>NC_069425.1:37204613-37212896 GCF_026875155.1 Cherax quadricarinatus | reverse complement strand
AGATGAAGGGGGTGGATTGTTTTATTTGGAGGGCAAATGGTAATCTTTTTGGGAAATTCACGTTAAGTAAAAAGTCAGACTACTGTCCTTTCTTTTATTTGGGGTGGCTGGTGGTGGTGGGGGGGTTGTGGGGGGGTGGTGGGGGTTGGTGGTGGGGTGGGGGGGGTGGTGGTGGGGGTGGTGGTTGGTGGGGTGGGGTGGGGGTTTAGTGGTGGTGCTGGGGGTTTGGTGGGGGCTGGTGGTATTTGGGGGTTTGGTGGGGGTGGGGGTGGTGGGTTAGTGGTGGGGTGGGGGGTGGGTGGTGGTGGTGGTGGTGGGGGGTTTGTAGGGGTGGGGGTAGTGGTGGTGCTGGGGGTGGTGGTGGGTGGTAGGGGTTGGTGGGGGGGTAGTGGTGGTGTTGGTGGTGGTTGGTGGGGGTTTGGTTTTGGTGGTGGTGGGGGTGGTGGGGTTTTTGGGGGTGGTATGGGGGTGGTGGGGGGTGGTGGGGTTGGGGGGGGTGGTAGGGGTGGGGGGTTTTGGGGGGGTGGTGGTTTTGGGTTTTAAAAGTGGGGGTGGGGGGTGGTGGGGGGGGGGTGGTGGTGGGTGGTGGGGTGGTGGTGGGGGTGGTGGTAGGGTGGTGGGGGTTTTTGGGTTTGGTGGGTGGGGGGGGTGGGGGTGGGGGGTGTTGGGGGTGGGGGTGGGGTAGTGGTGGTGGGGTGGTGGTGGTGGGGGGGAGTGGTGGGGGGGGTGGGGGTGGGGGTTTTGGGGGTTTGGGGGTAGTGGTGGTGGTGGGGGGGTGGTAGTGGTTTTGGTTTGGTGGTGGGGGGTAGTGGGGTGGGGTGGGGGTGGTGGGGTGGTGGGGGTGGGGGTTGGGTTATTTGGTGGTGGTGGTGGGGGTTTGGGGTGGTGGTGGGGGTGGTTTTGGGGGGTGGTGGGTGGTGGGGGGGTAGTGGGGGTGGTATGGTGGTGGTGGGGGGGTGGGCTGGTGGTAGTGGTGGGGGTGGTGGTGGGGGTGTGGGGGTTTTGGTGTGGTTGGTTGGGGTGGTGGTGGGGTGGGGGTGGTTTTGGTTTTATTTGGGGTTGGTAGGGGGTGGCTGGTGTGGGGGTGGGTTTTAGTGGTGGTGGTGGGGGTGGTGGTGGGGTGGGGGTTGGGGTGGGGGTGGTGGGGGGGGGTGGGGGTGGTGGTGGGGGTAGGGGTTGGGTTTATGGTGGTGGGGGGTGGGGGGGTTTTGGGGGGTGGGGAAGTGGTGGTGGTGGGGTGGGGGTTTATGGGGGGAGTGGGGTGGGGTGGGGGGGGGGGGGTGGGGGTGGGGGGGTGGTGGTGGTGGGGTGGTGGGGGGAGGGTGGTGGGGGTTTTGGGGGTGGGGGGGGGGGGGGTGGGGGGTTTTGGGGGTGGGGGGGGGGGGTGGGGGGGTTTTGGTGGTGGTAGTGGTGGGGGGGTTGGTGGGGGGTGGGGTGGGGTGGGTGGTGGGGGGGGGTGGTGGGGGGGGGGGTTTGTGGGGGTGGGGGGGTGGGGTGGGGGGTGGGGGGGGTGTGGGGGGTGGTGGTGGGGGGGGGGGTTTGGTTTGGTAGGGGGGTTTGGGGGGGGGGTGGGGGTTTGGGGGTTGGGGTGTGGGGTTGGGGTGGGGGGTGTTGGTGGGGGTGGGGGGGGGTGGGGGTTTGGTGTGGGGGGGGTGGTGGGGGGGGTGGGGGGGGTAGGGGGTGGTAGTGGTGGGGGTTGGGGGTGGGGGGGGGTGGGGGGTGGGGTGGTGGTGGTGGGGGGGGTTTGGGGTTTTGGTGGGTGGTAGTTGGGGGTGGTGGTGGGGGTGGGGGTTGGTGGTAGGGTATGGTGGTGGGAGGGGTTGTATCACTGCACTTTTTACCGTTGCAGCTCGTTTATTTGTAGTATTATGACTGTAGTTTTTGATGGAACTACTGCATCGCTGATTTTTTTCAAACGGGCTGCTGCTCTGTGTTGCTGCTGCTGTTGGGTTTCTATGTCCCAGCTCCCTACAGCTTTCAGGCGGGTTCCGAGTTTTTGTCATAAAAAAATTTTTTCCAATCAAAAAAATTAGTTTTAAAAAGGGTCAAAAATTCAGGGAGGGCCAGACCTAGTAAAGGGTCTGCTTGTGTCCCCCCATATGTTGATCGGGTTTTGGCCCTCGCCCCCCTTCCCAGCCCACTTCGCCGGGTTGAAAAAACCTATCATCGGGTTTTTTTCCCATTTTATATTTTAAAATTTTTAAATATATATATTTTTAAAAATTATAAATTTCGTGCATGCAGTTTACAAATGGAATGAGTAGGTAGTGGAGGCAAGCTGCATACATGTAGAGAGAAAAAAGGAAACGGGCCGAATAGCCTGGAAACAATTTTCCTCCAATGATCTTTTTTATGCGCGGGCCGGGAAAGCCGAGGCCGACCCCTGCATCACAACGTATCTTTATAAACCATCTGGGGGAGGCCGGGGTCTAGGCCGGGCCCCGGAGAACAACCTAAAGGGGGTGGTATTTTAGCCCACACCACACAACACCCCCCACCACCCCCCCCCCCCCACCCCCACAAAAACCCTAGGGGATAGCGTTCCGATACCTCAAAAAGGATTTCGTTCAAAATTCTGTATACCTTTTTCGTCACCCAAAACGGGATTGCAGCACCGTTTGGAATCCAAAACCTGATAAAGCAGGGCAAAAAATTAAAAGAAAGTGCAAAGGTTTGCAAAAAGACTATTTCCCAGGGGCTATGGGGAATTGTCTTACAAAAAAGGTTGAGGGAAATCGGCCTGCGCCCGTGGAGGACAGGAGGGTCAGGGGAGACATGATAACGAAAATATAAAAAAATGCGGGGAAAATAGACAAGGGGAAAAAGACGGGATGTTCCAGAAAAGGGGAAAACATGAAAAAAAGGGGTCAAAATTTGGAAGTTGAAGACTCAGATGAATAAAAAAGGTTTTGGGGAAAAGTATTTTTTCCCAGTCTTTAAAGTTGTCAGGCCGGGGAATAGCCTAGAAAGTGAGGGTAGGGGAGGGGGGAACCCCATACATATTTTTAAAGGGCGAGGTATGATAAAGCCCCTGGAGCAGGAGAGAGGGGAGTTTGTGAAATAAACGAAGAGGCGGGGCCAGGAAGCTATGAACGACCCCTGAACCACAAATAGGTAAAGTACAAATAGGTGATTACACCACACACAACACAAACAAAACTACTTTACGAAATCGTACGGGGTGGGCCGCCCCCGGGGACCAAAAATTAAATATGAATGGCCAGCGATGTTTTTAAACATAAGAGCGGGAGGGGAGTACCCAGCTTTTTTGTGAATGGCCCGTGTTTACGTGATGGATGGGCCAATATAGTGATTTAATGGGGTTTAAAGTACTTTATAAAAATTGGGGTGTAGTAAAAACACCTGTTGAATGAAGTTGAAAATATCTTGAAAAATTTTATGTATTTTTTTGTATTTGGGGTGGGGGCCCCCCCAAACGCAAAGAAAGTAGCCCGATGCAAACAAAATTTCAGGGGGGAAAATTTAATGATAAACTCTAGGGTCTTAATCTACCTGAAACTTCAGACAAATAAGTAAGAGCGAACAATTTCCCAAACAGCCCCCTTTCGGGGGCAAAAGTTTCGTCCGAGGGAGGTTTATCAAGTTATGTTGACAAAGCTCTTTACACAGGGGGAAACGATATTCCAACATAAGTTGCTCCCAAAACATGTCTGTTCCCATAAATTAGCGAAGAAAGCCCTTGTGGGGTTTTGGGGATAGTTTTTGATGATGGATGATGATGCGTGGGGATGATGAGTTGGGGCGTTGAGGGATATGTGGAACAAAAAATGTTATTTATGGAGGGAAAGAAAGGGGAAATTTTGAAAGTTTTGTAAATACCCAAAACCCGTTATAGGGTTTTGGGAAAAATTTGGGGTTTTTAAACGCTGCAGCGAGGGACGGTTGGAGGCAGTGGAGATGTCCTGTTTAAATCAATGTGGGGGGGTAAATATTATGCAGAAAATTTGGGGTGTGGAAATTAGCCGAAGGTTTTTGGGGTTAAAAAAAGTATTGTCAGGAGGGCTGAAGAGGGGGTTTTTGAGGTGGTTTTGGGCATTTAGAGAGAAGGAACAAAAATAGAAAAGACTTGGAGGCGAAAAAATCTGTAGGGGGAAAAAAAGGGGGGGAAGGGGGCCGTCCTCGAAAAAGGTTTTAAGGAAGGGGATAAGGGAGGTTTTGTGGGCGAGGGGCTTGGGCTTCCGCAGGGTGGGATGAGCGTGTTCGTAGGAAATGAAAAAGAGACGAATGGTATTTTTGGGGCCCGAAAGATCTTTGGGGTGTGAGCAGGGATTCCCGGGAAAAACCGGGTTTTTTTTTATAAACCGGGGCTTGAGTCCTGGAAATTGGAAGTAAAATGTCCGCACTCTAAAGGAAAGGGGTTTGGGATATTAGCAGTTGGGGGGGATATGGTTTTTGTACTTTATAGTATATGTTTAAAAGTTTGACACCTCTGCAAAAGCCAAATGATTATGGGTGGGGAGGTTTTAAAAAGGGTTTAATGATGATGAAAGTATTTCTTTTTGGGGGTTTTTTTTCATTTTGGGTCACCCCGCCTCGGGGGGAGGGGCGGGCCCAAATTGTTAAAAAAAAAATAAAAATAATAATAATAATAACAATAATAATAAAAATACTTAGTGGAAAAGTGTGAGTGATAAGCGGGGTGAAAAAACAAACTTGAAGGGAAAACCTTTTCTTTGGGCAGTGCTAATACGAGAGGTTTTCCCCAAGAAAGTGTTTTCAGGGAAAGAAGGACTTTTTTTTACTTTTCCTGTGTGTTGAATAGTTGATGTGTTTGATCCCTACTTATGTGTTTTAATGGGTGAGGTCCGGACCTTACCAATTTTGTTGAATGGGCGGGGGCCCTTTACCCTTTTTTATTTATGAAGGGGGGGGGTCCTTGAACCCTTTTTTATGTAAGTAAGAACTTTTGCAACATCTGGGGATCTTTTTTTGTAGGTTTTCGCCATTTCCCTGGCTTTATTCCCTTTCAAATTCTAGGGCAAAACTTTAAGACAGTGAACTATGTACAGAAGTTTGGGGGAATCATCCCCTCAAACCCAGGAGTTTGGTTTCGAACAGCCCCCAAAAGGGAAAAAGGGGCTGTTCGCACCTACTCCTAGGTTGGGGACTATTTTCCTTTACTTTTGAAAATAGTTCCCACTGTCTTCAAGTTATTCCTAGAATTTTATTGATAAAGCCAATGGAGGCGAAACGTCACAATAAGATACCCGTTTTTGCACATGTGTCTTAAATCTCATTTTTTGTCCCGGGATTAATACCATTCGTTTAAAAACCTTACCTAGGGGATGAAAAGGTGGGTCCTTGACCTTACCTTTGTGTTGAAAGGGTGGGGGCCCTTTAACCCAAACCCATGTGTTTTAATAGGTGGGGCCCTTTACAATTTCCATGTGAAAGAAAAGGTTCGGTGCTCCGAAAATGTTTCAAAGAATCAAACCTACAAAGTAATAATTTTTCCCTTTTTTGAAAATTTTCAGGGGACGAGTGTTTTCCCAAAATCGGCTCACTGGAAATCTAATTATTATTAAAATTCGCCCGGGATTTTTTTCCCCGGCCCGGGGCCTTTTCCCTTTTGGGGGCCCGGGCCCTTTGGGTCCCTTTTAGGGAATGTCTGAGACCTAAGTCCCCCCTGGGGAGGAGGGGACAAGTACCCCCTCATCCTTTTGGCCAAAATGTCCCCAGGCCCTTTGCCCAAACTAAAGGCCCCTCGGGCTGCCATCCCCCCCCCCAAAGGGGGCCCAAAAAGGGGGAAAGACAGTCTTATGAGCCTTTTAAAGGGTCGGGCTCAGGCACCTCCCCACCCTAAAGGGGTTTGGCAAAGGGGGCGATGGGAAGATCTAAGACCCGTTTCTTACCCCACCATAAATTTCTGAACAAACCCGGTAAAAACCTCAGCTCATTACAGGTTAACAGCGTTATCTTAAATCAGCTCATAAAAAAAGGTTTAAAAAGGGAGTTATTTTTACCCAATTTATTTCAAAACCCAGCCCAGTCAATGACATATTACCACTTCCCAGAAAGTCGCCCATACTTTTACCCCCCGCACCACCATCACCCTCACCACTACCCCTAGCACCTACCACAAAACCCCAAGTCCTTCCCCCAAAAACCCTCATCATTATCACCACCCCCACCACCACCACCATCACCATCACCCCCCACCACAACCACCCCCCCCATCACCAAACCTTTAAAGGTTTAAATTTGCAAACGTGGCCTCGCTGGGTATCGATACCGTAGCGGGAAAATTAAAAAAAAAACCCCCGGCGCAGCGGGTCAGATCCTTGAGAGTATTCCCCCCCCCCCCCCAACCATACTACCCCTCCTAATGTGGGATATGGGCAGCACGTACAACGTCACCAAAACACACAACGGGGTGTTCATAAAACCTTAAGGACCCGCCCAAAAAAAATCTCCCGGGGAATAGTTACGGAGCGAAAGAAAAACCCGTTTTGTTTTTGGAACTCCCACGTAAAGACCACAATAATCGAAGGGGGGGAGGGGGAGAGGAGAGACCAAAATTTCCCGGCCCCCCCAAAAGGCTCCAACTTCACCTGTTCCCCTTTTTTTTTTGTTCATACAATAAAAGGGGTTTCAAATGAGATTAAAGTTTGGGGGCACTTTGGTTTTAAAAAAAAGTTTTAAAAATCCCTTTCCCCCAACCCTTTTTCAAACCCCGCGTAAAAAAAAAATAAACTTGGTAAATAAGACGTTTCTCTAAGACAGCCACCAGAGGTACCATCCTGGGGGGCTGGAGTCCACGTGCCCAAAATAAAAAGGGATCATAAATTTTCATATCCCTTTATCAAAAACACCCAAAATTCTGAACTTATTCACATCCCCAAGAACGACTCGGGAAAGGGGGGAGGAAAGGGGGGGAGGGAAGGAAAGAGGTTGATTAAACTTTAGGGGGTTTAAACCCAAAAAGACCTCTCCAAATCTCTCTCCTCTCCCCTCTCTCTCTTCCCCTCTTTTCCCCCCCCTCTCTCTCTCTTCTCTCCCTCTTTTCTTTTCTCTCTCTCCCCTCTCTCTCCCCTTTCCCCCCCCCTTCCCTCTCTCTCCTCTTTTAAATTTTCTTTTTATTCCTTCCCTTCCCACTCTCTCCTTCTCCAATAATCCCTACTATCTTGTCTCTTCCGTTTCTCCTTTTCCTCCCTGTCCCGTTTTCTCGCCTCCTTCTACTCTCAAAGGTCCTCTACGCTCTTGCCTCTTTCATTCTTCCTTCTTCTCAACGTCCTTATCACCCATTACTTTTTGTCCCTTTCGTCTCCCCTTCTCCATCGTCTAATCTCCCACCCACGTATTCCAAAATACGAATGAATCTCTTATGAGATTTGCATTAATACGTATTACTTAACAATGGTCTGCCAGAACCTTCCCAGATTCCCTTGTACTGGTGTGTAAGGAGGATCTAGTGCTGGGGCTTAGCGGGCTGACTATAAACACTATAAATGGTGTAAGATCTTTAATGCGTGCTTGCGGCCTGCTGATACATGGGATCCGATAAGACGTCTCCTGCGAGACGGGGAAGCTAAAGAGGATTTAAATGCATATTTCGCAGGAGTTAAAACGTTTTGGGGGACTTAATTTCCAAGATGGTGTAACGTTTTTAAACGTTTATTTACCTAGGACGGAGGTTTTGAAATAGAGTAGCTGGAAAGAGAGAGACGTCATTAACAGGCTTTGTTCGAAACGTTTCGCTCTAAAGGAGAACTTTCTCATGACGTGAAGAAAGAGAGAACAAGAGAACTTGATGTTGAGATGCTACTTGGGAATTAAGGAAAGACATGCACTCGCTACTTGTTTATGAGCGCCAACATACTTAAGAAAATATACGGAACTGCTGGTGTACACAACACTAATGGACACACACGCACATGCACATGTACACAAAGACAATGACAAAGACACGCACAGACAATTACACTCACACACACACACACACCACACAACACACACACACACACACACACACACACACACACACACACACACACACACACTTTAAGGGTAGCTCCTGTGAATTCGTGCCGACAGGCTCCTTCTACGAATTCTCGGGAGGAAATTCGTGATCGACAGCCTCTGCGAATATTTACATAAACAAGAAAGGATAACAAATACAGGAGAGCACAATGATAGTGAACAATTGATTGGAGTATTTAGAAAGCTGTTGATGTCGTACTGATGACGTCCACATCAGTCTGAGTAAGTCTTAAGTCTTAAGTCTTAAGTCAATGGTGTTTCTAGATTTTCGCAAAAGAAAAA
>NC_069425.1:37194613-37199613 GCF_026875155.1 Cherax quadricarinatus | reverse complement strand
AGTGTCTGTCTCCCAGCCAGGCAGACAGGTATGACGTCACCTTGGCTGGGAGAGCCAGCTTTCACCTGATTATTGGATTGAATTGGACAATTAATACAGCAGTTGGGCCCCAGAATTGCTATACTTTGAACTGCCAATTGACTGGTCGAGAGGGCATGCCAGTGGTTGTGTGATGGCCGTCGAATAAAGTGCAACATACTCGACGCACGCCACATCGGGCATGAGAATGAGATAACTGAGGTACTTACTGAGTATTAGGGAACAGAACTTTTCACTGATTTCACTCTGGTCACTGTTGCTCTTTTGGTTTTATTTGTGGCGAAGTTAAAAATCCATCTGTCCAATTTTCCGGTCATTTTTCCCACTCATTTTGTGCTTTGTTGCACTATCGTGGCACCTGGAGCGACCTGTTCTGAACCCATGCTTCCCTGGGCTGTGAAATTATTACAAATACATGTGCTTAGCAGTCTTGCTTCTTGGAACGCTTTCAAAGATTTTATAGCGAGATGTCAGCGCTCTGGGGAAATGTAATTTTTTCAATTGCTTTACTGCCATCTTTGTGGTTTTTAATGATAGTGAAATGATACCTGCGTCCAGACTTGGTCTCCATGTGATATATATAAGGCATATGATCGTGATTCTGTTGCAGTTTATGGTGAGTATGGAGTTCGACGAGTCTTGACCTGCGGTAGAGTGCACGAACGTACTGTCACTGATTGCTACCCAGTCGAGATGGGGTCAGAGTTATGTCAGAAATTTCGGAGATGTCGTCAGAGTCTTGAATTTCATGAAAAAATCCTTTGGATTGCCAGTCTAACCCATTTGGATTGGTGGATCAGTGGTGGAAGTGGAGAAAGGTGTGGTGGATAGTCTGGAGGTGTGGAGGAAACTGTAGTGGACGAACTGAAGCTGCTCTCCGCTTCCTCGGATCAACCCTGGTTACCTGCCATTCCTCAGGTGCTGTAAGATTCATATAGATTAACCGGTTCCCAGTGACTAATAATAATAACAATAATAATAATAATAATTTTGACTTTGATTTTCTTAATTCACTCTGAATCACAACGCTGGAAGACATCGTTAATGTACTAGTCGACAACACACCACATTTTCCTCACTCCTTCAAACAAACAAACAAAAAAAAAAGAGTTGGCACTTCCGCCCTCATTAACATTCATGACTTTTTATCTGAAATTGTGGGGAGAAAAACTGAAAATAAGAAACGGCACATTCCTGGGAAATAAATTCAAGTGATATCGCTGGGAGACGTGTACAGGGGTTAGGGGTTAGTGTGTGTGTGTGTGTGTGTGTGTGTGTGTGTGTGTGTGTACTCACCTATTTGTGGTTGCAGGGGTCGAGTCTTAGCTCCTGTGTGTGTGTACTCACCTAGTTGAGGTTGCGGGGGTCGAGTCCGAGCTCCTGGCCCCGCCTCTTCACTGATCGCTACTAGGTCACTCTCCCTGAGCCGTGAGCTTTATCATACCTCTGCTTAAAGCTATGTATGGATCCTGCCTCCACTACATCGCTTCCCAAACTATTCCACTTACTGACTACTCTGTGGCTGAAGAAATACTTCCTAACATCCCTGTGATTCATCTGTGTCTTCAGCTTCCAACTGTGTCCCCTTGTTACTGTGTCCAATCTCTGGAACATCCTGTCTTTGTCCACCTTGTCAATTCCTCTCAGTATTTTGTATGTCGTTATCATGTCCCCCCTATCTCTCCTGCCCTCCATGTCGTCAGGTTGATTTCCCTTAACCTCTCCTCGTAGGACATACCTCTTAGCTCGGGGACTAGTCTTGTTGCAAACCTTTGCACTTTCTCTAGTTTCTTCACGTGCTTGGCTAGGTGTGGGTTCCAAACTGGTGCCGCATACTCCAATATGGGCCTAACATACACGGTGTACAGGGTCCTGAATGATTCCTTATTAAGATGTCGGAATGCTGTTCTGAGGTTTGCTAGGCGCCCATATGCTGCAGCAGTTATTTGGTTGATGTGCGCTTCAGGAGATGTGCCTGGTGTTATACTCACCCCAAGATCTTTTTCCTTGAGTGAGGTTTGTAGTCTCTGACCCCCTAGACTGTACTCCGTCTGCGGCCTTCTTTGCCCTTCCCCAATCTTCATGACATTGCACTTGGTGGGATTGAACTCCAGGAGCCAATTGCTGGACCAGGTCTGCAGCCTGTCCAGATCCCTTTGTAGTTCTGCCTGGTCTTCGATCGAGTGAATTCTTCTCATCAACTTCACGTCATCTGCAAACAGGGACACCTCAGAGTCTATTCCTTCCGTCATGTCGTTCACAAATACCAGAAACAGCACTGGTCCTAGGACTGACCCCTGAGGGACCCCGCTGGTCACAGGTGCCCACTCTGACACCTCGCCACGTACCATGACTCGCTGCTGTCTTCCTGACAAGTATTCCCTGATCCATTGTAGTGCCTTCCCTGTTATCCCTGCTTGGTCCTCCAGTTTTTGCACCAATCTCTTGTGTGGAACTGTGTCAAACGCCTTCTTGCAGTCCAAGAAAATGCAATCCACCCACCCCTCTCTCTCTTGTCTTACTGCTGTCACCATGTCATAGAACTCCAGTAGGTTTGTGACACAGGATTTCCCGTCCCTGAAACCATGCTGGCTGCTGTTGATGAGATCATTCCTTTCTAGGTGTTCCACCACTCTTCTCCTGATAAT
This sequence comes from Cherax quadricarinatus, assembly GCF_026875155.1. Taxonomy (NCBI): domain Eukaryota; kingdom Metazoa; phylum Arthropoda; class Malacostraca; order Decapoda; family Parastacidae; genus Cherax; species Cherax quadricarinatus. The sequence continues at coordinate 37,196,926 of NC_069425.1, read as the reverse complement.
CTTCTCCATGATTTTGCATACTATACATGTCAGTGACACTGGTCTGTAGTTTAATGCTTCATGTCTGTCTCCTTTTTTAAAGATTGGGACTACATTTGCTGTCTTCCATGCCTCAGGCATGTGTGTGTGTGTGTGTGTGTGTGTGTGTGTGTGTGTGTGTGTGTGTGTGTGTGTGTGTGTGTGTGTGTGTGTGTGTGTGTGTGTGTGTGTGTGTGTGTGTATGTGTGTGTGTGTGTGTGTGTGTGTGTGTGTGTGTGTGTGTGTGTGTGTGTGTGTGTGTGTGTGTGTGTGTGTGTGTGTGTGTGTGTGTCAGAAAATCAGTCCAGTGCAGGTCATGGCCTTACACAGCGATTGACCTCGTTTATCTTGGCTCACTCATGTCACACTCACCATCATCCTGTCTGTCTGTCTGTCTGTCTCTCTCTCTCTCTCTCTCTCTCTCTCTCTCTCTCTCTCTCTCTCTCTCTCTCTCTCTCTCTCTCTCGCAAACCAATAAAACCAAAATCATTGCCGAAATAGTATAAACTTCTAATGCTGAGCCATGATACAAGTCAACCAATTAATTACTTTACTACTGCACATTTGTTACGTATACAAAAAGACAAAAACATTAAGAAAACAGACGACATAAACAAGAGGTGGATAAGAAGCGGAACCCACATCTACGTCTAACCTGACAAGAACAAACAATGCAAACTTTTTCTAGAGACGACAGAAGATCTGGCAAGCGAACCCAGTCAACATTATTTGGTCCTCAGCTCATCACTTTACACGTGGCAAAAAAACAAGCATCTCTATCTGTTTTTATAAATAATTTATATAATATATACAAGTCTATTGCTGGTGTTGTATACATGTCGGAAGAGACTAAAGAGGACGCGAGGCGAGGAAGGATAAAAACAAAAGAGCGTCTGTGGAATGTGTTACGCAGGAGAGATTGCGATCGTCCTTTGTCTTAGCGCTGTTTTTTATGGCGTCATCTGTTGCTGGATGACAACGCAGTAGCCAGAATTTGAAACGCAAATATAATGCACTGCATGTGAGGGTACCAAAAATAATAAATATGTTTGCGTACATATTTTTTTTACGACGGAAGGTGCCACACTGCGGTGTTGGTGGAGCTATTTGTGTACATATGAATGAGAAGTAACGGACAGCAGCACATATGTGAATTTATAACCGATTCTTCTTCTTCTCCTGCCTTTTCTCCTCCTCCTCTTCTTCCTCCTCTTCCCTGACAGTACCCATGGGATCATCGGCTTTTTCAAAACCTGGGAATGACTCTCTTCCCTCGACTAAATTCTTGAGTCAGTTCTCAGGAAGGAAATCATTATCTCCCAGTTCGGTAGCGCTTATTTTTCCACAGTATTAACAGACGGAGGACCGAGCCTTCACACAGGATTACTGCTGTAGATAAAGGGAAAAAATACAATTTTAGTACACTTGATCTCTCACATAATATTCGTAATTCATTAGCCTCTCGCTACAACATTCTCTTGGTTGGAAGGGGCAATCAAAACAATGTCTTTGTGAGCAACGTTTCATTCAAGCAAAGCAATCGAGCTCTATATGAGCAAAATGTGTGGGTAAAGAGAGGCTTGATTAAGCTCTGTTGGAGCGAAACAGCGCCTTAATAACGGCTTGATGAAGCTGCACCAGATCAAAACTTAATTTGATATAGGCTTCACTAAACTCTATATGAGCGAAACTTTGTCGTAATAAAAGCAGTACGTTTTTATAAACAGTGCCTCGATGTGAGCTGTCCCTTTATCCCTTGTGGCACTACTTCAGTGGTTCATGCGCTGGTGCCTTCCCTGGCACCTTTGATCTCCACTCCTTCAGGAGACGTCTTGGAGGGAGGAGGGAGGGGGAGGGGAATATCTTTCTTCAAGACGATGTCTGATGTTCTTTGGCTCGTCTTAAAATTGACATCAGAGAAACCTGTCATTTTTTTTTTTTTTTTGTCGTGGTCTGCCGTTAAATATTTCACGAATAGTGGGTTAGTTGTGTTATTGTTTATGAGGGATAAACAAAATACTCACGAAATCGTAAGAAGACGATTGCAAACAAGCCAGGGAATGGGTGGGGTTCGAACGCCATAGTTCAAACCTCTCCCGTTCCGTGGTTTGTTATATATTTAAAAAATATTTGCAATCGATCGGATTTTTGCTAGTTTTTAGTCATACTATGTGATTTAAACGAATGGTACTTTAAGGACACGCAGGGAGGAGCAAATTTTAACAAGGACACGTGTACCTCTGTTAAAGCTTTATGACTTGATAAAGCTCTGCACAGAGCGATACAGTGACTTGA
>NC_069425.1:37187113-37189613 GCF_026875155.1 Cherax quadricarinatus | reverse complement strand
GTGCATGAGGTTTTCCAGCACCACGTCCAACTTCCTGGCTCTCCATGTTTCGGGACCCCCATGTGGCTCCAGGTGTGTGTGCGTGTGTGTGTGTGTGTATGTGTATGTGCGTGGTGTGTGTGTGTGTGTGTGTGTGTGTGTGTGTGTGTGTGTGTGTGTGTGTGTGTGTGTGTGTATGTGTGTGTGTGTGTGTGTGTGTGTGTGTGTGTGTGTGTGTGTGTGTATGTGTGTGTGTGTGTGTACTCACCTAGTTGAGGTTGCGGGGGTCGAGTCCGAGCTCCTGGCCCCGCCTCTTCACTGATCGCTACTAGGTCACTCTCCCCGAGCCGTGAGCTTTATCATACCTCTGCTTAAAGCTATGTATGGATCCTGCCTCCACTACATCGCTTCCCAAACTATTCCACTTACTGACTACTCTGTGGCTGAAGAAATACTTCCTAACATCCCTGTGATTCATCTGTGTCTTTAGCTTCCAACTGTGTCCCCTTGTTACTGTGTCCAATCTCTGGAACATCCTGTCTTTGTCCACCTTGTCAATTCCCCTCAGTATTTTGTATGTCGTTATCATGTCCCCCCTATCTCTCCTGTCCTCCAGTGTCGTCAGGTTGATTTCCCTTAACCTCTCCTCGTAGGACATACCTCTTAGCTCTGGGACTAGTCTTGTTGCAAACCTTTGCACTTTCTCTAGTTTCTTTACGTGCTTGGCTAGGTGTGGGTTCCAAACTGGTGCCGCATACTCCAATATGGGCCTAACGTATACGGTGTACAGGGTCCTGACGATTCCTTATTAAGATGTCGGAATGCTGTTCTGAGGTTTGCTAGGCGCCCATATGCTGCAGCAGTTATTTGGTTGATGTGCGCTTCAGGAGATGTGCCTGGTGTTATACTCACCCCAAGATCTTTTTCCTTGAGTGAGGTTTGTAGTCTCTGACCCCCTAGACTGTACTCCGTCTGCGGCCTTCTTTGCCCTTCCCCAATCTTCATGACTTTGCACTTGGTGGGATTGAACTCCAGGAGCCAATTGCTGGACCAGGTCTGCAGCCTGTCCAGATCCCTTTGTAGTTCTGCCTGGTCTTCGATCGAGTGTATTCTTCTCATCAACTTCACGTCATCTGCAAACAGGGACACCTCAGAGTCTATTCCTTCCGTCATGTTCACAAATACCAGAAACAGCACTGGTCCTAGGACTGACCCCTGCGGGACCCCGCTGGTCACAGGTGCCCACTCTGACACCTCGCCACGTACCATGACTCGCTGCTGTCTTCCTGACAAGTATTCCCTGATCCATTGTAGTGCCTTCCCTGTTATCCCTGCTTGGTCCTCCAGTTTTTGCACCAATCTCTTGTGTGGAACTGTGTCAAACGCCTTCTTGCAGTCCAAGAAAATGCAATCCACCCACCCCTCTCTCTCTTGTCTTACTGCTGTCACCATGTCATAGAACTCCAGTAGGTTTGTGACACAGGATTTCCCGTCCCTGAAACCATGCTGGCTGCTGTTGATGAGATCATTCCTTTCTAGGTGTTCCACCACTCTTCTCCTGATAATCTTCTCCATGATTTTGCATACTATACATGTCAGTGACACTGGTCTGTAGTTTAGTGCTTCATGTCTGTCTCCTTTTTTAAAGATTGGACTACATTTGCTGTCTTCCATGCCTCAGGCAATCTCCCTGTTTCGATAGATGTATTGAATATTGTTGTTAGGGGTACACATAGCGCCTCTGCTCCCTCTCTCAATACCCATGGGGAGATGTTATCGGGCCCCCCATTGCCTTTGAGGTATCTAGCTCACTCAGAAGCCTCTTCACTTCTTCCTCGGTTGTGTGCACTGTGTCCAGCACTTGGTGGTGTGCCCCACCTCTCCGTCTTTCTGGAGCCCCCTTCTGTCTCCTCTGTGAACACTTCTTTGAATCTCTTGTTGAGTTCTTCACATACTTCACGGTCATTTCCTGTTGTCTCTCCTCCTTCCTTCCTTAGCCTGATTACCTGGTCCTTGACTGTTGTTTTCCTCCTGATGTGGCTGTACAACAGTTTCGGGTCAGATTTGGTTTTCCCGCTGCTATGTCATTTTCATATTGTCTTTGGGCCTCCCTTCTTATCTGTGCATATTCGTTTCTGGCTCTACGACTGTTCTCCTTATTCTCCTGGGTCCTTTGCCTTCTATATTTCTTCCATTCCCTAGCACACTTGGTTTTTCCCTCCCTGCACCTTTGGTGAACCATGGGCTCATCCTGGCTTTTTCATTACTCCTGTTACCCTTGGGTACAAACCTCTCCTCAGCCTCCTTGCATTTTGTTGCTACATATTCCATCATCTCATTAACTGGCTTCCCTGCCAGTTCTCTGTTCCACTGAACCCCGTTCAGGTAGTTCCTCATTCCTGTGTAGTCCCCTTTCTTGTAGTTTGGCTTCATTCGTCCTGGCCTTCCTGCTTCTTCCTCCACTTGTAGCTCTACTGTGTATTCGAAGCTTAAAACCACATGGTCCACTGGCCCCAAGGGG
>NC_069425.1:37179613-37182113 GCF_026875155.1 Cherax quadricarinatus | reverse complement strand
AGATCAATAAAAGATGAGGCAAATTCAGTAAATAAATGGGAAAGTTGAGGGAGTCTGTAACTGTAACCACTGAGACAGGGATTGATTACTTAATCACTGGTCCACTGTAACCGCTGAGCCACTATAACCTCTGGGCCACTATAACCACTGAGCCACTATAACCACTAGGCAACTATAATCACTGGGCCACTATAACCACTGGGCTACTTTAATCACTCCCCTCAAGGAAGGTTCCTTGATGTTGGTGAGGGGCTCTTGATTTAGGGAATTGGATCTGTGCTCCAGTTTCCCAAATTAAGCCTGAATGCCTTCCACATCCCCCCTCCCCAGGTGATATATAATCCTCTGGGTTTAGCGCTTCCCCCTTGATTATAATAATAATAATAATACTTTAATCACTGGGCCACTGCAACCACTGGGTCACTGTAACCACTGAGCCACCATAAGCACTGGGCCACTATAACCACTGGGCCACTATAACCACCGGGCCAGTATAACCACTGGGCCACTATAACCACTGGGTCACTATAACCACTGGGCAAGGGGTTAGCCAGTTTCTTGCAGTCGTTTATCTTCTCAATTGTTAGTGGGAGTTATTTCCCGTTTTCTTTCATCAGGTTTGTTTTTCTTGTCGTTACTCACTAGGCATTTGTTTACATAACACTTGCACGCGCTTGAGAGAGAGAGAGAGAGAGAGAGAGAGAGAGAGAGAGAGAGAGAGAGAGAGAGAGAGAGAGAGAAAATTATCTTCTCCACACCTGCCATGAAATTTATCTCTTTTAGTTTAAGAATTGAGGCTTTCAATACATATCTATAAATTTATTTCACCTGCATACACATGCTTTAAAATTTTCATTGTTGATGACAGTGAAATATCAAAGTCACCTGCGTATTAAAGTCTATTTAATAAAACTGCATTTAAATATTGTCTGGGTTTTTAGGCTATTATACTGACACGGGGCTGATGCTCGTCAAGACTGGAACGATCAAGAAACTGATTTCACACATTTACGACAGCTTCTCGCGTGAGAGTTCTGGGTTAGGATTTTATTTTCCTGACGAATCTAACTGTGTATGTTTCAATACAATAATCTAACTGTGTATGTTTCAATACAATAATCTAACTGTATGTTTCAATACAATAATCTAACTGTATATGTTTCAATACAATAATCTAACTGTGTATGTTTCAATACAATAATCTAACTGTATATGTTTCAATACAATAATCTAACTGTGTATGTTTCAATACAATAATCTAACTGTATATGTTTCAATACAATAATCTAACTGTGTATGTTTCAATACAATAATCTAACTGTATGTTTCAATACAATAATCTAACTATATATGATTCAATACAATAATCTAACTGTGTATGTTTCAATACAATAATCTAACTGTATATGTTTCAATACAATAAAGAATAATGGCATATAATGCCATTATTCATTATATGCCACAACAATGACATATAATGCAATTATTCATTATATGCCACATTATATGCCATTATATGCCATATTATATGCCATTATTCATTATATGCCACAATAATGGCATATAATGCCATTCTTGTGGCGATACTTGTCTGACACAACAACGCTATGGAATCTTGGTACTTTTAGAAAGAAGATCTCCAGTTTCTGGAAATCCTCGAATCTTCGTTCCAGCAACCTATTTGCTAGCCTGCTTCCACTAGTGGGTCCCAAGCACCTGTGACGGTTACCTAGGCTGCTGCACCTTCGTCTGACTCCAGTATATTTGAGCCTATGTACCTTCCTATGTTTCAGATTCATCAAGACTAAGGTACTGAAAACCGGGACTGATTACCTCCTCTTCTACCGTCTTCGAATATCAACTCTTTATCGAAACGTACAAAAAACACTGGCTGGCGAAACATCTGTAATGATACCCATTCGTTAAACACGTGTCTTAATTACACAGCTGGAAGGGTGTTATTGAGACCTGTTCACAGTGTCACTACAACGAAATTACTTGGCTTAAAATTATATCTTGTGAGTTGACCTGAGTCCTGTGAGGACGAGCTTAACAGGATTCTCAATGTTAGTGCAATTAAAGTGCTGATGAGGTAGAGGAAGCTAGGAAGGAGACGCAGCTTGAGGAATGAGGTACTTGTGCAACATTTGGGAATTTTTGAGAGGAGAGGAGAAAGACATCCTCGGAACAAGAAGAGAATATCAGCCGCAACGAATGGGAATTGGTCTGTGAGAGAGTATTAAAGGTAAAAGATCTTGAGATAACCAATTCCTTCACTGCACTGCCGGACGAATGTGATTAAGACTTCTAGACTGACAGAGCGAGAGCCTCTAAAGAAGATGAGAAGGTGTTGATAGCTGATGATTCTCAGATTAAATTTATCGACAGCGCTTTTCTTTTTGTAATAGGAATGGGATAGGAGACAGAAAGTGTTTTCCTGGGCTTGTGTTGAAGGATACATTCAGTGGATAAGAAAACATCAAGGCTGGTGTAATGGGAG
>NC_069425.1:37172113-37174613 GCF_026875155.1 Cherax quadricarinatus | reverse complement strand
TCCCTAATAGAGCTAAATGGCTCAGATAAGTTGATGATATTTTGTGTCTTATGCCCAAGAATGTAGATATACACCATTTCCTTGGAAAATTAAATAGCTTAGCCCATTCTATAAACTTTACTGTTGAGTTTGAAGAAAATAACTAATTGCCTTTTCTAGATGTTTTAATTATTAAGGGTAATAACGAATTCAAATTTAAAATTTACAGAAAACCTACAAATAACTGTTCCTATGTCCACTATTATTCTTCGCATCAAGATAGAGTCAAACTGTCTGTTTTCTCATCAATGTTTTTGAGAGCTTTACGAATTTGTAGTCCTGAGTTCATAGATGAGGAAATATCCAAAATTTATGAAATAGGTAATGATTTAAAATACCCAAGAAATGTAATTGATAAATCTTTTAAAGTTGCTAGAAATACTTTATACAATCCAAAAAGGAACAACCAACCTTATTCAACTAAAAATATGTTGGTTCTCCCTTACCATGAAAACTTGGTTGATATGCCTTCTCTTCTTAAGACTTTTAATATTAAAGTTGTATTCAAAAATCTTGATACAGTAAAAAAACTTTTGATAAAGAATTCCCCCCAAAATGCTAATGGATGTGTCTATAAGATTCCTTGTAAAATTTGCGATAAAGTTTATTACGGTCAAACTGGTAAAAATCTCGAACTAAGATTAAAACAACATAAATATAGCATTAGAATTGGACAAGATTCCAATGCTCTATTTATTCATGTCAGAGATTTTAACCATCCAATTGATTTTCAAAAAGTTGAGAAAGTAGTATCAAGCAAGTCCATGGTCGACAGGAATATAATTGAGTCTTGTTTCATAAAAAGCAGTTTTGACAATAATATGAATATTTCCTTTGGTTTATATAAATTAGATCCATTTATAATTAATAGAATTTGGGAAGAATTTAATAATACACTGGACAAATAATAATTTTTAAAATTTCTTATTTCTTGGGTAGAATAGTTTGTTGGTGGGTTGTGCGAAGGACCTGTCCAGTTGGGCCGGCGCGTGTCAGGTGTTTAACTGTTGTGGGATCTGATAGTGAGGTGTTGGCCAGACCCCTTATATACCTTCCTTGGATGCTTTACTTTCATTGTTCCTTGATAATGTGAGTAGTCACGAAAGCGCTTGGAATTTCTCTATTCTTTCAGAGTGGTTGTTTTGCATATTCTGAAATCACCTGTTTACTGTGATCTTATTGCATATATATATATATATATATATATATATATATATATATATATATATATATATATATATATATATATATATATATATATATATATATGTATATATATCAAAATACTGATGTATTATAAAATCATTGTTTCTGTTGATGATGATTCTGACGCTTTAATTTTCATTGTTCTCGTTAATATTATATTAAAATCTGTAAAATCCTAATATCGCTCCTGTCAGATGAGCTGGTAAAGTCTCCCACTCCTTTCTTAGTGATGTACATCCTATCCCTTGCATGTATATTTGACGTTAGCCATAGACTTTGCCCCCAGTTATCTATGAATAATGTATCTGCTCTCAAATAACTTGTCAAGAAAACATTTTATACCAATTTTCGAAGATATTCATTCGCTACCAACATCTACATGCTTCTTAGAAAAAAAATTACTTAAGACCTGGAACCCTCATTTTGATCTAATGAAATCCGTTGATATCCTCTACTTGGCAAGCAACTCCTTCTTACTCCTACACTTCCCAACATTACTGCCTCCAGCACTGAAGCAGATAATGGGGCTCCTCTCATTAACTGACATTATGCTGTCTAATCTAACTATATCATCAATCCCAGGTTGACTGAAGCACACACATTTCTGTCCAACCATCCCTGCTGTAGATTGCTCTGTGTGTGTATACCTAACGAGCATTTCATAGAAAATTAATACTCTTTTGTCTTCCTTGGTCATAGGTTCAGTTTTACATTGTACCTAGTTGTTTACATTGTACCTGTTATTTATTCTTCAGTGTTGGGGAAGACGTTTATATCCACTTTTCTTGACATTTTTGGTTCATTTACTGGTCATCTTAATCTTCCTTTATTTACTGTTTCGTCACTATACATAATGTTCCTTTCCTTGTCCTCGTGTTGTCTTCCTTACACAGTTTATCATTCTCCTTCCTGAGATGTTGTACCTCAACATTAAGAACAAGTAATGTTTTACATAGACTTCTGCATCATGTTCACTCTTAATGTGTTTTTTTCCCCTCTCTCTTTAGTTCTTTTCTACTTCCATTCTCTCTCCGCTTTCTCTTTCTCTCTCCTTTGATGAATATAGAAAAAATTGACAAGGCATTAAACAAAGCCTGGGATAAATTACTGATAAGTGATTTCATCCATAAAAGAGACAGCAAGAACCGATACCTCGCATGATGTCCCACAAGCGTGAAAATGAGGAACCGACGAGGCTGAACTGAGTCCTCTCTCCCGGTGAGACGGACACCAAGAACAGTGAATACATATTTTT
>NC_069425.1:37144613-37167113 GCF_026875155.1 Cherax quadricarinatus | reverse complement strand
TGTAGACAAGGCCTGAAACCATAAGGAATGATAGGTATTGCAAGTTTTATCCTAGGAATGGTAGCGTAGTTTAATTCCCAAAATCAATCGTTTTTTTCCGGTCAGAACTCGAACGGACCTAAATTAATTTGGCAGGGAACATCTGAAGACGAAGTACCACATTTTGAAACATCACAGATGTGGGAGAACACCACGAAATTTCATCTACAAAACCAACACGCTTCGACACCAAAAAAAAACCTTCTACAACTAACAATTTGCAAACCTGTGAATATTCGCCAGTTACAACAAGTCCCTGTAAAGAGGACAACACTATAATCATATGGTTACGAAACATGTGATTATTATTAAACTCCTTCGTATATATTGCCACCCTGTCACTGATATCATATTTATGTGTTTTGAACACTGCAACACAAGGGTATCTTGGTACAGACCACTTCGACAACCTCTACTAGTGAGAACGGCTGGGTTTGAGAAGGACCTGCCCTCCCAAAGCAACCTACGTCTCACCTCCTGGCACTATATAAAGGCCCCATTCTGTCACTTCAACTTCATATTGTTTCAGACAACGGAACAATGCTCTTCTCCAGACTGAGGGACTGACCACCTCAAAACTTTTAAGGGTGATGGACTGATTACATCGTCTTCAAGTATCTTCTGCTTCTATCAACCTTTCTGTACTCGACTGAAGAAGCCTACTGTGTAGGCGAAACGTTTCGAAATAAAGATACCTAACTGTTGCATATGTGTCTTACCTAACAATTATGTGTTTTGATTTGCTTTGGCAAGCTCCTCACTGGATCCAAATGGCGTACTGCCCACAATAGTTAAGATAAGACACACGTTGCTCAATTGGGTCTTATTGGGACCAGGTGTCGCTCTGTGCAGAGCTTTACCAAATAATGACTTGATAAAGTTCAATACTGAGGTGTCTGCTGTCTCAACAGCATCGTACTCTGTAACGCGTCCACATGGCCACAATTTATCAAGAGTTTCAGTAGGAAAGATGACACGGAGGTGAATACTTGACGGCAGGTCGTTGGTAGATAATTGGTTATTGGTCACTCTCTTCCTTCACTACGTAAATTCTACGAAAATCTGACGCAATTTAACGTATGTAAGAAGTGACCTCGGGGTAACTTGACGAAAACTCTGCTACTTAAGCTTTATGTAAATTTGATGCTAAATTGTCATAAACTGGGGTTGAATGGCACGAAATCTCGACGCAAACTTGAGGTAAATTTGAAGTAAGCTCAAAGTTTTCAACGAGTCAGTGACCTGAACTAAACTAGATATAAAACTCAATTAATGAAGACCGCAGATTTTTTTTTTCCCTAGGGTGTTGCTCGCTTTCCCAACATAGATAGATATATATATATATATATATATATATATATATATATATATATATATATATATATATATATATATATATATATATATATATATATATATATATTATATATATTTATATATATATATATATATATATATATATATATATATATATATATATATATATATATATATATATATATATATATATATATATATATATATGTCGTGCCGAATATGTAAAACTGGTCAATTAGCAAGAACTCATTTAAAATTAAGCCCTTTCGAAAATTTTCTCTTATACGTTTAAACATATGTTTTTTTTCTTTAATGTTAATGTAAAAAATTTTTTAATTTTGCACCAAAAGAATCTTAGAAAACTTACCTAACCTTATTATAACAAGAGCAATTTATTTTAGCCTAACCCAACTAAACATATTTTAGATTTGTTTACAGTAAATTAATACTAAACAAACACAGTGAAATATATTGTTTTCGTTAGGTTCAGAATGATTTTGGCGAAATTATTGCATACACAAATTTTCACTTGTCCTATATGGCAAGTTGAGCGTTGCTATTTAGGCCAAGATCGCAAGTTCTGCCTATTCGGCACGATATATATATATATATATATATATATATATATATATATATATATATATATATATATATATATATATATATATATATATATATATATATATATATATATATATATATATATATATATATATATATATATAATTGCATGTATGTATATGTATATAGTGCTACACACGTACGCACCGAATACCTTCTACAGAAAATACTAAACAATTCTCTACCCAGCACTACACCTCCGTGTAGTACTGAGATCTACTCAGCTTACGGAATATGCTCACTAAATTGTACTCGCCATATTATACTAACTGAATTGTAGAAAACCTTCTGAATCCGATATTACATAAACCCAAAGGGCATGATTTTCATGAGAGAAAAGAGAGAGAGAGAGAGAGAGAGAGAGAGAGGAGAGAGAGAGAGAAGAGAGATGAGAGAGGAGAGAGAGAGAGAGAGAGAGAGAGAGAGAGCCATCCCAGGCCCCAACGGCAGTGCTGCAGCTGTCACTGCAGTGGGAACACTGCTGACATCTGCTTGCGATATATTAGGTGTAATTACCTTCACAAGAGAGGACAGCAAGAGGATCGCTGTAACATGGCAGACAGGTCCTCCAGGTATTATTTCAGACAGTCTCAAAGCAAACCACTGGGATCTCAGGTCAGGTAAACCCTCATAAAACCGGAAATAGGTAGATCAAATATTTTTGTTAGAGGGTTTGGGTCTGAGAAAGACCTACCTAGGTAGGTCTTATGTTCCTACACATCACCCTCCTAGCTACCCATATCTCAGCTCTGCAGGTGGCTGTGTGGTGTTTTATACGAAGAACCACAGTGTCTTACCTGTCTTACCTCCTAGTAAAGCTGTACACAGACTTGAGGAGCCAGTCTATCAGCATCCTGTCGAGCAACATAAGTGGTCTCCTTATCAATACTGGTGAGCTCATGCGCATCATCGCCATCACTCATCGTCTTCATTTGTTTGCTGTTGTGAAACATACTTTCGACTTACTCAACAGGAGAAAATTTGGCTTAAATACCTGGCCATTCCTATTGAATGAAAGCAGACAGAACGGATCATGAGAGATGTTGCCGTATGCTTGATTAATCCTATGCATGCTCAACCCATTTATGTTTCTATTTCTGATCGCCTAGAAATTATATATTTCAAACCATGCATGCGTAATTTACAGACCGCAATGGCAACGTGGTAGAAAATGTTGACTCCCTCGTAGCTGAACCTATATGTCAGTAGTTTATAATTTTTGGTTACCACCAAAACTACGTAAGAGTGATTGCCAGACTGTTTTTTTTTTTTTACTATCTCAAACTGTTCACATTTCCAATCATATTCTTGGCTTCTCTCTCGACCCAGTAGTGAACATACGAGTCTAGTTACCTGGAGACAAAATTAACTGCAAATTACTTGGATATCTAGGCTCATTCTCTCACGAGGCTGCCACTATAACACTGGGAAATCTGGCAGAGCGAGGTGAAGAACCATCTTCCACATCGTGGTTGTGAGAGAAGGATAACTGGTCAACCCTTCTATCTGAGTTTGCAGCAACCGAATGAACCACCTTCTTCCAAGGTGACGCTCAAAAGCCCAGTGAAAGCCTTCACCAATCTCATCCTGAGTCTGTAATACGCCTTCATCCCTCATCAGCAATATCTAGCCATGCCTCTGGTTCAGCATTGGTTTGGCTGTCTCTGTAGCGAGGAAATTGGAGCTGATTACATAGCTTGGAGAAGTACAATATGATTTCCTCATCCATTAGTAGTAACCTTCAGAGACAAGCGTGACGATGAATAAATTGCAACGATGGTACATCTGTAGATGAGAGGCAGACACGAACATGAAACTTATCAGGGAGAGTGGGCATCAAACCCTGGTGGTCCTTACACAAGGATCAAGGGGGGATATTCATCCAATGAATATTTCGTACATCTTAATCAAGAGTATGGGACTGTCTCTCCTACTGATCAAGGAAAGACTGAAACATTTTAATAGAAGAGGGCAAATGTAGTCCCTATTTAATACAATAAAAGTCAAGCAGTTGCAGATCATTTCCACTTTTGTTAATCACTGGAAAATTACTTAAGATAACTTAACAAAAATGACCTTTTCTTTACCATTACTGGCCACTATGTAACTCTTGATACGACATCATAAATGTTCACTCTGTAGCCGACCTATTGAACCTCTGTTCTATGTAACACCAGTCAACAGAAAACGCAGTGGCACTGGGTATCGACGGTACCTTCTGACCGGGTACGGCACCTAGGCCTCCTAACAAAATAAGTATTAGGAATCTCTAGCTTCACCCTAAACCTCCTAAGCATCTACCATCAGTGATTATCTCATAAGGAATTCTTAATGGAGCAAAAGGAAGTCACTGACTCTGTGCCAACGTACCACTGTGCTTGGCACACGTCTGCTTCAACGACCTACTTTACCATATCTTTGAATCCCACGTCAGTGGAGAGGACTCCACTGCCTAAGTGCAGTGGACATTCCCGCTGCACGTAGGCACAGTCACTAATGACTGGAAGATCCTTACGGTTCTGGGCATTAATATATGAGACTGCAATGGCTATAGACTTTCCTCTGCTCGACAGTAGGGGATTAAAAAAACTATGTATAAGGCATAAGTTTTGAAACACAATGAATATTTACGATATTCCTGGACTGTCTATCCCCACCTCATCTCTCAGGTCTGGACAAGGATTGTCTGATACATTTATTTTTCACCTCGACTCATTCTGCCTGGACTTGTCACTTCAGAGACGCCATACCTATGTTAACTTTCTTAATTTTAAGTACAAGACAAAAGCGCTCACTTTTGCTCAACCTCAGAGTGAGAGAGAGAGAGAGAGTGAGAGAGAGAGTGAGAGAGAGAGAGTGAGAGAGAGAGAGAGAGGAGAGAGAGAGGGGAGAGAGAGAGAGAGAGAGAGAGAGAGAGAGAGAGAGAGAGAGGAGAGAGAGAGAGAGAGAGAGAGAGAGAGAGAGAGAGAAAGAGAGAGACTCAACCCTTGCATGTACAACTAGGTGCGTAGAGAGACAGAGATAAAGTGTGTGAGGCTCCGAAGAAAAATGGTTTTCGAGATAGCTTTAAGATCTTCGCATTTGATGTAACTGACAGACTAGGAAACAAAAAAGTTAGACTAGCGAGCTGATAAACAAGAGCTGTTTACAGCGCTCCTGTAGCGACCTCAACAAAATAGAAAAGGAACATAGACTATCTCTCTCTCTCTCTCTCTCTCTCTCTCTCTCTCTCTCTCTCTCTCTCTCTCTCTCTCTCTCTCTCTCCTTTCCTGACCCCAATATGCAGAACACGGCGTCGAAAGGCCAGACATCACAGTTTGATGGATCACGAGACATACAAGGTTGAACAGATTAGTCCGACACGCCCAGGCTGTACATCACTTTACATACCAATATTGATCTTGTGGTATGTACAGGCATATGTGTGCATGTATGTGTGTGTGTGTATATGTGTGTGTGTGTGTGTGTGTGTGTGTGTGTGTGTGTGTGTGTGCGTGTGTGTGTATGTATATGTGTGTGCGTGCGTTGTGTGTGTGTGTGTGTGTGTGTTGTGTGTGTGTGTGTGTGTGTGTGTGTGTGTGTGTGTGTGTGTGTGTGTGTGTGTGTGTGTGTGTGTGTGAGTGAGTCTGTCTCTATCTGCGGTGTGTATTTGTGTACTCACCTAATTCACCTAATTGTACTCACCTAATTGTGGTTGCAGGGGTCGAGACTCAGCTCCTGGCCCCGCCTTTTCACCGACCGCTACTAGGTCCTCTCTCCCCTTGCTCCATGAGCTTTATCATACCTCGTCTTAAAGCTATGTATAGTTCCTGCTTCCACTACATCGTTTGCCAGACTATTCCACTTCCTAACTACTCTATGACTGAAGAAATACTTCCTAACATCGTGTGTGTGCGTGTGTGTGTGTGTGTGTGTGTGTGTGTGTGTGTGTGTGTGTGTGTGTGTGTATGTGTATGTGTGTGTGTCTGTGTGTCTGTGTGTGTGTATGTGTGTGTGTGTGCGTGTGTGATGTGTGTTTGATGTGCGTGGTGTATGTATTTATGTACACGTGGGTACATATATGTACGTATGTATGCGCACACACACACACACACACACACGTGATGGGAAACAAAGTGGTAGGGACAATAGGGTCACACATAAATATGAGAGAGAGAGAGAGAGAGAGAGAGAGAGAGAGAGAGAGAGAGAGAGAGAGAGAGAGAGAGAGAGAGAGAGGAGAGAGAGAGAGAGAGAGAGAGAGAGAGAGAGAGAGAAAGAAGGAAGAATGCAGGTTGATGAGGTAGAGGGGAAGGGGAGGCAGAAAGGGTGAAGAGGGAAATGTGAAGAATGAATGAGTTGTATAGTGAGAAGAGATGAGAAATTAAGAGAGGACTGAAAGTAGGGTGAGTTTAGGGTGGAAGGAAAGATAGGAAGATTGTGGGAAGTAGAAAAGTGGGAAAAGAAAAGATAAAGAGTTAAGGGAGCAGGGTAAAAGTTAAAGAGAATCAAGGAGAATTAAGGATAAAGAGGGATGAGGAAGCAGTGGATTGTGGGGGAGTAGGAGGGGACAGGAATGCTTTGAGAACATTAAAATGAGGGGAGAAATAGACAAAGAAATGAGAAAGAGGGGAGAGGGAACAGAGGAGATAAAGTGGAGGGAGAGAGAGAGAGAGAGAGAGAGAGAGAGAGAGAGAGAGAGAGAGAGAGAGAGAGAGAGAGAGAGAGAGAGAGAGAGAGAGAGAGAGAGAATACAAACCCAGCATCTCCACTCGTGTGAGGACCACCCATTGCCACAGGGAAACGACGTCAAGACAAGTCCAGCTCTGATAATAATAAAAAAAAACTAAAATTTGGGTCTCTGGCGAAAAATATGCCATAATATATCCGCAGCAATATATATATTATCCTCCTTTTAATGGCCCCCTTGAGTGTTACACATCACCTCGAAATTTGGAGCTGATTACGTAGCGGACGACCAGCCCTCAGAGGACCATTATATAATTGAACATCAGTGAATAAACCACATGTGTCATCATGGATGTAATCACCTATTAGTTTTCGAAATTAGTCACTTCCCCTTTTTTTGAGGGACTTCAAATTATCGATAAACTTAAAATTGCACCTTATATTTGCTACTCACAGAATTAGATTATAAATAATTGCTAACATTGTTCTGGTCTCTAGTAAGTTATGGCATATAACAGGAGGTTAAAAAAAACACTCCAGGCGAGAGAAATCCTCAACAGTAAGATCATTTAAGTATCAATCTTTTCTTTCGATATTTTTCTTTAAAAATATATCTTCGCAGTTTAGTACTAAAATGCAGTTTTTAGGCGATCTTTCCCTACAATAAAATACAGAACTACAAACACAGATTTTTTTTATCCGTAAGGTTAAATATATATCAAATAATAAATTGCATGTAGCAGGCAGAAACATAAGAAGATTAAAATAAATATATATTACATAAAATTTACAACAGCAACTTTACATAAAGAACCCCATATTACGCCTTTTACAGAAAACGGGAAGCTGAACAACACCCATGTCAAAAATAAAGAATATATATATATATATGTATTATATATATGAGTATATATATATATATATATATATATATATATATATATATATATATATATATATATATATATATATATATATTATATATATATATAAAGGGAGGTGAATTGGTCACATCCGTTTGTTAGAATTCCAAGCGAATTTCCCCATTTTCTGGAGATAATTTACAGGTAGATGTGGTTGAATTATAGCTCAGGTAACGTGGTTTAGCTTGATAATCAAGGCTGATAGCTTGAGACCAGTCAGCTCAAAGCGATGGACGATCACATAATGGTAGTAATACCCACGCAGCATGCATTAGCAAAACCCACAAGAAGTAGGCACAGTAGGGGAGAGAGAGAGAGAGAGAGAGAGAGAGAGAGAGAGAGAGAGAGAAGAGAGAGAGAGAGAGAGAGAGAGAGAGAGAGAGAGAGAGAGAGAGAGAGAGAGAGAGAGAGAGGAGAGAGAGAGAGTGAGAGTGAAAAGTAAAATATGCTGAGAAAAAAAAAGAGAAAAAGTAAGATAGAGAAACAGAGGAAGAGTCAAGGGAGAGAATGAAAAACAGTGAGACAGAGGTACAGTGAGATATTTAAAAAAAAAAAGACAATGGAAAATCAATAGTTTCTGAGAAAGTAAGAAAGGTAAAAAAAAAAAGGAAAATAACAAAGAAAAATAGTGAGAGAGAGAAACTCTAGGAGAAATATTTACTTGTATTCTCCCGCAGTTAAATCTTGGCTTCATCTCTTTCCTAACCTCAAAAAGAAAGAGCTTGATTACAATTCTATGTGAGTTAACAGGCACCCAACGGTTACGTCAAGTACAAAGGACACGTCAAGCACCCAATGAACACGTCAAGCACCCAGTAGACATGGAAAGTACCCAACAGACACGGCAAGTACCCAACCGAAACGGCAGGTACCCAACAGACACGGCAAGTACCCAACAGACATGGCAAGTACCCAACAGACACGGCAAGTACCCAACTGACACATCAAGCACCCAACTGACACGGCAAGTAGCTAACAGACACGGCAAATACCTAACTGACACGTCAGGCACCCAACGGATACGTCTCCTGTAAAATAACAGCGTGAATGAAATGGGAGTTCCAGTCCTTTGTGACACCAAGAAGAATACACGTTCAGAATTCAACGTTCCCTAATTTTTCTCCTCGGTTGGTTAATAGTTAACGGAGGTTCAAAGCCTATCGACTACGAGAGGGTCATTATACCTGAACGTAACCTGTTCACCACCAGTCAAGTTTACTTTACTCCTTAAAAAAGTGATGTTCACCAAGAGGTATACAACTAGAGTTATAAACCGAGATATATACACAGGTTTATGTAACCTGACTTTACCTATATTAACTGACTTAAACCACAATTAAGAAAATAGCTATCGAGGATAAACGGTAAGCATTCAGAAATTAACGTTGCTAGAAGAAAATGTGTTGAAGGAAGAGGAGGGAAGGACGTTAAGACAAAGAGTCTGATAAATACCTCAAGAGGAAAGGAAAAAAAGAGGGATGGGAAGGGGAGAGATAGAGAGAATAATAAATAGAGGGAGAAGGGCAAGCCACGGCCTTGCTGGGATGCAGGTCGGTTGAAGGGGGGAAGGGAGGGACGAAGGATAGGTAAGGGTTTGTCTGTGGGGATAGATGGATAGGGGGATGGAGGGAACGTTGCCTACGCTACGTCAACCAATTTCTTATCACGAACCCAGGCAGTGGGACGAGGCTGTTTACTTACGGTTGCGCTCAATGTACGACCTATTCTGTTTTTTCTATCGTCCAATTCTTTATTTCTTATTCTTCTGGACGTGATTCCAAGTTTTCTGAAATTGTATTTACTTCCCATTGAAAATATTTCCTTGAATCGAAAAAAAAAAGACTGAAATATACAATTTAATTATACCAACCAATAAATCATCGTTTTCCATATAAATGAAATATTTAATAAACCGAAATTACATTAAATATATTTTTTCATTATTAAAAAAAAAGCGCTATGGGAAGCAAATATTTTATTTTTTCTTAAAAAATGCATATAAAATTATATTTTACAACAGCACACAGAAGTCTCCGCAAAGTTTGCTCAAGATCTTGAGGAAGTGTGCGGAGGAGTTGGCTAACATGTATACAAGGTTCCGATAGTGTGGAAGAGGTTTCAATTCGACACTCTGGAGGATCCAAACCCAAGAAATTATAGACGTTTTGATACGTGAATATTTGTATCTGAGAGTGTGTGTATGTGTGTGTGGAAGAGGTCTCAATTCGACATTTAGAGGCTCCGCGAGACCAAGAATTTATGGACTTTTTTGATGTGTGTATCACGTCTCCGATAGCGCGGAAGAGGGTTTCAATACCATGATATAAATTATCGGAAGTCAAGGATTTATATATGTCTTAAAAGAACTATAGACATTCGAAACTTTATGATGACAGTCGATCCAAAGTGTGAGCATACAGAGGCTTAGAACCTCATGTCAGTGAATCAAATAAGCTAATGTAGGTAACAGTTCTTGGCTTGTAGATAAAGTTAGGAACCTTAAGCAAAATTGTAAAACCCTGTGTAAAAGAGGGAGAGAGAGGAGAGAGAGAGAGAGAGAGAGAGAGAGAGAGAGAGAGAGAGAGAGAGAGAGAGAGAGAGAGAGAGAGAGAGAGAGAGAGAGAGAGAGGGAGCTGATGTAGACAACAGCTCTTAGCTTGTAAATAAAGTTAGGAACCTTAACCTAACCTTGTAAAACCTTGTGAAAAAAAAATTCATCATCTGAGATCAGCTTCTGAATTGTTAATATAAAATCATTACTGTAAACAAATTTTTTTACAAGACTTTCGGGTTTGCATCACCTGAAAAAAAAAAATATAGCAAATAATAGGCTTCCTATAACAAAATCTTCCAGCTGTAGTTTTCTACAGATTTACTAACTCAGTGAACATTAAAATCAAAGCTATAAAGAATAAATTCTAAAAAAAAAATATATGTATATATATGTACCTCTACCCCATAAAGGTACCAAATAAATAAAATAAAAATAAGGGTGTCTGGATAATACCAGATTCTCTTACCCGATGATAGACAAGCTTAAGAGACAAATTATAGAGAGCCTGAATTGAAGATTTCATAGTGTATAATATAAGAATTCGCATAACTTAAAACCAGAAACGTAAGGTGGTTTATGACGCAGATTATATGAGGTTAAATGTTACATTGCACTTGCTGTAAGGCACATTTTTTTTTTATATACACTTGAAGTTGAAATACTTATATACAGCATTATTTTAATAAATAATAATAATAGTAATGGTAATATGATAAATAATAATAATAATAATAATAATAATAATAATAATAATAATAATAATAATAATAATAATAATAATAATAATAATAATAAAAATAATAATAATATTATTATTATTATTATTATTATTATTATTATTATTATTATTATTATTATTATTATTATTATTATCATCATCATTATTATTATTATTTATCATATTATCATTACTATTATTATTATTACTGTATTATTATCATTCTCTGTACATAATCCTTAAAATTTGCAATCCTGATCATCCTAACACCTAATTTTTTTGTCTGTTTTCACGACGCTTTGCACACAGTCCTGACGCCTCTGGCTCACAACCGCAAGGTCCCTAGATCGATTTCCGGGTGCGATGCAACTTATGGGCAAGTTTCCTTGTAAATCAGATGCTTCTGCCCATCTAGAGTCATGCACTAAGATCCTGTGTAAGAAACTCTACTTCTGATTGAAGATCCTGTGTAAGAAACTACAGTTCTGCTGGAAGATCCTGTGTAAGAAACTACAGTTCTGCTGGAAGATCCTGTGTAAGTACTACAGTTCTGCTGGAAGATCCTGTGTAAGAAACTACAGTTCAGCTGGAAGATCCTGTGTAAGAAACTACAGTTCTGCTGGAAGATCCTGTGTAAGAAACTACAGTTCTGCTGGAAAATCCTCCTGTGTAAGAAACTACAGTCCTGCTGGAAGATCCTCCTGTGCAAGAAACTACAGTTCTGCTGGAAGATCCTCCTGTGCAAGAAACTACAGTTCTGCTGGAAGATCCTCCTGTGTAAAAAACTACAGTACTGCTGGAAGATCCTTTTGTGCAAGAAACTACAGTTCTGCTGGAAGATCCTCCTGTGCAAGAAACTACAGTTCTGCTGGAAAATCCTCCTGTGTAAGAAACTACAGTTCTGCTGGAAGATCCTCCTGTGTAAGAAACTACAGTTCTGCTGGAAGATCCTCCTGTGCAAGAAACTACAGTTCTGCTGGAAGATCCTCCTGTGCAAGAAACTACAGTTCTGCTGGAAGATCCTCCTGTGCAAGAAACTACAGTTCTGCTGGAAGATCCTCCTGTGCAAGAAACTACAGTTCTGCTGGAAGATCCTCCTGTGCAAGAAACTACAGTTCTGCTGGAAGATCCTCCTGTGCAAGAAACTACAGTTCTGCTGGAAGATCCTCCTGTGCAAGAAACTACAGTTCTGCTGGAAGATCCTCCTGTGCAAGAAACTACAGTTCTGCTGGAAGATCCTCCTGTGTAAGAAACTACAGTTCTGCTGGAAGATCCTCCTGTGCAAGAACTACAGTTCTGCTGGAAGATCCTCCTGTGCAAGAAACTACAGTTCTGCTGGAAGATCCACCTGTGTAAGAAACTACAGTTCTGCTGAAGATCCTCCTGTGCAAGAAACTACAGTTCTGCTGGAAGATCCTCCTGTGCAAGAAACTACAGTTCTGCTGGAAGATCCTCCTGTGCAAGAAACTACAGTTCTGCTGGAAGATCCTCCTGTGTAAGAAACTACAGTTCTGCTGGAAGATCCTCCTGTGCAAGAAACTACAGTTCTGCTGGAAGATCCTCCTGTGTAAGAAACTACAGTTCTGCTGGAAGATCCTCCTGTGTAAGAAACTACAGTCCTGCTGGAAGATCCTCCTGTGCAAGAAACTACAGTTCTGCTGGAAGATCCTCCTGTGCAAGAAACTACAGTTCTGCTGGAAGATCCTCCTGTGTAAGAAACTACAGTTCTGCTGGAAGATCCTCCTGTGCAAGAAACTACAGTTCTGCTGGAAGATCCTCCTGTGTAAGAAACTACAGTTCTGCTGGAAGATCCTCCTGTGTAAGAAACTACAGTTCTGCTGGATGATCCTCCTGTGCAAGAAACTACAGTTCTGCTGGAAGATCCTCCTGTGTAAGAAACTACAGTTCTGCTGGAAGATCCTCCTGTGTAAGAAACTACAGTTCTGCTGGAAGATCCTCTTGTGTAAGAAACTACAGTTTTGCTGGAAGATCCTCATGTGTAAGACACTACAGTTCTGCTGGAAGATCCTCCTGTGTAAGAAACTACAGTTCTGCTGGAAGATCCTCCTGTGCAAGAAACTACAGTTCTGCTGGAAGATCCTCCTGTGTAAGAAACTACAGTTCTGCTGGAAGATCCTCCTGTGTAAGAAACTACTGTTCTGCTGGAAGATCCTCCTGTGTAAGAAACTACAGTTCTGCTGGAAGATCCTCCTGTGCAAGAAACTACAGCTCTGCTGGAAGATCCTCCTGTGTAAGAAACTACAGTTCTGCTGGAAGATTCTCCTGTGCAAGAAACTACAGTTCTGCTGGAAGATCCTCCTGTGCAAGAAACTACAGTTCTGCTGGAAGATCCTCCTGTGCAAGAAACTACAGTTCTGCTGGAAGATCCTCCTGTGCAAGAAACTACAGTTCTGCTGGAAGATCCTCCTGTGCAAGAAACTACAGTTCTGCTGGAAGATCCTCCAGTGTAAGAAACTACAGTTCTGCTGGAAGATCCTCCTGTGCAAGAAACTACAGTTCTGCTTGAAGATCCTCCTGTGTAAGAAACTACAGTTCTGCTGGAAGATCCTCCTGTGTGAGAAACTACAGTCCTGCTGGAAGATCCTCCTGTTTAAGAAACTACAGTTCTGCTGGAAGATCCTCCTGTGCAAGAAACTACAGTTCTGCTGGAAGATCCTCCTGTGTAAGAAACTACAGTTCTGCTGGAAGATCCTCCTGTGCAAGAAACTAAAGTTCTGCTGGAAGATCCTCCTGTGCAAGAAACTACAGTTCTGCTGGAAGATCCTCCTGTGTAAGAAACTACAGATCTGCTGGAAGATCCTAATGTGTAAGAAACTACAGTTCTGTTGGAAGATCCTCCTGTGTAAGAAACTACAGATCTGCTGGAAGATCCTCCTGTGTGAGAAACTACAGTTCTGCTGGAAGATCCTCCTGTGCAAGAAACTACAGTTCTGCTGGAAGATCCTCCTGTGCAAGAAACTACAGTTCTGCTGGAAGATCCTCCTGTGCAAGAAACTACAGTTCTGCTGGAAGATCCTCCTGTGCAAGAAACTACAGTTCTGCTGGAAGATCCTCCTGTGCAAGAAACTACAGTTCTGCTGGAAGATCCTCCTGTGCAAGAAACTACAGTTCTGCTGGAAGATCCTCCTGTGCAAGAAACTACAGTTCTGCTGGAAGATTCTCCTGTGCAAGAAACTACAGTTCTGCTGGAAGATCCTCCTGTGTAAGAAAATACAGTTCTGCTGGAAGATCCTCCTGTGTAAGAAACTACAGTTCTGCTGGAAGATCCTCCTGTGCAAGAAACTACAGTTCTGCTGGAAGATCCTCCTGTGTAAGAAACTACAGTTCTGCTGGAAGATCCTCCTGTGTAAGAAACTACTGTTCTGCTGGAAGATCCTCCTGTGTAAGAAACTACAGTTCTGCTGGAAGATCCTCCTGTGCAAGAAACTACAGCTCTGCTGGAAGATCCTCCTGTGCAAGAAACTACAGTTCTGCTGGAAGATCCTCCTGTGCAAGAAACTACAGTTCTGCTGGAAGATCCTCCTGTGCAAGAAACTACAGTTCTGCTGGAAGATCCTCCTGTGCAAGAAACTACAGTTCTGCTGGAAGATCCTCCAGTGTAAGAAACTACAGTTCTGCTGGAAGATCCTCCTGTGCAAGAAACTACAGTTCTGCTGGAAGATCCTCCTGTGCAAGAAACTACAGTTCTGCTGGAAGATCCTCCTGTGCAAGAAACTACAGTTCTGCTGGAAGATCCTCCTGTGCAAGAAACTACAGTTCTGCTGGAAGATCCTCCAGTGTAAGAAACTACAGTTCTCCTGGAAGATCCTCCTGTGCAAGAAACTACAGTTCTGCTGGAAGATCCTCCTGTGCAAGAAACTACAGTTCTGCTGGAAGATCCTCCAGTGTAAGAAACTACAGTTCTGCTGGAAGATCCTCCTGTGCAAGAAACTACAGTTCTGCTGGAAGATCCTCCTGTGTAAGAAACTACAGTTCTGCTGGAAGATCCTCCTGTGTAAGAAACTACAGTTATGCTGGAAGATCCCCCTGTGCAAGAAACTACAGTTCTGCTGGAAGATCCTCCTGTGCAAGAAACTACAGTTCTGCTGGAAGATCCTCCTGTGCAAGAAACTACAGTTCTGCTGGAAGATCCTCCTGTGCAAGAAACTACAGTTCTGCTGGAAGATCCTCCTGTGCAAGAAACTACAGTTCTGCTGGAAGATCCTCCTGTGTAAGAAACTACAGTTCTGCTGGAAGATCCTCCTGTGCAAGAAACTACAGTTCTGCTGGAAGATCCTCCTGTGCAAGAAACTACAGTTCTGCTGGAAGATCCTCCTGTGTAAGAAACTACAGTTCTGCTGGAAGATCCTCCTGTGTAAGAAACTACAGTTCTGCTGGAAGATCCTCCTGTGGAAGAAACTACAGTTCTGCTGGAAGATCCTCCTGTGGAAGAAACTACAGTTCTGCTGGAAGATCCTCTTGTGTATGAAACTACAGTTCTGCTGGAAGATCCTCCTGTGCAAGAAACTACAGTTCTGCTGGAAGATCCTCCTGTGTAAGAAACTACAGTTCTGCTGGAAGATCCTCCCGTGTAAGAAACTACAGTTCTGCTGGAAGATCCTCCTGTGTAAGAAACTACAGTTCTGCTGGAAGATCCTCCTGTGTAAGAAACTACAGTTCTGCTGGAAGATCCTCCTGTGCAAGAAACTACAGTTCTGCTGGAAGATCCTCCTGTGCAAGAAACTACAGTTCTGCTGGAAGATCCTCCTGTGTAAGAAACTACAGTTCTGCTGGAAGATCCTCCTGTGTAAGAAACTACAGTTCTGCTGGAAGATCCTCCTGTGCAAGAAACTACAGTTCTGCTGGAAGATCCTCCTGTGCAAGAAACTCCAGTTCTGCTGGAAGATCCTCCTGTGCAAGAAACTACAGTTCTGCTGGAAGATCCTCCTGTGTAAGAAACTACAGTTCTGCTGGAAGATCCTCCTGTGCAAGAAACTACAGTTCTGCTGGAAGATCCCCCTGTGCAAGAAACTACAGTTCTGCTGGAAGATCCTCCTGTGTAAGAAACTACAGTTCTGCTGGAAGACCTTCCTGTGTAAGAAACTACAGTTCTGCTGGAAGATCCTCCTGTGTAAGAAACTACAGTTCTGCTGGAAGATCTTCCTGTGTAAGATACTACAGTCCTGCTGGAAGATCCTCCTGTGCAAGAAACTACAGTTCTGCTCGAAGATCCTCCTGTGTAAGAAACTACAGTCCTGCTGGCAGATCCTCCTGTGCTACAAACTACAGTTCTGCTGGAAGATCCTCCTGTGCAAGAAACTACAGTTCTGCTTTAAGATTCTCCTGTGTAAGGAACTACAGTTCTGCTGGAAGATCCTCCTGTGCAAGAAACTACAGTTCTGCTGGAAGATCCTCCTGTGCAAGAAACTACAGTTCTGCTGGAAGATCCTCCTGTGCAAGAAACTACAGTTCTGCTGGAAGATCCTCCTGTGCAAGAAACTACAGTTCTGCTGGAAGATCCTCCTGCGCAAGAAACTACAGTTCTGCTGGAAGATCCTCCTGTGCAAGAAACTACAGTTCTGCTGGAAGATCCTCCTGTGTAAGAAACTACAGTTCTGCTGGAAGATCCTCCTGTGCAAGAAACTACAGTTCTGCTGGAAGATCCTCCTGTGCAAGAAACTACAGTTCTCCTGGAAGATCCTCCTGTGTAAGAAACTACAGTTCTGCTGGAAGATCCTCCTGAGCAAGAAACTACAGTTCTGCTGGAAGATCCTCCTGTGTAAGAAACTACAGTTCTGCTGGAAGATCCTCCTGTGCAAGAAACTACAGTTCTGCTGGAAGATCCTCCTGTGCAAGAAACTACAGTTCTGCTGGAAGATCCTCCTGTGCAAGAAACTACAGTTCTGCTGGAAGATCCTCCTGTGTAAGAAACTACAGTTCTACTGGAAGATCCTCCTGTGCAAGAAACTACAGTTCTGCTGGAAGATCCTCCTGCGCAAGAAACTACAGTTCTGCTGGAAGATCCTCCTGTGTAAGAAACTACAGTTCTGCTGGAAGATCCTCCTGCGCAAGAAACTACAGTTCTGCTGGAAGATCCTCCTGCGCAAGAAACTACAGTTCTGCTGGAAGATCCTCCTGTGCAAGAAACTACAGTTCTGCTGGAAGATCCTCCTGCGCAAGAAACTACAGTTCTGCTGGAAGATCCTCCTGCGCAAGAAACTACAGTTCTGCTGGAAGATCCTCCTGTGTAAGAAACTACAGTTCTGCTGGACGATCCTCCTGCGCAAGAAACTACAGTTCTGCTGGAAGATCCTCCTGCGCAAGAAACTACAGTTCTGCTGGAAGATCCTCCTGCGCAAGAAACTACAGTTCTGCTGGAAGATCCTCCTGCGCAAGAAACTACAGTTCTGCTGGAAGATCCTCCTGTGTAAGAAACTACAGTTCTGCTGGAAGATCCTCCTGCGCAAGAAACTACAGTTCTGCTGGAAGATCCTCCTGCGCAAGAAACTACAGTTCTGCTGGAAGATCCTCCTGCGCAAGAAACTACAGTTCTGCTGGAAGATCCTCCTGTGTAAGAAACTACAGTTCTGCTGGAAGATCCTCCTGTGTAAGAAACTACAGTTCTGCTGGAAGATCCTCCTGTGTAAGAAACTACAGTTCTGCTGGAAGATCCTCCTGTGTAAGAAACTACAGTTCTGCTGGAAGATCCTCCTGTGTAAGAAACTACAGTTCTGCTGGAAGATCCTCCTGTGTAAGAAACTACAGTTCTGCTGGAAGATCCTCCTGTGCAAGAAACTACAGTCCTGCTGGTAGATCCTCCTGTGTAAGAAACTACAGTTCTGCTGGAAGATCCTCCTGTGTAAGAAACTACAGTTCTGCTGGAAGAATACAGCTGCTGTTGTTAATGCTCCTTTGCTGTGTATCTAATAATAAACACGGAGGAAAGTCGTATTTATGTTTTACACACATCCTTATCTGATTGTTTTGATAGGCAAATCCCTACCTGAACTCTCAGCAGGTGCTGCCTCACCCTTACCCACACATACCCAACGTCTGCCCACTGTTCTTACTTTCCAGCATCTTATTTTCACCTCATCCAAACATATTTCCACGCCTATCCTTATTTCTTCCTTCTCTTCACCTCTGTTATCGTACTCCGTTCTCTTCTCCTCCTCCTCCTACCCTTCCCACACAATCCCATGCCATCTATCCCACATTATACAGAAGCGGATCCTGGAAGGGACCGGACCGTGTAATCTGCGAACCTGGCTTGGATCTTTTGGTAAGTCCCTAAATAAATAGATTTACATAGAATCACTCAAGGTGCGTGTGTGTGTCGTGCCGAATAGATAAAACTTCGATTTTGGCTTAAATAGCAACGTTCTTCTTGCCGAATAAGGCAAGCAAAAATTTGTGTATGCAATAATTTCCAAAAAACATTCTGAACCTAACGAAAAAAATATATTTCATTGTGTTTGTTTATTATTAAATTACTGTAAACATACCTAAAATATTAAATTGGATTAGGCTAAATTAAAGTGTGCTTGTTATAATAAGGTTAGTTAAGTTTTCTAAGGTTCTTTTGATACAAAATTATTAATTTTACATTAATATAAATAAATAAAAATATGTCTTTAAACTTGCAAGAGAAAATTTTTAGGACTTAATTTTAAATGAGTTCTTGCTAACTGACCAATTTTGCCTATTTTGCCACCACACACACACACACACACACACACACACACACACACACACACACATACACACAAGCCTTCATGCCTGCATACAAGTAAGCTGACGTAGCGGCTTACGAACAGTCATACAAACATTAACGTATACAGACATACAAAGTCCTACATACAGATATACAGACCGGCATTCATGCAGAAATATAGTTTCTAACATCCAAATATACAGACAAGTTGCAACATGACTAGTCCCAGAGTTCAGGGTATTTATTACCTGTGAAAAATTACTAAAGGAGACAACCCTGGTACCATTAGAGAACATAAGAATCAGTGAAGACACGATAACGACGTACAAAATACAGAGAGGATTTGATAGAATGGACAGGGAGAGGCTGTACAGGAGGGCACGACCGTAATTTAAAAAAAAATTATCACAGGTATGTCAGGAAGTGTTTGTTTAGCCTCAGAGTGGTCAGGAAGAGGAATGATTTTTAAGAATAGATATAATAAGGCTCACGAAGCCAGGAAAGAGTGAACAAAATAACGGCTAAGGTAAGATGTACCTGGAGCTGAGACTCGACCACTGCAACCATAAACAGGATAGTAAAAATAGGTGAATGCACTGCATCTGTCAGACTGAATATACAAGCAGAAATGCAGGTATATACAGGCACAGACTGGCATACATAGAGGCATACACACCGAAGGACTGGCGTTCATGTACACATACTGATATACATACAGGCGTACAAGGCATACATGTAAGTATACAGATTTACATATGTAAAGGTTTACGTAAAGGAATACATACAGGAATACATACAGGAATACAGACGACCATACAGACAAGAACCTAAGACGGGGACAACAGCGGTACTAGACCTTGTCGCTAATGCCCGTCAGAGTGGTAACAAAGACTTGACAGAACTCGTCAAAATCATACCTGATAGACCAGAAAAATTATCAGGAACGACTCCTTTCCCAATTATTTTCACTTCCCGTTTTCTTTGGGGGTGCCAGGGGTGCCTGACCAATCACCGCTGTCGAGAGGTTATCGCTGGCATCCCAAATACTTTGACAGGCAAGTGTGCCAAACGACAAGGATCATCTTTATACGGCTCTATGTCTGCTTTATATGGCTGCGTTGTTTAGGCTGAGGTGATTACAGCTGAGGTGTTGAGACTTTTTAAGGTACAGGGGTGTGGTGAAGGTTAATCTAAAGGTCAAGGAATTACCATTATACTGACCTTGGAATGGTACAAGAGAAGAATGGGTATGGATGATCCTTTCTTAAAAAAAAAAAAAGGCTTTTCTAATGGTTTCTGGGCAAGAGTGGCCCACTCAGGTGTTTTCAATGGGTAAACACAACTAGCATAAAAAAAAAGCTTCGATGTGAATGAGGTTTTGCTCTTCAATGACGGGAGTTGAAGAACTAAATTCTGCGTCATGATGCTGACTTGGCTAATTTATTTTGCATCCCATATCATTCTTATGAACGGTAGTGACAAGATTATTATTATTTTTTTATTAAAACATCGGCCTTCTCCCACCAAGGTAGGGTGGCCCGAGAAAGAACTTTCACCATCTTTCACTCCATCACTGTCGTACCAGAGGCGTACTTACAGAGTGCAGACACTGTACTTCCCATCTCCAGGACTCAAGTCCGGCTTGACGGTTTCCCTGAATCTTTTCATAAATGTTACTTTGCTCACACTCCAACAGCACGTCAAGTTCTAAAAACCATTTATCTCCATTCGCTCCTATCTAACACGCTCACGTATGCTTGCTGGAAGTCCAAGCTCCTCGCACACAAAACCTCCTTTATCCCCTCTCTCCAACCTTTCCTAGACGACCCCTACCTTGCCTTCCCTCCACTGCAAATTTATACACTCTCGAAGTCATTCTACTTTGTTCCACCCTCTCTACATGTCCAAACCACTTCAACAACCCCTCCTCATCCCTTTGGATAATAGTTTTGGTAATCCTGCACCTCCTCCTAATTTCCAAACTACGAATTCTCTGCATTATATTCACACTACACATTGCCCTCAGACATCTCCACTGCCTCCAGCCCTCTCCTTGTTGCAACATTCATCACCCAAGCTTCACACCCATATAAGAGCGTTGGCATAACTATACTCTCAAACGTTCCCCTCTTTGCTTCCACGGACAAAGTTCTTTGTTTCCACAGACTCCTAAGTACGCCACTCATCTTTTTCCCCTCATCAATTTTATGATTCACCTCATCCTTCATAGACCCATCCGCTGACACGTCCACTCCTAAATACCTGAATATATTCATCTCCTCCATACTCTTTCCCTCCAATCTGATATCCAGTCTTTCGTCACCTAATTTTTTTGTTATCCTCATGACCTTACTCTTTCCTATATTCACTTTTAATTTTCTTCTTTTACATACCCTACCAAACTCATCAACCAACATCTGCAACTTCTCTTCAGAATCTCCAAAAGCACAGTGTCATCAGCAAAGAGCAACTGTGACAACTCCCACTTTGTGTTAGATACATTATCTTTTAACCCCACACTTCTTGCGAACACCCGA
The DNA here is from genome assembly GCF_026875155.1 of Cherax quadricarinatus. NCBI lineage: Eukaryota > Metazoa > Arthropoda > Malacostraca > Decapoda > Parastacidae > Cherax > Cherax quadricarinatus. Next base: position 37,146,022 of record NC_069425.1, on the reverse strand, counting down.
GCATTTACTTCTCTTACAACCCCATCTATAAATATTAAGATTATTTACGCCTTATATCCATCATGTGAAAGGTAATGGCTAGTTTACTGTGCATCCTCTGTCCATCCTGTGCATTCTCTAGCCTTCATATGAAGGGTAGTAGCTAGCTTGCAGTGTATCCTCTATCAATCCTGTGCATCCTCTAACCATCACATGAACGGTATCCTCTATCCATCCTGTGTATCCTCTAGCCATCCTGTGCATCCTCTATCCATCCTGTGCATCCTCTAGCCATCACATGAACGGTTGAAGCTAGCTTGCTGTGCATCCTCCATCCATCCTGTGCATCATTTATCCATCCTGTGCATCATCTGTCCCTCCTGTGCATCATCTAGCCATCATATAAACGGTAGTGGCTAATTAACAGCACTCACATAGTCAATCTTGTCAATAAATCAACTCAGATTCGTTTATTCCGAATTTTCAAGACACTTTATCTCTCTCTCTCTCTCTCTCTCTCTCTCTCTCTCTCTCTCTCTCTCTCTCTCTCTCTCTCTCTCTCTCTCTCTCTCTCTCTCTCTCTCTCTCTCTCTCTCTCTCTTCTCTCTCTCTCTCTCTCTCTCTCTCTCTCTCTCTCTCTCTCTCTCTCTAAAACATACAAGACTGGTAGTTATTTTCAGCAAATTTTGTGTCGGCTTTCTAAACCATTGACATCACAGCAAATTTTATGTTGTGTGACATCATTATCTAATGTTCACGTGTAGGAGTCCTGTGTACACCTTATCCATCTGTGGAAAGGCAGAGAATTGCACAGACTGGACTTAGTGTCAAAGAGTTCCCTGTGATTCTGTTGTTCATCATGGAGTCCCTTTTTTTTATTCAGAACCTCATGCACTGTTTTCCTTTTTAAGCTGAAAAATTTGCCGATCCAAAATTCATAGAGCGAAGGAATGGAAAGTTTATCACACGAACGAAGATTTTTGATAAACGATATGGATCCGTAACATCTCACTGTATATCATTTAGTTTCAACTACTACTACTACTACTATTGCTGCTACTACTACTACTACTACTATTACTACTAATACTACTACTACTACTACTACTAATAATAATAATAATAATAATAATTATTATTAGTAGTAGTAGTAGTATTAGTATTAGTAGTATTATTATTAATATATAATTATGTTTAACAAAATAAATCTATGTATTGAGATTTATTAACTGCTAGACTACCTTGTTCCTTATTCTTATTAATTTATTTTCAACCTCGTTACTATATTCTTATGTTTAAACACAATAAACAAGTGTGGGGCAACCTGTGACATGCCTGCAACCGGTTTCAAGATTAATTTTTTACTCTCGCATCCCAGCCTAAGCCCGATGTTCCTTATTATTTGTTAGATCAGCTAGGTTGTTGCTGCT
>NC_069425.1:37117113-37139613 GCF_026875155.1 Cherax quadricarinatus | reverse complement strand
TACTTCTTGTTATTATTATTATTATTATTGTGTTGAAGCGCTAGACTCGTAAGGTTCCTAGAGGGCCAGTCTAGGCAAGAACAAACTAGACAAGAACAGAGTTTCGTTTGATCCAAAGTTGGTTAGGCGAGGTTGTTGAATTATGAAGACAAATGCCTTCATTAGGTAGTCAAGCAGAAGTAAATGCAGTGTTTGTGGTAATGAGCTGGTCCAGGAAAGGCAATGCACTGACTACCTCTCATTCCCACCTCATGTTTGCCACCAAATTACCAAGTTTATTGTAGAAGGCAATGGGGGGATATCCCCCCTCACAGTTTTCACTATCACACAGTGGACCTCCCCCCCCCTCCAGAAATCTATGTACCTCAACCCATGCTACGCCTATTTTACGCCAAAGCTACGCCCACGCCTACCACCCCTCCCTAGTACTGTTTAATTTTCCGCCTTTTAACTTTTTTCTTCTGATTTAAGGCTCCGTCCGCAATATTTTCAAGGTAGCAAGATACACCAGGCTGAGATGGTGGTTCCTCGGGCAGTTCTGTGTATGCAAGTTGTTTGATTCTAATTAAGAAACCTGGAACTCTGTGTCTGTCTGTCTGTCTGTCTCTCTTCGTGTATGTGTCTGTCTCTGTGTCTGCCTCCGTGTCTGTGTGTCTGTCTGTCTCTATGTGTCTGTCTGTTTGTCTCTGACTTTCTGTCATCGAGCCTGTGTCTGTGCGTCTCTGTGTTTGTGTCTTCTGTCTGTCTGTCTCTTTGTTCGTGTCTTCTGTCTCTCTCTCTCTGTGTCCGTGTCTTTCCGTCTCTCTATCTTTGTCTGTCTGTCTGTCTGTTTGCGTAAGTAATTATTCATGAGTTAATGGAAGATAATGAAGAATAATAACTATTATTAAATTCATTATTGTTAATTATTGTTATTATTAATAATTATTCATAGTAATTATTTTTTAAATTATTATTATTATTATTATTATTATTTATCAATATTATTATTATTACTATTATTTCTTAGACTCCCAATAAATAACACAGAGAAGTCTCCAGTGACAAGAATAATTAAAAAAAAAAAAGCTATAGTCGAGGTTAATAATATATCCCCAATAAAAAATCCGTGTAAATTACCTCAATAAAAATACTTATTAAAGTAACCCAATAAAAAAAATTAAAAAAATGAAGAAAGGCCTAGGAAAAAGCGTGAAAGCCCTTTAAAAAGACCCTAAAAAAGACCTCAAATGACCCTTAAGCAAAAAAAAAAAACTCCCCACAGGATATCAATAAAAGACATGAAAAAGACCCCTGAAAGACCCAAACAAAAGTTAACAATATTAAACAGTGAAATACTTCAATAAAAGATCAAAAAGACCAAAAAAAGTCCCTAAAAAATCCCTCCAAATATACCATATAAAAGACCCAAAAAGCATAATAATAGACCCCAAAGATCCCAAAGACCCCAAGGAAAAAAGACCCAAGAAAAAATATACCCCAAAAGACCAAAACAAGACCCCCAAAAAGACAAAAAAGTGATCTCAAAATAACATCAAAAAGACCCAGAAAAGGCCCAAAATAAGTATCCCCCAAAAACGCAACTTCAAAAAAATCGAAAAAGACCCAAAAGTCCCCCAAAAAAAACTAAAAGGACTCCGAAAAGATACTCTCAAATAAAGATCTCTCCAAAAAGAGACCCCAAAACGAATCCTCTCCAAAAAAGACACACCAAAAAGAGACATTTCAAAAAGAGGCCCCTAAAATGAGGCCCCCCCTAAAAAAAACCTACATAAAGAGACCTCAAAATGAATCCTCTCCAAAAAAGACTCCAAAAAACGATCCATCAAAAAGTGACCCCTAAAAGAGTCCTGCCCCAAAAAGGCCCCAACAAAAGAGCCTAATAAAAGTAGTTTTGGATAGATGAAAGTGGCAGCTCATTTCTGGAGGATAATTACTCACACACAGGTAACAATTATGGTGCAGTGGCACACACCGTTAACGAGGTGATTACCCTTTGACTGGCATCGTTAACTCTGTGCTGGAGTGGTTTGGGTGAAGGTGGTAGCAGTGACTGGGATGGTAATAGTGAGTGGGAGTGGGAATAGGAGTGTGAGTGTTAGTATGAGTGGCGGTGTGAGTGGTAGTGTGAGTGGTAATGTGAGTGGGAGTGGTAATGTGAGTGTGAGTGGTAGTGTGATTGTGAGTGTTAGTGTGAGTGGTAGTGTGATTGTGAGTGTTAGTGTGAGTGGTAGAGTGAGTGTGAGTGTGTGAGTGGCAGTGTGAGTATGAGTGGTAACATGAGTGTGAGTGATAGTGTAAATGTGAGTGGTAATATGAGTGTGAGTGTGATTGGTAGTGTGAGTGGTGGTATGAGTGGTAATGTGAGTGGTAGTGAGAGTGGTAGTATGAGTGGTTGTATGAGTGGTAGTGTGAGTGGTAGTGTGAGTGGTAGTGTGAGTGGTAAAGTTAGTGGTAGTGTGGGTGGTACTATGAGTGGTAGTGTGAGTAGTAGTATGAGTGGTAGTATGACTGGCAGTGTGAGTGGTAGTGTTAGTGGCACTATGAGTGGTAGTATGAGTGGTAGTATGAGTGGTAGTAGAGTGGTTGTATGAGTGGTAGTGTGAGTGTAGTGTGAGTGGAGTGGGTGTGTTGAGTGGTAGTGTGATGGTGTTATGGTTGTTGAGTGTAGTGTGAGTGGAGTATGAGTGGTAGTGTGGTGGTTGTTATGGTTGTTGGTGGTATGAGTGGGTGTGAGTCGTGGTGTTAATGATTTTGAGTGGTAGTGAGTGGAGTGTGAGTGGTAGTGTGATGTAGTGTGAGTGGAGGGTGAGTGTGTGTGGTGGTAGTGTTAATGGGTTGTATGGTGTTTGGGGTATGGGTGGTAGTGTGAGGGTGTGTGGGAGTGGTAGTGTGGTTGGGGTTATGTGTGGTAGTGGGTGGTGGGTTGGGGAGTGGTGTGTTAATGGATTGTGTGGTGGTGGTGAGTGGTGTGTTAATGGTTGAGTGGTAGTGTGAGTGGTAGTGTTAATGGTGTATGAGTGGTAGTATGAGTGGAGTTGAGTGGTAGGGGGTAGTTGTTTGATGGTTGTAGTGTATGTGTGTGGGTAAGTGGTAGTGTGAGTGGTAGTGTGGTGGTATGAGTGGTTGTGAGTGGTAGTTGGGGGGGTGGTAGTGTGTGGTAGTTGGTGGTAGTTGAGTGGTTGGTGGTTTGGGGTGTGTTATGGTGTATGAGTGGTAGTATGAGTGGTAGTGGAGTGGTAGTGTGAGTGGTGATGAGTGGTAGTGTGTGAGTGTAGTGTGAGTGGTAGTGGTGATGAGTGGTAGTGTGAGTGGTAGTGTGAGTGGTGTGTGTGGGTGGTAGTGGTGGTAGTGTGAGTGGTAGTATGAGTGGTGTGAGTGGTTGGTAGGTTGTAGTGTGGTGTAGTGTGTGTGGGGGTGGTAGTGTGAGTGGTATATGGGGTGTGTGGTGTAATGGTGTGTGGGTGGTAGTATGGTGGTAGTGTGAGTGGAGTGTAGTGGTAGTATGAGTGGTAGTGTGAGTGAGAGTGGTAGGGTAGTAGAGTGGTTTATGAGTGGTTGTGAGTGGTAGGTTGAGATGGTAGTGGTGTAGAGTGGTAGTGTGAGTGGTAGGTGTAGTGGTGGTGTATGAGGTGGTAGTGTGAGTGGTAGAGGTGGATGGTATGAGGTGGTGTGGTGTTGAGTGGTAGTATGGTGGTAGGTGGTAGTGTGATGTGTATGAGTGTAGTGTGAGTGGGTGTGTGGTAGTAGTGGATAGTATGAGTGGTAGTTGAGTGGTAGTGTGAGTAGTGTAGGGTAGTGAGTGGTAGTGTGAGTGGTAGTTGTGTGGTAGTGTGAGTGGTGGTTGTGTTTAGTGGTAGTGGTGTATGGTGGTAGTGTGATGTTGTAGAGTGATAGTGTGAGTGTAGTGTGATGTTTGTGTAAAGAGTGGTTTGGGTAGTAGTATGTGTGGTGGTATGAGTGGTAGTATGAGTGGTAGTGGAGTGAATATGAGTGTAGTGAGTGGTAGTATGAGTGGTGTGGAGTGTTATGGTTGTATGAGTGGTTGGGGGTGATGTGAGGGGTAGTGTGAGTGGTAGTGTGAGTGGTAGTTGAGTGTAGTTGAGTGTAGGTGGTGATGGTGGTGGTGTAGGGATATGGAGTGGTATATGAGTGTATGTGAGTGTAGGTGAGTTATGTGATGGAGTTGAGTGGAGTAGTAGTGTATGAGTATAGTGTGAGTGGTGTGAGTGGTAGTATGAGTGTAGTATGGAGTGATAGTGTGAGTGGTAGTATGAGTGAGTGTGAGTGGTATTGGTGGTAGAGTGTGTAGGTTAATGGTGGTATGAGTGTAGTGTGAGTGGTAGTATGAGTGGTTTGTTGAGTGGTAGTTGAGTGAAGTGTTGAGTGGTAGTGGGTGTGGTGAGTGGTGAGTGTTGGTTGTTGAGTGGTAGTTGAGTGGTGTATGGTGTAGTTGAGTGGTGGGTGAGTTGTTAGTGGTGGTGAGTGGTAGTTGAGTGTAGTGTGAGTGGTGGTTAGTGTGTGTGAGTGGTAGTTGGGAGTGAGGTTTGAGTGGTAGTTAGTGGTGTGATGGTGGTGTGAGTGGAAGTTGTGGTGTTAGGTGGTGAGTGGTAGTTGATGGGTTAGTGTGTGTGTGGTAGTGAGTGGTAGTGTGAGTGGTAGTGATGGTGTAGGTGGTAGTGTGTGTGAGTGGTGTAGAGTGAGTGGTAGGGTTGGAGTGGTGTTGAGGGGTTGAGGGTGATGTGTGAGGGTGTGAGTGAGTGTGGTGGTAGTGGTGGTGTTGTTGATGGTTGAGTGGTAGTGTGATGGTGTGTGGTGGTAGTTGAGTGTAGTTGAGTGTAGTGTGAGTGGTAGTATGAGTGGAGTGTGAGGGATAGGTGGTGAGGGTAGGGGTGAGTGGTAGTTTAAGGGGTTGTGATGGTAGTGTGAGTGGTAGTGTGAGTGTGAGTGGTTGTTGAGTGTGGTGGGGAATGGTGTATGGTTGTTGTGTTAGTGTGAGTGGTAGGTAGGTGGTGTGTAGTGATGGTGTGGTGGTGGTGTGGTGTGTGAGTGGTTTGAGTGGTAGTGTGAATGGTAGTGTATGGTTGTTGGTGTTAGTGTGGTGGTAGTGTGAGTGGTAGTGTGAGTGGTAGTGTATGGTTGAGTGGTAGTGTAATGGTTGTTGAGTGGTAGTGTGGAGTGGTGTGTGTGTGGTGAGTGGTTGTGTGGGTGGTGGTGTGAGTGGTAGTGTGGGGTTGTGAGTGGTGGTGTGAGTGGTGTTGAGTGGTAGTGAGTGGTGGTTGAGTGGTGTGAGTGGTAGTGTGGTGTTGAGTGTAGTGTGAGTGGTGTGTGAGTGGTAGTGTGAGTGGTGTTAGTGGTAGTGTGGTGGTAGTTGAGTGGTAGTGTGAGTGGGTTGGTGGTAGTGGTGAGTGGTGTGTGGTGGAGTGTGAGTGGTGTGTGGTGTAGTGTATGGTTGAGTGAGTGAGTGGTGAGTGGTGTGTGGGTTGGTGGTAGTGTTGGTGTGTGAGTGGTAGTGTATGGTGTAGGGGGAGTGGTAGTGTGAGTGGTGTGTGGTTGTGAGTGGTGTTGAGTGGTAGTGTAGTGGTATGGTGGTGGTGAGTGGTTGAGTGTGTGAGTGGTGTGGGTGGGTGGTGTGTGGTGTAGTGTATGGTGTGTGTGGAGTTGAGTGGTGAGTGTGTTGATGGTGTATGTGGTGAGTGTGATGGTGGGGGTGGTGGTGAGGGTAGTGGGTGGTATGTAGTGGTAGTGGTGGTGGGTGGAGTGGAGTGTGATGGTGTGTGTGTGGGTAGTGGTTGTGTGTGTGTGTGGGTGGATAGTAGGTGGTGGTAGTGTGAGTGTAGTGTTGATGGTTGTATAAGTGGTATGTGAGTGTAGTTAATGATTGTATGAGTGGTAGTGTGTGGTGGGAGTGGTGGTGTGATGGTATGTGAGGGTGGTTGAGGGTAGTGTGGTGGTAGTGTGAGTGGTTGTAGTGTAGTGTTAATGTTGTTGAGTGTAGTGTGAGTGGTACGTGGTGGTGGTGGAGGTGTGTGGTGGTATGTGGTGGTAGTGTTGAGGTTGTATAAGTGTAATGAGTGGTATGTTAATATGTAGGTGTGTGGAGTGGTAGCGGAGTGTGGTGGAGTGGTAGTGTGATGGTGGTGTGAGTGTGTGTGAGTGGTGTGTGAGTGGTAGTGTGAGTGGTAGTGTTAATGATTGTATGAGTGTAGTGTTAGTGGTAGTGTGGTGTTGTTGATGTATTGTGAGTGTGTTGAGTGAGTGTGAGTTAGTGTGAGTGTAGTGTGTGGAAGTGTGGTGATGTGTGAGTGGTAGTGTGACTGGTTGTTAATGTTGTATGAGTGTTAGTGTGAGTGCAGTATGAGTGGTAGTGTGAGGTAGTTATGTTGTTGATGGTAGTATGTGGTAGTGTGAGTGTGGTGTTATGTTATTGATGGTAGTGTGAGGCAGTTGAGTGTAGTGTGAGATGTAGTGTAGGCGTTGTGGTATGTGAGTGGTGTGTAATGGTTGTGAGTGGTAGTAGAGTGGAGTTGAGTGTAGTGTGAGTGGATTAGGGGGTGTGTGGTGGTGTGAGTGTATGTTGTGTTGATGTGTGTGATGGTGTGTTAATGGTTGTATGATGGTAGTGTGAGGTTGTTAAGTGTATAGTGGATGTGAGTGGCGTATGATGTAGTGTGAGTGTGGTTAATGGTGTATGGTGGTATATGAGGTGTGGAGTGGTAGTGGAGGGTAGTATGGTGTAGTGTGGTGGTAGTGTGAGTGGTAGTATGGTGGTAGTTTGATGGCTGTGAGTGATGCAGTGTTAAGGTTGTTGAGTGGCAGTAGGGGTAGTGCGAGGTAGTGTGAGTGGTAGGTGGTAGAGTGAGTGGTAGTGTGAGTGGTAGTGTGAGTGGTAGTGTGAGTGGTAGTGTGAGTGGTAGTGTGAGTGGTAGTGTGAGTGGTAGTGTGAGTGGTAGTGTGAGTGGTGGTGTGAGTGGTAGTGTGAGTGGTGGTGTGAGTAGTAGTGTTAATGGTTGTATGAGTGGTTGTGAGTGGTAGTGTTAATGGTTATATGTGTGGTAGTGTTAATGATTGTATGAGTGGTAGTGGTGAGTGGTAGTGTGAGTGGTAGTGTTAATGACTGTATGAGTGGTAGTGTGAGTAGTAGTGTTCGTGGTGGTGTGATTGGTAGTGTGAGTGGTAGTGTTAATGGTTGTATGAGTGGTAGTGTGAGTGGTAGTGTGAGTGGTAGTGTTAATGGTTGTATGAGTGGTAGTGTGAGTGGTAGTGTGAGTGGTAGTGTTGATGGTTGTATAAGTGGTAATGTGAGTGGTAGTGTTAATGATTGTATGAGTGGTAGTGTGAGTGGTAGCGTGAGTGGTGGTGTGAGTGGTAGTGTGAGTGGTGGTGTGAGTGGTAGTGTGAGTGGTAGTGTGAGTGGTAGTGTGAGTGGTAGTGTTAATGATTGTATGAGTGGTAGTGTGAGTGGTAGCGTGAGTGGTGGTGTGAGTGGTAGTGTGAGTGGTAGTGTGAGTGGTAGTGTTGAGGTTGTATAAGTGGTAGTGTGAGTGGTAGTGTTAATGGTTGTATGAGTGGTAGTGTGAGTGGTAGTGTGAGTGGTAGTGTGAGTGGTAGTATGAGTGGTAGTGTGAGTGGTAGTGTGAGTGGTAGTGTGAGTGGTAGTATGCGTGGTAGTGTGAGTGGTAGTGTGAGTGGTAGTATGAGTGGTAGTGTGAGTGAGAGTGGTAGTGGTAGTACGAGTGGTAGTATGAGTGGTAGTGTGAGTGGTAGTGTGAGTGAGAGTGGTAGTGGTAGTACGAGTGGTAGTGTGAGTGGTAGTATGTGTGGTAGTGTGAGTGGTAGTATGAGTGGTAGTGTGAGTGAGAGTGGTAGTGGTAGTACGAGTGGTAGTATGAGTGGTAGTGTGAGTGGTAGTATGAGTGGTAGTGTGAGTGAGAGTGGTAGTGGTAGTACGAGTGGTAGTGTGAGTGGTAGTACGAGTGGTAGTATGAGTGGTAGTGTGAGTGGTAGTGTGAGTGAGAGTGGTAGTGGTAGTACGAGTGGTAGTGAGAGTGTAAGTGTAGAGGATTTAAATAAACGTGTTATATCAGTATATATATAATATATTCAGTACTTGCTTACTATGATAATTCTGTGAAACATTTCTAATAATTCACATTAAAAAATATATAAAAATAATTTAGTTTTAAAGAATTATTATTATTTTTTAGGCTCAAAATGTAATGAACTCTGGTCCATATTATAAACGAATCACATTTTTTTAAAGATTGTTCTGGGTAGTGAGGCATTTATGATGCGCTAATTGCTAGGTGCAACTCCTGGCAATTTCTAAATTCTATTTCTAAATTCTATTTCTAAATTCTATTTCCTTTTTGTAAGTTTTGGTCATCCCATTGTTCTCGTCTAAAGGTAATGCTTATCACATGACGCAAACAATGTTCATCACATGACGCAAACAATGCCAATAACAAGACACAAACCGTGCTCATCATATGACACAAACAAAGATCGTTACATGACATAAACAATAATCATCACATGACACAAACAATGCTCATTACATGAGCCCCATCTTGAACCTCTTTCGGGCATCATACAATAGTAATTCCCTTACTTAGGTAACACGAGATACAATTATTTCCAAGCACATTCTCTGAGACAGCAGCAGCGTCATCAAGCAGTTTTTAAGAATTTAATATCAGTCTAAAATGGTCCTGTTACTGCCTGTCTATGTAAGCTGTTGGAACCTCCAATCAAATGGCCTACTGCATGAGGAGGAAATGTGTATTATATATATATATATATTATATATATATATATATATATATATATATATATATATATATATATATATATATATATATATAATTATTCAGTGCTTTTGGAAAAATAGGTTATATACTCCATGAAGGATAGAGCACAAGAGAGGAAGAAAGGAAAAGAATTGCAACGTAAGTCGCTTGTCAAAAGCATGAGTGGATTAGTCTACTTAGCACAAGTCAGGTCAGTTGTTGTGCAAACTAGAGAAAGAGTGAGAGAGAGAGAGAGAGAGAGAGAGAGAGAGAGAGAGAGAGAGAGAGAGAGAGAGAGAGAGAGAGAGAGAGAGAGAGAGAGAGAGAGAGAGAGAGAGAGAGAGAATTATTCAGCACGCATAAGTGCAGAAGGCAAGGAATGAAGAAAAAGTGAAAAACAGAAATCAACAAATTCAGTCAGACTAATGCATATTTAAGTACCCGCATTGAGAACCTCAGCCACCACAGCGCCACCAAACTTTTCTGCCTGTATTTTTGCCCGTTTTGGCAACCACTAACAGGAGCAGCAGCTTGCCACCGTGTCCCATCCTGATAGGGTGACCCACCCTGGCAGGGTGACCCACCATGGCAGGGTGACACCTCCTGGCAGGGTGACCCACCATAGCAGGGTGACACATCCTGGCAGGGTGACCCACTATGACAGGGTGACACCATAAATGATAACCAAAAGGAGAAATACTCACTGTTTCCTGCTTTGTCCTATTTTCAAAAGCACGCAGACACTAGAGCTGACAAATAAAACACACTGTACCTCCCATCTCCCTAGCACGAAAATCCAGGTAACCTCTTTCCTTGAATCCCGCAACGCATCATCAACCCCCCCAAGAGCTTCCCTCCACTCACTTAATACATCCATGTTAGGTGTGTACAATCTGGTCGCCAGACATGGTTGAAACACATTCGATTATCCTCTAATCAATATGATAATTAGCATTATAATTAGTATGATAATCAAGGTGACGCCGGATGAATACGATAGCATGTGTGTGTGTATGTGTGTGTGTGTGTGTGTGTGTGTGTGTGTGTGTGTGTGTGTGTGTGTGTGTGTGTGTGTGTGTGTGTGTGTGTGTGTGTGTGTGTGTGTGTGTGTGTGTGTGTGATGTGCGCGTCTATGTTTATATGTCCTGGCCCCGCCTCCTAGACTACTTTGAACGGCATCACCGATTTCTGGCTTCTTGGACCTAAATCATATATACTTCTGAAGAAACGTATTGAGTTTGCCTATACCACTGCTTCATCCACGTCATTAATTTCATTTTCATCCACCCTGAGAATAAAAAAAATACTTCCTTACATCCATATGGTTCATTTGTGCTTTCAGTTTCCAAGACAAGGAGTGAATTGGCTCTAGCTGTTTTTTCTTTGTTAGTCCATGCACACTGTCTTCACTTGAATGCCACGTCGCCCTTTTGCTTCTCAAACTGACAACACAAAACTATATTTTTCGGTGATAATCTACAAGGCACAGCTTTTTATGTTTTGTTACTAACCCTCAGTTCACTATTTCCTCCCTCTTAACCCTTCTTAGACTTAAATGTTTTTGTTTAACAACTCTCAATGTAATCTATAATTTGATCATCCCTTGTTGGAGATGCTACAAAGTTTACATTGTAGGAACCACCACAGGTGTTTTCCACGCGCCTGCAAGTAAAAGAATAAGAGACACATTATCGGGAACGGTACGGTAAGTATGCATGCAGAATTGAAAACACAAGTAATGCTTGCATACAACACCACACCTACCGCTGTCAAACACACTTTCAGATCTGATGAGCAAGACACATGCGCAACACTATGTGTCGATAATGACAATACGTAATTGTCATTCATCTCTGTATTCGACTAAGGAAGCCTGCAGCACGGGCGAAACGTTTCGTCAATAACTATACACAGTTTTGCGTATATCTCTGACTCATCAACTTTCGGTATTGTATACCATTTATAACACGATAACACGATATTCTCAGATGTCCTCCTGGACTGGAGTGGATGCGTGGTTTGGTATGGGTGAGGAGGAATTTGTGATCTGCTCTGGATGAGTTTTAGTTATGCTACCTGAGCGACTAGTTCACTCTGCATGTCATGCTCATCCTGCGAACGCTAGCGCAAAAAAAAAAAAAGCAGGATTACAGAGGTCACAATGGGTCTTTATCAGACCCCACCAGACATAGTTATTCATATCACAGAAAAATATATTGCACTCGATTTATTTATTATAATTTATTCATTTAGGTAATGAATACAACACAATATATGGAGTTACAATCTCAAAAATCATTTAAGCATATCAGAATTAAAACATCAGTCATTATCAGTTGCAGTCTTTTCAGAAGCAGGTTATTTATGTAGTCGAAGCAAAATGTGGATACAGTCTCAAGATTTCAGAAATCTTACCATTAGCAATGGAATTTTTAGCAATAACTTGCAGGGTTTGGATGACGTGTCTCTGGAAGGCTGCATGTTTGGATATTAAGATATAATGTTCCAGCATATGGCCCTGTCTTTGTCCACACATTTTGCATTTGATGTCATTGTCTTTTTTATACAAACCATACTGTCAAAGATGCTTATAGCCTAGTCTTAGTCTAGCAGTAACAACATCCTGCAATCTATTATAACCTTGTTACCTTCTCCATAGAAATACTTAACTTGACACATTTCATTATGATGGACAATAGATCTGCTAGTTCCTGTCTCTTCTCTTTTAGTTTCCTCAAACTCGTTTACCAGTTCTTTTCTAACAGTATTTTTTAAACTTTTTTTTTTTGAGAAACCAAAATTATATTCGATATTGCTCTTATTTATCGCATGCTTTGCTAGGTTATCAACTTCGTCAGGCTGCTGGAGGCTTACATGAAGGAAATCCACAAAAACTTTGCTGTAATCCCATTCCCATTAACTATAATCCCAAGCTTACTCCATTCAGGTCTCGGTTATTTAGAGCAAGTAACGAGAAAAGAATCAGTTACCATTAAACTGTCCGAGGTCGTTGCTCCCACAAGCTTGGGAGCAACAAGTATGGCAAACAGTTCTGTTTGTAAGGTGGAAGCCCAGTTATTAATTCTAATACATCTCTGTATTATAGTACCATCAGACTGGCTTACGACAACAGCACTTCCCACACTTCCACTGTCCAAAGTTAAGGAAACCATCAGCATAGATAGTCTGTGTGCTACATTTATTTAGAATTCAACTCCTATATGATTTCATGTCCTCTAACTTATGCATGTATGCCCATCAAAACTTGTGAAGAGCCATTGTTTACATTAATCAGCCAAACAGGAAAGTCGGGTAATATTGTTTACATGAATCAGCTGACTCGGGATGTCAGGCATTATTGTTTACATGAATCAGCTGACTGGGAATGCCAGGCATCATTGCTTACATGAATTAGAGTAACAAAAATCACAGTGCAGTGGTTGCAACAATTCACCAAAAACCCGCACTTAGAGGAGGAACATTATGACTACGTTTCACTCTGTGCTAGACGAAATTGAGACACATGTGCAACATCTGGGTATCTTTATTGTAGACGTTTCGCCATCCAGTGGCTTTTTTTTTTAAAAAAGCCCACTGGATGGCGAAACGTCTACAATAAAGATACCCAGATGTTACACATGTGTCTAAATTTCATCTTGTCGGTATTGTATACCATTCTTGTACAACCTGTGCTAGACCATTGTCCAGGGTCCAGGACGGGCCGAAACGTCGTCCTAACGTTCTCCTAAGTGTGGGGTTTTTGATGAATTAATCAGCTGATTCCGGGATGCTAGGCATCACTGTTTACATTAATCAGCTGACTAGAGAACAGCTCGTCTCACTCAAGCCTTGAACCTGGCAGCCATCCAATATCAACACCACCAACACGATATTGTTATTATTAGAAGGAAGGGACACGGGGTTCATGAACAAACTTGTCGCGGCAGCAACTTTTGTTAATTTCCTTATCTGTAGTTAAAAATATTCGTTTTTTTTATGGAGTTTACGTAACCTAAATTTAACACACTCAAACCTAAGTATACAAAAATAACAAGCACCTGGAAAGAAACTTATGACGCTAATTAAGAGTAGGTAAGGTAAGGTTCGTCAGGAAACAGGACAAGTGTTTCCTGACGCGGGTCTTAGTCATATGATGACCAACCACTGGAGCTTTTGGTCACCTGACCGAAGTTTTCCGCTGGCCTACCGGTCCACCCCTTTAAAAATTATATATATAGTCTTAGTTATAACCATATAGTTATTAAATAATTGAAAGCAAATAATATGTCGCTAGTGGGTAGTAACTTAGGTTACCACGAGAGATCAAACGCAGTTGGCTACATGTCTGTTTCTCTGTCTCTCTCTCTCTCTCTCTCTCTCTCTCTCTCTCTCTCTCTCTCTCTCTCTCTCACACACACACACGCACACACACACACACACAAGCTCCCTGACGCCATCTTCAGGTAAGGTACAGTACTAATAAAGAGCTTCATTATACCTGACTGCAGTGTTGGTGATCCTCGTATGGTCACACCTGAACCTCGCCTCGGTGCACAGTGTTCGTTAGTGTCCGAGTTTGTGTGTGTGTGTCTGCGTGTGTGTGTGTGTGTGTGTGTGTGTGTGTGTGTGTGTGTGTGTGTGTGTGTGTGTGTGTTTGCTCGTTTCCTTGTACGTGTGTGTTACTGTCCGTGTTCTTTTGTGTTTCCATATTTGTCAGTCTGCCTGCCTCTTTCTGTCTTTGTTTAACCGTGTGTATGTGTGTGTGTGTGTGTGTGTGTGTGTGTGTGTGTGTGTGTGTGTGTGTACTCACCTAATTGTGGTTGCAGGGGTCGAGACTCAGCTCCTGGCCCCGCCTCTTCACCGACCGCTACTAGGTCCTCTCTCTCCCTGCTCCATGAGCTTTATCATACCTCGTCTTAAAATTATGTATAGTTCCTGCCTCCACTACATCGCTTGCCAGACTATTAAACTTCCTAACTACTCTATGACTGAAGAAATACTTCCTAACATCCCTTTGACTCATCTGAGTCTTCAGCTTCCAATTGTGACCCCTTGTTTCTGTGTCCCATCTCTGGAACATCCTGTTTCTGTCCACCTTGTCTATTCCACGCAGTATTTTGTATGTCGTTATCATGTCTTCCCTGACCCTCCTGTCCTTCAGTGTTGTCAGACACCAATTTCCCTTAACCTTTCTTCATAGGACATTCCCCTTAGTTCTGGAACTAGCCTTGTTGCAAACCTTTGCACTTTCTCTAATTTCTTGACGTGTTTCACCAGGTGTGGGTTCCAAACTGGTGCTGCGTACTCCAGTATGGGCCTGACGTACACAGTGTATAAAGTCTTGAACGATTCCTTACTGAGGTACCGGAACGCTATTCTCAGGTTTGCCAAGCGCCCATATGCCGCAGCAGTTATCTGGTTAATGTGTGCTTCTGGCGATGTACTCGGTATTATACTCACTCCTAGGTCTTTCTCCTTGAGTGAGATTTGCAGCCTTTGGCCTCCTAGCCTATACTCTGTCTGCAGTCTTCTTTGCCCTCCTCCGATCTTCATGACTTTGCATTTGGCTGGGTTAAATTCTAGGAGCCAGTTTCTGGACCACACATCCAGCCTGTCCAGGTCTCTTCGTAGACCTGTCTGGTCCGCGTCTGATTTAATTCTCCTCATTAACTTCACGTCATCTGCAAACAGGGACATTTCTGAGTCTATCCCTTCCGTCATGTCGTTCACATATACCAAGAATAGCACTGGTCCCAGGACTGACCCCTGTGGGACCCCGCTCGTCACTGGCGCCCACTGTGATACCTCATCACGGAACATGACTCGCTGATGCCTCCCTGTTAGGTATTCTCTGATCCATTGCAGTGCCCTTCCTGTTATACGTGCCTGTGTGTGTGTGAGTGTGTGTGTGCGTGTGTGTGTGTGTGTGTGTGTGTGTGTGTGTACTCACCTAGTTGTACTCACCTAGTTGAGGTTGCGGGGGTCGAGTCCGAGCTCCTGGCCCCGTCTCTTCACTGATCGCTACTAGGTCACTCTCTCTGAACCGTGAGCTTTATCATACCTCTGCTTAAAGCTATGTATGGATCCTGCCTCCACTACATCGCTTCCCAAACTATTCCACTTACTGACTACTCTGTGGCTGAAGAAATACTTCCTAACCTCCCTGTGATTTATCTGTGTCTTCAACTTCCAACTGTGTCCCCTTGTTACTGTGTCCAATCTCTGGAACATCCTGTCTTTGTCCACCTTGTCAATTCCACTCAGTATTTTGTGTGTCGTTATCATGTCCCCCCTATCTCTCCTGTCCTCCAGTGTCGTCAGGTTGATTTCCCTTAACCTCTCCTCGTAGGACATACCTCTTAGCTCTGGGACTAGTCTTGTTGCAAACCTTTGCACTTTCTCTAGTTTCTTTACGTGCTTGGCTAGGTGTGGGTTCCAAACTGGTGCCGCATACTCCAATATGGGCCTAACGTACACGGTGTACAGGGTCCTGAACGATTCCTTATTAAGATGTCGGAATGCTGTTCTGAGGTTTGCCAGGCGCCCATATGCTGCAGCAGTTATTTGATTGATGTGTGCTTCAGGAGATGTGCCTGGTGTTATACTCACCCCAAGATCTTTTTCCTTGAGTGAGGTTTGTAGTCTCTGGCCCCCTAGACTGTACTCCGTCTGCGGTCTTCTTTGCCCTTCCCCAATCTTCATGACTTTGCACTTGGTGGGATTGAACTCCAGGAGCCAATTGCTGGACCAGGTCTGCACCCTGTCCAGATCCCTTTGTAGTTCTACCTGGTCTTCGATCGAGTGAATTCTTCTCATCAACTTCACGTCATCTGCAAACAGGGACACCTCAGAGTCTATTCCTTCCGTCATGTCGTTCACAAATACCAGAAACAGCACTGGTCCTAAAACTGACCCCTGTGGGACCCCGCTGGTCACAGGTGCCCACTCTGACACCTCGCCACGTACCATGACTCGCTGCTGTCTTCCTGACAAGTATTCCCTGATCCATTGTAGTGCCTTCCCTGTTATCCCTGCTTGGTCCTCCAGTTTTTGCACCAATCTCTTGTGTGGAACTGTGTCAAACACCTTCTCGCAGTCCAAGAAAATGCAATCCACCCACCCCTCTCTCTCTTGTCTTACTGCTGTCACCATGTCATAGAACTCCAGTAGGTTTGTGACACAGGATTTCCCGTCCCTGAACCATGGTTGGCTGCTGTTGATGAGATCGTTCCTTTCTAGGTGTTCCACCACTCTTCTCCTGATAATCTTCTCCATGATTTTGCATACTATACATGTCAGTGACACTGGTCTGTAGTTTAATGCTTCATGTCTGTCTCCTTTTTTAAAGATTGGGGCTACATTTGCTGTCTTCCATGCCTCAGGCAATCTCCCTGTTTCGATAGATGTATTGAATATTGTTGTTAGGGGTACACATAGCGCCTCTGCTCCCTCTCTCAATACCCATGGGGAGATGTTATCTGGCCCCATTGCCTTTGAGGTATCTAGCTCACTCAGAAGCCTCTTCACTTCTTCCTCGGTTGTGTGCACTGTGTCCAGCACATGGTGGTGTGCCCCACCTCTCCGTCTTTCTGGAGCCCCTTCTGTCTCCTCTGTGAACACTTCTTTGAACCTCTTGTTGAGTTCCTCACATACTTCACGGTCATTTCTTGTCTCTCCTCCTTCCTTCCTTCCTTAGCCTGATTACCTGGTCCTTGACTGTTGTTTTCTCCTGATGTGGCTGTACAACAGTTCGGGTCAGATTTGGCTTTTGCTGCTATGTCATTTTCATATTGTCTTTGGGCCTCCCTTCTTATCTGTGCATATTCGTTTCTGGCTCTACGACTGCTCTCCTTATTCTCCTGGGTCCTTTGCCTTCTATATTTCTTCCATTCCCTAGCACACTTGGTTTTTGCCTCCCTGCTCCTTTGGGTAAACCATGGGCTCATCCTCGCTTTTTCATTATTCCTGTTACCCTTGGGTACAAACCTCTCCTCAGCCTCCTTGCAATTTGTTGCTACGTATTCCATCATCTCATTAACTGGCTTCCCTGCCAGTTCTCTGTCCCACTGAACCCCGTTCAGGAAGTTCCTCATTCCTGTGTAGTCCCCTTTCTTGTAGTTTGGCTTCATTCGTCCTGGCCTTCCTGCTTCTCCCTCCACTTGTAGCTCTACTGTGTATTCGAAGCTTAAAACCACATGGTCACTGGCCCCAAGGGGTATTTCATATGTGATGTCCTCGATATCTGCACTACTCAAGGTGAATACTAAGTCCAGCCTTGCTGGTTCATCCTCTCCTCTCTCTCTTGTAGTGTCCCTTACGTGTTGGTACATGAAGTTTTCCAGTACCACCTCCATCATCTTAGCCCTCCATGTATCTTGGCCCCCATGCGGGTCCAAGTTCTCCCAATCGATCTCCTTGTGGTTAAAGTCACCCATGATCAGGAGCTTTGCCCTGCATGCATGAGCTCTTCTGGCCACTCTAGCCAGTGTGTCAACCATCGCTCTATTGCTCTCGTGTGTGTGTGTGTGTGTGTGTGTGTGTGTGTGTGTGTGTGTGTGTGTGTGTGTGTGTGTGTGTGTGTGTGTGTGTGTGTGTGTGTGTGTGTGTCTGTGTGTGTATGTGTGTGTGTGTGTGGTGTGTGTGTGTGTGTGTGTGTGTGTGTGTGTGTGTGTGTGTGTGTGTGTGTGTACTCACCTAGGTGTACTCACCTAGTTGAGGTTGAAGGGGTCGAGTCCAAGCTCCTGGCCCCGCCTCTTCACTGGTCGCCACTAGGTCACTCTCCCTGAACCATGAGCATTATCGTACCTCTGCTTAAAGCTATGTATGGATCCTGCCTCCACTACATCTCTTCCCTAACTATTCCACTTCCTGACTACTCTGTGGCTGAAGAAATACTTCCTAACCTCCCTGTGATTTATCTGTGTCTTCAGCTTCCAACTGTGTCCCCGTGTTGCTGTGTCCAGTCTCTGGAACATCCTGTCTTTGTCCACCTTGTCAATTCCTCTCAGTATTTTTTAAGTCGTTATCATGTCCCCCCTATCTCTCCTGTCCTCCAGTTTCGTCAGGCTGATTTCCCTTAACCTCTCCTCGTAGGACATACCTCTTAGCTCTGGGACTAGTCTTGTAGCAAACCTTTGCACTTTCTCTAGTTTCTTTACATGCTTGGCTAGGTGTGGGTTCTAAACTGGTGCCGCATACTCCAATATGGGCCTAACGTACACGGTGTACAGGGTCCTGAACGACTCCTTATTAAGATGTCGGAATGCTGTTCTGAGGTTTGCCAGGCGCCCATATGCTGCAGCAGTTATTTGGTTGATGTGCTCTTCAGGAGATGTGCCTGGTGTTATACTCACCCCAAAATGTTTTTCCTGAGTGAGGTTTGTAGTCTCTGGCCCCCTAGACTGTACTCCGTCTGCGGTCTTCATTGCCCTTCCCCAATCTTCATGACTTTGCACTTGGTGGGATTGAACTCCAGGAGCCAATTGCTGGACCAGGTCTGCAGCCTGTCCAGATCCCTTTGTAGTTCTACCTGGTCTTCGATCGAATGAATTCTTCTCATCAACTTCACGTCATCTACAAACAGTGACACCTCAGAGTTTATTCCTTCTGTCGTGTAGTTCACAAATACCAGAAACAGCACTGATCCTAGGACTGACCCCTGTGGGACTCCGCTGGTCACAGGTGCCCACTCTGACACCTCGCCACGTACCATGACTCGCTGCTGTCTTCCTGACAAGTATTCCCTGATCCATTGTAGTGCCTTCCCTGTTATCCCTGCTTGGTCCTCCAGTTTTTGCACCAATCTCTTGTGTGGAACTGTGTCAAACGCCTTCTTGCAGTCCAAGAAAATGCAATCCACCCACCCCTCTCTCTCTTGTGTGTGTGTGTGTGTGTGTGTGTGTGTGTGTGTGTGTGTGTGTGTGTGTGTGTGTGTGTGTGTGTGTGTGTGTGTGTGTGTGTGGTTGGGGGTGCTGGGGTGGTGGCTATACTGCTGGGTTGTGGGTTGAGGGAGTCGGGGAAGGGATTGTTGTTGGCTTTGGTGGTATTGCTGGGAGTTGAAGGGAGTGGGAGAGGGACTGAACGTTCCTGGATAACTGTGGGGTAGATAACTGTGGGGAGATAACTGTGGATGGATAAGAGAGGGAACTGGTTTAGGGATGCAGGGGAGGATAAGAAATAGGGATGGGAGAGGTAGTGTATGGTGTATGTTTGTTGGGGGGATGAAGTAGACTGACGGGGAAAAGGGAAAGTAGACTGACGGGGAGAGGGGAAGGTAGACTGACGGGGAGGGGGAAGGTAGACTGACGGTGAGGGGAAAGTAGACTGATGGTGAGGGGAAAATAGACTGATAGAAAGAGAGAGAAAGAGAGAGAGACAGAGAGACAGTGACAGAGACAGAGAGACAGACAGAGAGACAGACAGAGAGACAGACAGACAGGCAGACAGACAGACAGACAGACAGAGAAATTTGGGTTGTATGTGACATGTAAGAAAAAATAATAAAGAGGTGGCGTTTGGAGAAGATCAGAAAAGAGAAAGGGAGGGAGAGAGGAAGAGAGGGAAAAGAGAGGAATAAAATAGCTTCAAAGAAAAGAAAATCAGTCAGAAATAACCAAAAAAAAATGAAACGGAAATAATTCCGTTTATAAACAAGGAAGCAATAAAAAAAAGTTACAAACAACGAGGACAACAAAAGCAGCCACAAACAATGAGGAAAAAAACAATAACAAAAATATCTGCAAACAAAAAAATCAGTTAAAAAAAAAAAGACACTAACATGTCAGCTGGGAATGTAAACAGACTACGCTAGTTGCCAGTTGTCAGAGGGACTTGCCGATAGACACTCAGTCTATTTTGTGTCATGTGTGTGTGTGTGTGTGTGTGTGTGTGTGTGTATGTGTGTGTGTGTGTGTGTGTGTGTGTGTGTGTGTGTGTGTGTTTATGTGTGTGTGTACTCACCTAATTGTAGTTGCAAGAGTCGAGTCATAGCTCCTGGCCCCGCCTCTTCACTGGCCACTACTAGGTCCACTCTCTCTGCTCCATGAGATTTATCATACCTCTTCTTAAAGTTGTGTATGGATCCTGCCTCCACTACATCACTCTCCAGACTGTTCCACTTTCTGACAACTCCATGACTGAAGAAAAACTTCCTAACATCCCTGTGATTCATCTGTGTTTTCATCTTCCAGTTGTGACCCCCTTGCCAAAACTCACAGCCCAGCCGAGCACGTTACCCGACTGCTGTGTACACCAAAATGAATCTAAAATAATAATTGAGCCAGAATGATCCAACACAGTTCCCTCACTATCAAAACATGGATTCACTGACCCCGCCAATTATGACTCGAATCATGTTAAACTTCATTAAACTAATTTAAATATGATTTACATATGCAATTAGGGAATAAAGCTGCGGTCTGTTGCCCTCCCTGGCACGCGGTCGTTAGGGTTAATAATCCAACCCTAATTGGCAGTTCAGGTGTCGTTCTCTATAATTAGGAAACTGGGTGATGGGTCGTTATGGTGGTATAGGAATGGTTGTTGTTAGTGGGTCGTGTGGGTGTTTGTATGGGGGAGAGGAGTAGATGGGGAAGGGGAAAGGAAGGTTATGCATGTTGAGTTGCTTATAGTTGATGGGGTGAGGTTAGCTGAGTTGCGGGGAGGGGTGTGATGCATGTATACAGGAATACCTTATGTATATAATTATGATAAAAAGGATTTGCTGAGGTCTACATTAGCCGGAGGTGCAAACTAAAAGTAATTTAGCTCCATCTACAGTGAATTAGGTATATACACCGAGAGGTATGTATACCTCAGGGTATATACACAAAAGTATCTTTCTGAGTACGCATGTTGAGATGTATACATATCTCACTGTACATAAACCTTGAGGAGTTTACCTTCATCTCCATTTTAGGGATGAAAGCATCATTGATTAGTGTACAGGTAAACTACGCTCTTAAATTAACGATAAACACGCAGTCGGTAGGCTTGAAACTAAGGAAACTAACATGGCAGTCTATCTGCATGATAATATGATGGTAGATTGGCTGATTGGTGACACTCTCTCACTCTATCTGAGATCCCGGAAATTTGGTCACAGTTATGTTTGTATTATTACCCTCAGGTTCCATGAAGACATCCCAGCCTTTAGCTTTTCTGTCCTTCACTCATACACCTAGATAATACACGATAGTCCTTAATCTAGGTAGAAATAGATAGTTCTCGGCAGATAACCTGGAGGATTAAGAAACATGTGTGACAGCTGGATACCTTTAATGGACTAAATACATTATTTTCATTTCACTACTCCACTGCTATCTCTATATTTGACTCAAGAAGATTGCTGTGTGGCGAAACATTTCAACAATAGAGATTCCCATCTGTTGCACATGTGTCTTAATCATCAAGTTGTCGGTATTTTATATAATTTTCAAGATAATTTAGATGTAGACTTGTCAAGCCTCTGATATCTCTCATTATGAGTTCCAGTCTTATCTTAACCAACCAATCGCAACATACATTCCACGTTCCTTTGACATCCTGACACAGCATCCCGAGGCCAGCACGAGAGTATCCCCAGACGAAACACTAACCCAGTTATTCAATATTTGTTATTCCTGTGCTTAGCCTGGCAGACAAACATCTTATAGTTACGTCTTAAAGAATGCAGAAAATTTGGGAACGTCGCAAAGTTGTTTACAATTAAGGTTTAAGGTTTGCTCGCATGGACACGTCTGAGAGCAAGATTTACTGCAAACAATTCAAAGTGGAGAGTGGAAGTCCAATTATTTATACGGGCTTCACTTTCTACCGTGAAGCAGTCGTTTTAGAAGCAGAGCAAAGGCACTACCAGGTGTGCAAAGCTTGAGCTGGTCATGACTTAAGAAAGCTCTATACCGAGCGAAACGTTGGACCAACATGCGTTTTTACTGCACTCTTACTCAAGTTTCGGTCTCTACGTGTACACTGCCAGGCACGGAGAATGCTCTCTCACTAGAGTGTATTGAATGGATGAATTTATTTTGGGAAAGGGAGAGGGGAGAGGACTGAAACTTGGAAATTATAATTTTGCTCATCTGGTTTATTTTGCTTCGGATTCAGTTTTGTTTTTGCAATCTACCTTTTGTTAGGAAGGCAGGTCACCTGTTGTGAAGAGTATTTGGAAGGCAGGTCACCTGTTGTGGAGAGTGTTTGGAAGGCAGGTCACCTGTTTGAAAGGCAGGTCACCTATTGGGGATAATGTTTGGAAGGCAGGTCACCTGTTGTAAAGAGTGGAAGGAAGGTCTTCTGTTGTGGATAGTGTTTGGAAAGTAGGTCGCCTACTGTAAAGAGTGTTTGGAAGGCCGGTCACTTGTTGTGAGGTGTTTGGAAGGCAGGTCACCTATTGTGAAGCGTTCAGAAGACAGGTCACCTGTTGTGAGGTGTTTGGAAGGCAGGACATCTGTTGTGAGGTGTTTGTAGGGCATGTCACCTGTTGTGAGGTGTTTGAAAGGCAAGTCACCTGTTGTGGAGGGTGTAATCCCTAAACCTTTCTCCTTCACTGTTTTCTATGGACCGGCTCCTCTGGACTGGTTCCTCTGGAATGAACCCTTTAAACAGACCCCTCTGGAACAGTTCTTCTGGACTGAACCCTTTAGGCTGACCCCTCTGGAACAGTTCCACTGGACCGAACCCTTTAGACTGACCCCTCTAGAAAGGTTCTTCTGGA
>NC_069425.1:37072113-37112113 GCF_026875155.1 Cherax quadricarinatus | reverse complement strand
GCAAACAAAAATTAAATAGAGAGAATGGGAGGGGAGTTACCTGGCAGACTTCACATACACACTCAATAACAACAACAGGTGACACCCAGGAGTAATATACCAGCCTCACAAGTCAGGAGATACCATCTCGCTCTCATCTGAATTAGAGATGCCTTAACCTGTCATCTTCGCTTCTTGTTTATCAACCAAGACTAAAACACGGAGAATATATATATGTAATATATATATATATATATATATATATATATATATATATATATATATATATATATATATATATATATATATATATATATATATATATATATATATATATATATATATATATATATATATATATATATATATATATATATATATATATATATATATATATATATATAAACAAAACTATAAACATAAAAAGGTCTGCCAGTATATGTTAAACATTTACGGACCTGAGCTTTAATTAGCGCTTCTTGTTCGAATAAACCGAGCTTCTTTAGTTTCTTCAAGAATACTATAAAAAAAAAATCTCATAATTTGCTTTACGCCCGTATGGGGTCATCCAGCATGAGCCGTGCTATGTTGTGCAGAGACCATGTGCTATGTTGGGAAAACAGGTTTAGTTCTCTGGGTCTTGCTGCGTGAGGTTTATGTTTTAATCAGAGAATTATCTGGGCTGATCTTTTCCGCAACCTCTTCAGTGTGGCAAAGTGCTTTATCAACCTTGTCAGCCATAATTTAAAGTTTACTCAAGACGAGGCCTGACAAGTTGCTGTGGCAGTATTGTTGCTGGTGTGGTAAGAGCAAAACTATATCTGAAGAGAAAAATCTTTATTTTAAAAGCAACCTTTCGCTCGCACAGGGATTTTTTCCAAGTCAATTCGTGGCACGTGATGACGTGACATTATATACAGGAAAACGAAAGCAAGGTGAAGGTAACTGCAGTCAGGTGTAGTCAGATAGGGATTAAGGTAAACTATCAGTGTATGTACGCTGACAGATACCCACCTTTCGGTGTATATGCCCATGAGATGTCAAACTAATAGTCCGATAGTCTAGTGGGCATGTCATATTTCCTTTTTATTCAGCTATTTTTTTTCAGAAGTATGGTACTTTGCCCTCTTCAAGTGATCTGATAAATATTGCTATTACTTGAACATTATATTGCTCGAATATATAAATAGTCTGGTTGAAGATTTGTTTGACACTGTTGATATGTTTATGCTCACCTTCCCTGTTTCAGGGTGACAAGGTTGCTAATTTAACTAACATTTAATGCATCAGTTGAA
Organism: Cherax quadricarinatus; assembly: GCF_026875155.1. Classification (NCBI taxonomy): domain Eukaryota; kingdom Metazoa; phylum Arthropoda; class Malacostraca; order Decapoda; family Parastacidae; genus Cherax; species Cherax quadricarinatus. Next base: position 37,110,839 of record NC_069425.1, on the reverse strand, counting down.
GGCTTTGTCTTTCTCTTCTGCCCTTCCCACTACATAATATAAAAATATATATTATCAGTAAATTCGTATTCCACTGTGGAGAGTGAACTGAGACACAGAGAGATAGATAGATAGATAGATAGATAGATAGATAGATAGATAGATAGATAGATAGATAGATAGGTAAGTAGATAGATAGGTAAGTAGATAGAGAGATAGATAGATAGATATATAGATAGATAGATAGATAGATAGATAGATAGATAGATAGATAAGTAGATAGATAGATAGATAAATAGATAAGTAGATAGATAGATAGATAGATAGATAGAGAGAGAGAGAGAGAGAGAGAGAGAGGTAGAATGAGGGAGGTAGGGGAGGAACTTGGGATGAGTAGGCATAAGAAAAGGCATGGATAGACAGGCAAGCCTCTGGATCGTACGCGTTGAGTGATGAAACAGTTACGGTAGCTACAAATAGGAAAATCACGTTAGCCTCAAGACACAGGAAACAAACAAAGGGCATCTCCTTGATCAATCTCTTCCATAGGAATAATAAACGGTTGAACCATTTATCTAACCGTCCAAACACACTCAGCAAACGAAAACACACTCTCTCGGACGCTCAAACGCACCCAAAGAATGAAAACAATCTCATGGGTGTTCAAACGCACCAAACGAACGACAATGACCACCAAACGCCATCCCCAGCCATCGGAACAAGTGAGAACCCCTCATCTTTGATTCGTGATATGAATTCGTTGTCATGCGTTCGCGGTGTTAAGCTCTGGTGAGGCGTCCCAGTGAGAGAGTCGCTAGCGGCGGTTTGGGAAGATCGTATTCCACACCGCTAGTGTTTCCTCTCTGCTTCAAGGCGACGGAATTTGTTCATTGCGAGAGTGGGCGTGTTAGTGAGAGATAGAGAGAGAGAAAGAGAGAAAGAACAGTGTTGATACTTTTTTATTTTAATGTGATATTGGCAACTGCTGGGGACTATGTAAATCACCTAGAGTGCATAAGCTCTATTTGGGAAATATTTTGCACCCTATTCCCTATATGAATCAACAAAAGAGAGGACAATAATCTCATTGCTTCTGGCGTTATAAACTGCAGAGCGTTCCTGCCTTCCACCACACTTGCATCTTTTATAAGTATATTTTAGATGGGACAGAAGCATTCGCTGTTGCGTCTAGTGAAATGTAAATAGACTCTGGGGAGACTTGTAGGAAAATTATGCATATCTATATAGTTTCATCTTTCACAGAACCGTGTGTGTGTGTGTGTGTGTGTGTGTGTGTGTGTGTGTGTGTGTGTGTGTGTGTATGTACAAACTACGCCTGTGTCTCATCCGATTCCTGCAAACTAGTAGTGTTGTGGGAGCTGAGAGCTGCTCAGGCTCCCTAAGTTCTCGCTGGAGCCTCTAAGGATTCTAGCTTCTCTCTTTCCTTTCCTCTGCAATATGCACGCACGTTCGTGCAAAATTCCCTCCTCCTCCTCCTCCTCTTCCTTCCATAGGACTTGCAACATTCCGTTCTCCATCTGTTGCAGCTCTGCATTATCTTCACGACTTTCGGCTTCTGGCTTGCCCTAACTTTGCAATATCTTCGGAACATTTCATTGTTATTGTTACAGAATTATTTCAATTATTGTAAAGTCATGATTAACATATTATTATATAATAAATATAACAGTTTGAATTATTTTTATTACCATGAATATAAAAATAGTAATATGAAAAATAATATTATACGAGATAATTATTATTAAAATAATATATTGAATAATAATAATAATAATAATAATAATAATAATAATAATAATAATAATAATAATAATAATAATAATAATAAAAATAATAATAATAATAATAATAATAATAATAACAATAATAATAATAACAATTATTATTATTTATTATTATTATTATTATTATTATTATTATTATTATTATTATTATTATTAATCTCTGAAGGGGAACCTGTAAGCTGTTGTTGCATGAATATTTTCTTTACTTTCTTCTTTTCTCTGGAGTCTACCTGGAGGTTATTCCGGGGATCAGCGCCCCCGCGGCCCGGTCTACGACTAGGCCTCCCAGGCCTTCCTTCATAGTTTCGTCTTAATTTCGTTAATAACAAAAGGCCTCATCCGTACGGCTTCAAATTTTAAATGCTATTATTGGCATGCTCCTTCACAGACCTTAAACACTGGTCAATATTACTTTAAGAAAAGTAATACTATTGGGGTTATGTTACAGTACTGGTGTGTGGGGTTATGTTACAGTACTGGTGTGTGGGGTTATGTTACAGTACTGGTGTGTGGGGTTATGTTACAGTACTGGTGTGTGGGGTTATGTTACAGTACTGGTGTGTGGGGTTATGTTACAGTACTGGTGTGTGTGGTTATGTTACAGTACTGGTGTGTGTGGTTATGGTACAGTACTGGTGTGTGTGGTTATGTTACAGTACTGGTGTGTGGGGTTATGTTACAGTACTGGTGTGTGTGGTTATGTTACAGTACTGGTGTGTGGGGTTATGTTACAGTACTGGTGTGTGGGGTTATGTTACAGTACTGGTGTGTGGGGTTATGTTACTGTACTGGTGTGTGTGGTTATGTTACTGTACTGGTGTGTGGGGTTATGTTACTGAACTGGTGTGTGGGGTTATGTTACAGTACTGGTGTGTGGGGTTATGTTACTGTACTGGTGTGTGGGGTTATGTTACAGTACTGGTGTGTGGGGTTATGTTACAGTACTGGTGTGTGAGGTTATGTTACTGTACTGGTGTGTGTGGTTATGTTACAGTACTGGTGTGTGGCGTTATGTTACAGTACTGGTGTGTGGGGTTATGTTACTGTACTGGAGTGTGTGGTTATGTTACAGTACTGGTGTGTGGGGTTATGTTACTGTACTGGTGTGTGGGGTTATGTTAGAGTATTGGTGTGTGGGGTTATGTTACAGTACTGGTGTGTGGGGTTATGTTACTGTACTGGTGTGTGTGGTTATGTTACAGTACTGGTGTGTGGGGTTATGTTACTGTACTGGTGTGTGGGGTTATGTTACAGTACTGGTGTGTGGGGTTATGTTACAGTACTAGTGTGTGGGGTTATGTTACTGTACTGGTGTGTGTGGTTATGTTACAGTACTGGTGTGTGGGGTTATGTTACAGTACTGGTGTGTGGGGTTATGTTACTGTACTGGTGTGTGGGGTTATGTTACTGTACTGGTGTGTGTGGTTATGTTACTGTACTGGTGTGTGTTGTTATGTTACTGTACTGGTGTGTGTGGTTATGTTACTGTACTGGTGTGTGTGGTTATGTTACTGTACTGGTGTGTGTGGTTATGTTACTGTACTGGTGTGTGGGGTTATGTTACAGTACTGGTGTGTGTGGTTATGTTACAGTACTGGTGTGTGGGGTTATGTTACAGTACTGGTGTGTGTGGTTATGTTACAGTACCGGTGTGTGTGGTTATGTTACTGTACTGGCGTGTGTGGTTATGTTACAGTACTGGTGTGTGTGGTTATGTTACAGTACTGGTGTGTGGGGTTATGTTACTGTACTGGTGTGTGTGGTTATGTTACTGTACTGGTGTGTGTGGTTATGTTACTGTAATGGTGTGTGTGGTTATGTTACTGTACTGGTGTGTGTGGTTATGTTACTGTACTGGTGTGTGGGGTTATGTTACAGTACTGGTGTGTGTGGTTATGTTACAGTACTGGTGTGTGTGGTTATGTTACAGTACTGGTGTGTGTGGTTATGTTACAGTACCGGTGTGGGTGGTTATGTTACTATACTGGTGTGTGGGGTTATGTTACAGTACTGGTGTGTGTGGTTATGTTACAGTACTGGTGTGTGTGGTTATGTTACAGTACTGGTGTGTGTGGTTATGTTACAGTACTGGTGTGTGGGGTTATGTTACAGTACTGGTGTGTGGGGTTATGTTACAGTACTGGTGTGTGGGGTTATGTTACTGTACTGGTGTGTGGGGTTATGTTACTGTACTGGTGTGTGTGGTTATGTTACAGTACTGGTGTGTGTGGTTATGTTACAGTACTGGTGTGTGTGGTTATGTTACAGTACTGGTGTGTGGGGTTATGTTACTGTACTGGTGTGTGGGGTTATGTTACAGTACTGGTGTGTGTGGTTATGTTACTGTACTGGTGTGTGGGGTTATGTTACAGTACTGGTGTGTGTGGTTATGTTAGAGTACTGGTGTGTGGGGTTATGTTACAGTACTGGTGTGTGTGGTTATGTTACAGTACTGGTGTGTGGGGTTATGTTACAGTACTAGTGTGTGGGGTTATGTTACAGTACTGGTGTGTGTGGTTATGTTACAGTACTGGTGTGTGGGGTTATGTTACAGTACTGGTGTGTGGGGTTATGTTACAGTACTAGTGTGTGTGGTTATGTTACAGTACTGGTGTGTGTGGTTATGTTACAGTACTGGTGTGTGGGGTTATGTTACAGTACTGGTGTGTGGGGTTATGTTACAGTACTGGTGTGTGTGGTTATGTTACAGTACTGGTGTGTGGGGTTATGTTACAGTACTAGTGTGTGGGGTTATGTTACAGTACTGGTGTGTGGGGTTATGTTACAGTACTGGTGTGTGGGGTTATGCTACAGTACTGGTGTGTGGGGTTATGTTACAGTACTGGTGTGTGTGGTTATGTTACAGTACTGGTGTGTGGGGTTATGTTACAGTATTGGTGTGTGGGGTTATGTTACAGTACTAGTGTGTGGGGTTATGTTACAGTACTGGTGTGTGGGGTTATGTTACAGTACTGGTGTGTGGGTTTATGTTACAGTACTGGTGTGTGGGGTTATGTTACAGTACTGGTGTGTGTGGTTATGTTACAGTACTGGTGTGTGGGGTTATGTTACAGTATTGGTGTGTGGGGTTATGTTACAGTACTAGTGTGTGGGGTTATGTTACAGTACTGGTGTGTGGGGTTATGTTACAATACTGGTGTGTGGGGTTATGTTACAGTACTGGTGTGTGGGGTTATGTTACAGTACTGGTGTGTGGGGTTATGTTACAGTACTGGTGTGTGGGGTTATGTTACAGTACTGGTGTGTGGGGTTATGTTACAGTACTGGTGTGTGGGGTTATGTTACAGTACTGGTGTGTGGGGTTATGTTACAGTACTGGTGTGTGGGGTTATGTTACAGTACTGGTGTGTGGGGTTATGTTACAGTACTGGTGTGTGTGGTTATGTTACAGTACTGTTGTGTGGGGTTATGTTACAGTACTGGTGTGTGGGGTTATGTTACAGTACTGGTGTGTGGGGCTATGTTACAGTACTGGTGTATGTGGTTATGTTACAGTACCGGTGTGTGGGGTTATGTTACAGTACTGGTGTGTGTGGTTATGTTACAGTACTGGTGTGTGGGGTTATGTTACAGTACTGGTGTGTGGGGTTATGCTACAGTACTGGTGTGTGGGGTTATGTTACAGTACTGGTGTGTGGGGTTATGTTACAGTACTGGTGTGTGTGGTTATGTTTCAGTACTGGTGTGTGTGGTTATGTTACAGTACTGGTGTGTGGGGGTTATGTTACAGTACTGGTAAGTGTGGTTATCTTGCAGTACTGGTGTGTGTGGTTATGTTACAGTACTGGTGTGTGGGGTTATGTTACAGTACTGGTAAGTGTGGTTATGTTACACTACTGGTGTGTGTGGTTATGTTACAGTACTGGTGTGTGTGGTTATGTTACAGTACTGGTGTGTGTGGTTATGTTACAGTACTGGTGTGTGTGGTTATGTTGCAGTACTGGTGTGTGTGGTTATGTTACAGTACTGGTGTGTGGGGTTATGTTACAGTACTGGTAAGTGTGGTTATGTTACAGTACTGGTGAGTGTGGTTATATTACAGTACTGGTGTGTGGGGTTATGTTACAGTACTGGTGTGTGGGGTCATGTTACAGTACTGGTGTGTGGGGTTATGTTACAGTGCTGGTGTGTGTGGTTATGTTGCAGTACTGGTGTGTGTGGTTATGTTACAGTACTGGTGTGTGTGGTTATGTTGCAGTACTGGTGTGTGTGGTTATGTTACAGTACTGGTGTGTGGGGTTATGTTACAGTACTTGTGTGAGGGGTTATGTTACAGTACTAGTGTGTGGGGTTATGTTACAGTACTGGTGTGTGTGGCTATGTTACAGTACTGGTGCGTGTGGTTATGTTACAGTACTAGTGTGTGGGGTTATATTACAGTACTGGTGTGTGTGGTTATGTTACAGTATTGGTGTGTGGGGTTATGTTACAGTACTGTTGTGTGTGGTTATGTTACAGTACTAGTGTGTGTGGTTATGTTACAGTACTGGTGTGTGTGGTTATGTTACAGTACTGATGTGTGGGGTTATGTTACAGTACTGGTGTGTGGGGTTATGTTGCAGTACTGGTGTGTGTGGTTATGTTACAGTACTGGTGTGTGGGGTTATGTTACAGTACTGGTGCGTGTGGTTATGTTACAGTACTAGTGTGTGGGGTTATATTACAGTACTGGTGTGTGGGGTTATGTTACAGTATTGGTGTGTGGGGTTATGTTACAGTACTGGTGTGTGGGGTTATGTTACAGTACTGGTGTGTGGGGTTATGTTACAGTACTGGTGTGTGTGGTTATGTTACAGTACTGGTGCGTGGGGTTATGTTACAGTACTGGTGTGTGGGGTTATGTTACAGTACTGGTGTGTGTGGTTATGTTACAGTACTGGTGTGTGGGGTTATGTTACAGTACTGGTGTGTGGGGCTATGTTACAGTACTGGTGTGTGGGGTTATGTTACAGTACTGGTGTGTGGGGTTATGTTACAGTACTGGTGTGTGGGTTATGTTACAGTACTGGTGTGTGGGGTTATGTTACAGTACTGGAGTGTGGGATTAAGTTACAGTATTGGTGTGAGGGGTTATGTTACAGTACTGGTGTATGTGATTATGTTGCAGTACTGGTGTGTGGGGGCTATGTTACAGTACTGGTGCATGTGGTTATGTTACAGGCTGGTGTGTGGGATTATGTTACAGTACTGGTGTATGTGGTTATGTTACAGTACTGGTGTGTGGGGTTATGTTACAGTACTGGTGTATGGGGTTATGTTACAATACTGGTGTGTGGGTTATGTTACAGTACTGGTGTGTGGGGTTATGTTACAGTACTTGTGTATGGGGTTATGTTACAGTACTGGTGTGTGGGGTTATGTTACAGTACTGGTGTGTGGGGTTATGTTACAGTACTGGTGTGTGGAGTTATGTTACAGTACTGGTGTGTGGGATTATGTTACAGTATTGGTGTGTGGGGCTATGTTACAGTACTGGTGTATGTGGTTATGTTACAGTACTGGTGTGTGGGGTTATGTTACAGTACTGGGGTGTGTGGTTATGTTACAGTACTGAGGTGTGTTGTTATGTTACAGTACTGGGGTGTGTGGCTATGTTACAATACTGGGGAGTGACGGTATGTTACAATATTGGTGTATGTGGTTATGTTACAGTACTGGGGTGTGTGGTTATGTTACAGTACTGGTGTATGTGGTCATGTTACAGTACTGGTGTATGTCGTTATGTTACAGTACTGGTGCATGTGGTTATGTTACAGTACTGATGTATGTGGTTATGTTACAGTACTGGTGTGTGGGGTTATGTTACAGTACTGGTGAATGTGGTTATGTTACAGTACTGCTGTATGTGGTTATGTTACAGTACTGGTGTATGTGGTTATGTTACAGTAGTGGTGTATGTGGTTATGTTACAGTACTGGTGTATGTGGTTATGTTACAGTACTGGTGTATGTGGTTATGTTACAGTACTGGTGTGTGTGGTTATGTTACAGTACTGGTGTGTGGGGTTATGTTACAGTACTGGTGTGTGGGGTTATGCTACAGTACTGGTGTGTGGGGTTATGTTACAGTACTGGTGTGTGGGGTTATGTTACAGTACTGGTGTGTGTGGTTATGTTTCAGTACTGGTGTGTGTGGTTATGTTACAGTACTGGTGTGTGGGGGTTATGTTACAGTACTGGTAAGTGTGGTTATGTTGCAGTACTGGTGTGTGTGGTTATGTTACAGTACTGGTGTGTGGGGTTATGTTACAGTACTGGTAAGTGTGGTTATGTTACACTACTGGTGTGTGTGGTTATGTTACAGTACTGGTGTGTGTGGTTATGTTACAGTACTGGTGTGTGTGGTTATGTTACAGTACTGGTGTGTGTGGTTATGTTGCAGTACTGGTGTGTGTGGTTATGTTACAGTACTGGTGTGTGGGGTTAGTTTACAGTACTGGTAAGTGTGGTTATGTTACAGTACTGGTGAGTGTGGTTATATTACAGTACTGGTGTGTGGGGTTATGTTACAGTACTGGTGTGTGGGGTTCATGTTACAGTACTGGTGTGTGGGGTTATGTTATACGTGTGGTGGTGTGTGTGGTTATGTTGCAGTACTGGTGTGTGTGGTTATGTTACAGTACTGGTGTGTGTGGTTATGTTGCAGTACTGGTGTGTGTGGTTATGTTACAGTACTGGTGTGTGGGGTTATGTTACAGTACTTGTGTGAGGGGTTATGTTACAGTACTAGTGTGTGGGGTTATGTTACAGTACTGGTGTGTGTGGCTATGTTACAGTACTGGTGCGTGTGGTTATGTTACAGTACTGTGTGTGGGGTTATATTACAGTACTGGTGAGTGTGGTTATGTTACAGTATTGGTGTGTGGGGTTATGTTACAGTACGTATGTGTGTGGTTATGTTAGATGGGGGTTTGTTACAGTACTGGTAGTGTGGTGTGTTATGTTACAGTACTGGTGTGTGTGGTTATGTTACAGTACTGTGTGTGGGGTTATGTTACAGTACTGGTGTGTGTGGGTTTATGTTGCAGTACTGGTGTGTGTGGTTATGTTACAGTACTGGTGTGTGGGGTTATGTTACAGTACTGGTGCGTGTGGTTATGTTACAGTACTAGTGTGTGGGGTTATATTACAGTACTGGTGTGTGGGGTTATGTTACAGTATTGGTGTGTGGGGGTTATGTTACAGTACTGGTGTGTGGGGTTATGTTACAGTACTGGTGTGTGGGGTTATGTTACAGTACTGGTGTGTGTGGTTATGTTACAGTACTGGTGGTGGGGTTATGTTACAGTACTGGTGTGTGGGGTTATGTTACAGTACTGGTGTGTGTGGTTATGTTACAGTACTGGTGTGTGGGGTTATGTTACAGTATGGTGTGTGGGGCTATGTTACAGTACTGGTGTGTGGGGTTATGTTACAGTACTGGTGTGTGGGTTATGTTACAGTACTGGTGTTGGGTTATGTTACAGTACTGGTGTGTGGGGTTATGTTACAGTACTGGTGTGTGGGTTAGTTACAGTATGGTGTGAGGGTTATGTTACAGTACTGGTGTATGTGATTATGTTGCAGTACTGGTGTGTGGGGGCTATGTTACAGTACTGGTGCATGTGGTTATGTTACAGAGCTGGTGTGTGGGATTATGTTACAGTACTGGTGTATGTGGGTTATGTTACAGTACTGGTGTGTGTGGGTTATGTTACAGTACTGGTGTATGGGGTTATGTTACAATACTGGTGTGTGGGTTATGTTACAGTACTGGTGTGTGGGTTATGTTACAGTACTTGTGTATGGGGTTATGTTACAGTACTGTGTGTGTGGGGTTATGTTACAGTACTGGTGTGGGGTTATGTTACAGTACTGGTGTGTGGAGTTATGTTACAGTACTGGTGTGTGGGATTATGTTACAGTATTGGTATGTGTGTGTGTGGCTATGTTACAGTACTGGTGTATGTGGTTATGTTACAGTACTGGTGTTGGGTGTTATGTTACAGTACTGGGTGTGTGTGGTTATGTTACAGTACTGAGTGTGTTGTTATGTTACAGTACTGGTGTGTGTGTGCTATGTTTTCAATACTGGGGAGTGACGTATGTTACAATATTGGTGTATGTGGTTATGTTACAGTACTGGGTGTGTGGTTATGTTACAGTACTGGTGTATGTGGTCATGTTACAGTACTGGTGTATGTCGTTATGTTACAGTACTGGTGCATGTGGTTATGTTACAGTACTGATGTATGTGGTTATGTTACAGTACTGGTGTGTGGGGTTATGTTACAGTACTGGTGAATGTGGTTATGTTACAGTACTGCTGTATGTGGTTATGTTACAGTACTGGTGTATGTGGTTATGTTACAGTAGTGGTGTATGTGGTTATGTTACAGTACTGGTGTATGTGGTTATGTTACAGTACTGGTGTATGTGGTTATGTTACAGTACTGGTGTGTGTGGTTATGTTACAGTACTGGTGTGTGGGGTTATGTTACAGTACTTGTGTGTGTGGTTATATGACAGTACTGGTGTGTGTGGTTATGTTACAGTACTGGTGTATGTGGTTATGTTACAGTACTGGTGTGTGTGGTTATGTTACAGTACTGGTGTATGTGGTTATTTTACAGTACTGGTGTATGTGGTTATGTTACAGTACTGGTGTGTGTGGTTATGTTACAGTACTGGTGTATGTGGTTATGTTACAGTACTGGGGTATGGGGTTATGTTACAGTACTGGTGTGTGTGGTTATGTTACAGTACTGGTGTATGTGGTAAAGTTACAGTACTGATGTATGTGGTTATGTTACAGTACTGGTGTATGTGGTTATGTTACAGTACTGGTGTATGTGGTTATGTTACAGTACTGGTGTATGTGGTTATGTTACAGTACTGGGGTATGTGGTTATGTTACAGTACTGGTGTATGTGGTTATGTTACAGTACTGGGGTGTGTGGTTATGTTACAGTACTGGTGTATGTGGTTATGTTACAGTACTGGTGTATGGGGTTATGTTACAGTACTGGGGTGTGTGGTTATGTTACAGTACTGGGGTATGTGGTTATGTTACAGTACTGGGGTATGGGGTTATGTTACAGTACTGGGGTATGTCGTTATGTTACAGTACTGGGGTATGGGGTTATGTTACAATACTGGGGTATGGGGTTATGTTACAGTACTGGGGTGTGTGCTAATTTGCCATCGTATTAGTTTCCATGTGATGTCTTTATCGCTGTTATTTACCTGCATTAAAAACTTACGTCATAACCACACTGCAATATTCGTGTCGCGCACATTGAGTTACAGGGAAAGTGAGGGAAAGGTAATGAAATATACTGAGACGTTTCTCAGATCGCGCAACGACTGAGACACGTCCAGCTTGGATCGCGCAACGACTGAGACACGTCCAGCTTGGATCGCGCAGCGACTGAGACACGTCCAGCTTGGATCGCGCAGCGACTAAGACACGTCCAACTTGGATCGCGCAGCGACTGAGACACGTCCAACTTGGATCGCGCAGCGACTGAGACACGTCCAGCTTGGATCGCGCAGCGACTGAGACACGTCCAGCATTTATCGCGCAACGACTGAGACACGTCCAGCTTGTATCGCGCAACGACTGAGACACGTCCAGCTTGTATCGCGCAAACGACTGAGACACGTCCAACTTGGATCGCGCAACGACTGAGACACGTCCAGTTTGTATCGCGCAACGACTGAGACACGTCCAGCTTGTATCGCGCAACGACTGAGACACGTCCAGCTTGTATCGCGCAACGACTGAGACACGTCCAACTTGGATCGCGCAACGACTGAGACACGTCCAGTTTGTATCGCGCAACGACTGAGACACGTCCAACTTTTAATCGCGCAACGACTGAGACACGTCCAGCTTGTATCGCGCAATGACTGAGACACGTCCAACTTGCAAATCCATCAGCCATAACGACCGGGAAAATGGCATATTGTTTTATTAGTTTCATTTAGAGTTATAGTTAAGTAACAGAATGAATCTCCTTGTTCATTCAGCTACTGAGATCCCATGGTAGACATTATTTAAATTAGACATGGGGATGAGGGGTCATAAGGGTAGACGATATTATTGAAATGGCTCTTGGGATAAAATAAATATAGAGCAATGATCCTAAGACGTAAAACAGGGAATACCAAATATAGAGCAATGATCCTAAGACGTAAAACAAGGAATACCAAATATAGAGCAATGATCCTAAGACGTAAAACAAGGAATACCAAATATAGAGCAATGATCCTAAGACCTAAAACAAGGAATACCAAATATAGAGCAATGATCCTAAGACCTAAAACAAGGAATACCAAACCCAGGAATGTGACCCAAAATAGGGTTACGAGAGCCGTCCATTGACTCGTGGATGACCCAGAGCCCAGAAAGTGAAAAATCTTAAAATTCCAATACCTGTGAAAGAAGAAATGTGAAGTTCACAAAGACGAAAACGAAAAATAATAAAAATCTTCTGTATTGTGACACCGATCTTGTGGACATATTGATTGTCTGTCAAATTTTACTCATACTGGTGTCGGAAGTGACTCTTTCACCTTGAAAAATGCTTTTCTCCGGCAAATTTAGTGGTCAGATACATAACCAGCATGTCCGAGAGCTACACTCTAGCAACACACGTTCAGTGGGCTGTCTATGTCCTAATTAGACATTTTTGTTTTAATTGCAGAGATGATTATACTAGTCTCTGTGTGATGACCTGTAAATACGTCATCTGATTTGCTTCAGAGCTTCACTGTTGATATTTAACAGTATTAAAAACTTATGCTGTACTATGCACTATTACTCTCAGGTGCATTGAGGGTACAGGCTCTTGAGGCTATGCAGTAAAGGGATACCTTTCTTCACAAATAAATCTAATTGTTTATTGTTGTTATTGTTATTATTATTATTATTATTATTATTATTGTTATTATTATTAGTATTATTATTATTATTATTATTATTATTAGTAGTAGTAGTAGTAGTAGTAGTAGTAGTAGTAGTAGTAGTAGTATTAAAATTATTATTATTATTATTATTATTATTATTATTATTATTATTATTATTATTATTATTATTATTTAAATTCGAAGAGGTTTACAGTGTGAACCCGGTTTAGAAGTGTAAACTCTGTTCTTTAGATCAAGTAAGTAAGTAAGTAAGTAAGTAAGTAAGTAAGTAAGTAAATTTATTCAGGTATACACAATACAGTTACATAGAATTATCATACATAGCAGCATATGTGTAGAGAACTTTACCGTCATCCATGTACTAACCATTTTCCTCCGATTGAAGGACTTAATGCCTATTGGTTGAGCAAGGGTATGTGCAACATGCAACATAGCCGTCTTGTAATTAATGCCAGCAACTTCTCCACAACAAGTCACACACACACACACACACACACACACACACACACACACACACACTCCTGCCAGCACTTGCTCGCCTTGCAGCATTATGCAACCCTTGCAAACAAACAGTAACAACAACAACAATAACAACAGCACAAGTGTCTCGAACAAGCGACTGGCATTGCAAACTTTGCATCAGTCGTGCAACAACTTCGCCAAACTGTCCGTTGCAGTTGACTTCACCACCAACTTCTCCGCAACTTCTTCAAGACAAACACAACAATGACAGTAATAACAACGCCTGGAACAACAGAGACACTGTACAAGTATGAGGTATAACAATATAAACAAACTGTGGAATAAACACACATTTGGCAGACTGAGCATTTGTTAGATGTTTCGCCCACTGCAGTGCGAAAGTTCCCAGTGAGAGAAACGTCTGGTAAAAATATCCTAAGTGTTGCATGTGCATTTAATTCACGACAACGACTGTTTATATGACATCTACAAGTGCATTATCCATAACAACACTGACTGAATCACCCAACTCCCACACTGTAATCACTCCCACACCCCACTCACTCCCACACCACACTCACTCCCACACCCCACTCACTCCCACACCACACTCCCACACCCCGCACTATGCCATTAAAAACACACCCTTCCCTAGTTAAAATATACATCACTAGCCTCCCCAGATATTTTGTACAGATTATTCTCGTCCCTCTGATCATGACACTCACATTACCACGCCTGAAACACCTCACATACAAGTATGCATTCACGGGGAAGCACAAATCCCATTGTGGTTACGAAAAGAGAAACAATTCACATATAACCACAATTGTGTTCACAATTCGTCAGATCAGATTACTGCTGCTGCGTTATTCTCTGTTAAACTATTTATGATAATTGTACTTACGTTTAGCTGCTTGCAAGAGTTGACAGTGATCCAAGAGAGACTAAAAACATCGTTTTTCAAGTTTCCTCTGCACAGTGGGTTATATTTGCCAACTGAAATCACCGTAGTGGCACGGATGCGGAGGATAACATGAAATGTAAATCCTTCCCAGAGAAGCTGTGTGTCTCACAGCGACGCCGCTCTGATAACTAGCACCTCACACAACCAGCAGCTAGTTGTGACAATCATTACTTTCCATTCCCTATTTATTTCTTCCGACTTCCTTTCATAATAATACGTTTTATGCAACTTTCTGTTAAGAAAAGTCAATGTTTATTTTTCCTTAGTGATTTTCGGTTAAAGTCACTGAGAAAAAATAAACAACAACACCAATAAACAACAACACCAATAAACAACAACACCAATAAACAACAACACCAATAAACAACAGTACCAATGGCATCAACAGCAGACACAAGAACATAAGTAACAGCAGCAACAGGAGCAGCAATGACATCCTTAACATCAGCATCAGAAACAGCATCATCAGCTGCAGCAAGAACAGCATCATCAACTATAGCAGCAACAGCATCATACACTGCAGCAGCAACAGCATCATCAGCTGCAGCAGCAACAGCATCATCAGCTGCAAGAGAGAACAGCATCATAACTGCAACAGCAACAGCATCATCAACTGTAGTAGCAACAGCATAATCAACTGCATCAGCAGCTGCAGCAACAACAGCATCATCAATTGCAGCAACTATATCATCAGCTGCAGCAGCAACAGCATCATCAGCTGCAGCAAGAACAGCATAAACAGCTGCAGCAAGAACGGCATCATAACTGCAGCAGCAACAACATCATCAGCTGCAGCAGCAACAGCATCAACAGTTGTAGCAGTAACAGCATCATCAACTGTAGCAGCAACAGCATCATCAACTGCATCAGCAGCAGCAGCATCAGCTGCAGCAACAACAGGATCATCAACTGCAACAACAACATCATCAGCTGCAGTACAATAGCAGAAACAGCAGCAGCAGGGGGTAGAAGCAGCAGCATCAGCAGCAGCACCAGCAGCAGGGGGTAGCAGCAGCAGTAGGGGGTAGAAGCAGCAGCATCAGCAGCAGCACCAGCAGCAGGGGGTAGCAGCAGCAGTAGGGGGTAGAAGCAGCAGCATCAGCAGCAGCAGCAGCAGCAGCAGGGGGTAGCAGCAGCAGTAGGGGGTAGAAGCAGCAGCAACAGTAGGGAGTAGAGGCAGCAGCATCAGGGGGTAAAAGCAGCAGCAACAGCAGCATCAAGAACGCCAGTAACAACAACAGCAACAAGCACACTAGTACAAGCAACAACAGCTACCAAAAAATAAAAACAGCTGCAAGAACTACCAAAGCAGTACCGACATGCAAGCTGAAACATCATCATTAAAGGCGCCACCGACAGCAGATGCAGCAGTTAACATCAACAGTAATTGCAACATTAAAGGCAACAGTAAGCTCAGGAGCAACAACGACTAGCTGCAACGCTAATGTCATCACCTGCAACGTTAGATACAGTTGTGAACAATTAAATTGCACTTATTGCATTGTGTACTCCAAATCTATCTATTTATCTAACCATATATATATATATATATATATATATATATATATATATATATATATATATATATATATATATATATATATATATATTATATATATATATATATATATATATATATATATATATATATATATATATATATATATATATATATATATATATGTGTGTGTGTGTGTGTGTGTCGTGCCGAATAGGCAGAACTTGCGATCTTGGCTTAAATAGCAACGCTCATCTTGCCATATAGGACAAGTGAAAATTTGTGTATGCAACAATTTCGCCAAAATCATTCTGAACGTAACGAAAAAAAAATATATTTCACTGTTTTTGTTTAGTATTAAATTACTGTAAACAAATCTAAAATATATTTAGTTGGGTTAGGCTAAAATGAATTGCTCTTGTTATAATAAGGTTAGGTAAGTTTTCTAAGATTCTTTTGGTGCAAAATTATAAATTTTTACATTAACATTAATGAAAAAAATATATCTTTAAACGTATAAGAAATTTTTTTAGAAAGGACTTAATTTTAAATGAGTTCTTGCTAACTGACCAGTTTTACGTATTCGGCACGACATATATATATATATATATATATATATATATATATATATATATATATATATATATATATATATATATATATATATATATATATATATATATATATATATATATATATATATTTAGAAAGGGACAAGAGCTAGAATAAGAGCAACAATAAAAGTAAAAAATAACGACAGATAATTGATTTTTCGGTGCTGAGCGAGGGATCTCCGCCCCCCTCCCTCCCCAATAATCCGTCTCTGGAAAAACAATGATGGGAATTTGTCTTGGATTGGACTGTTTTCTTGCTTCCTCTCGTCTTCCAATCTTCCACGGCCGGGCCCTGAGTGTGCCTGCAGGAGTGTGCGTGTGCGCCCGCGTGTGCTGGAGAAGTGTTGGAATGAGTTTTAGAGAGCAGGATAATGATGCGGGGGAATGGAGTGGATTTGACGAGTGCTGCGTGACTTTGAGTGGTGTGTGTGTAGTGTGTGTGTCTTGTATGAATGTGTGTCTGAGTTGTATGTGCGAGGGAGATGTACGGGTGTGGAAGTGAGGTGTGGAAGTGAAGTGTGGGGGTGTGAAAGTGAGTTGTAGGGGTGTGGAAGTGAGACGTAGGGGTATGGAAGTGAAGTGTGGGAGTGTGAAAGTGAGATGTGTGGGGTATGGAACTGAGATGTTGGCGTATGGAAGTGAAGTGTAGGGATGTGAAAGTGAGTTATAAGGGTGTGGAAGTGAGAAAGAAGAAGAAGAAAAAAAAGAATATGGAAAATATAAAGAGGATAACCAAAGGTTTACCATATATAACAGAAACAAGACGAGAGAAAACAACATAACTGGTAAACAAAAAGAAAACTCTTAAGAAGAACGGTAAGATTTCAATACATATGATTTTGACGGGAGATTCCGAGAGTGACCCTCCGCGTATAAGTGACATTAACTAGGTCCAGAGAGAGTAACCGCTGGCACTGATCAAGTCACATAGGCAGCGATAATGGCACTCCCAGATGCACGGTGTCGGGTGCCTGCTGTGTGTGGGGGGACAGAGCATTATTCTTCATCACGCTGGTCTTTAGGGAGGTGTCAGACAGTCAGACACACACACACACACACACACACACACACACACACACACACACACACACACACACACACACACACACACACACAAACACCTAGTAGCAAACAGTGAAGAGGCTGGGCCAGGAGCTATGACTTGATCCCTGCAACCACAAATAGGTGAGTACACACACACACACACACACACACACAAAGACAGTGTTGGGATGAACTGCAGCTTCTTGGACTGCAAGAAAGCATTTAATACACTACAGGAAAAGCATCCAGAAGTTCCAATCCCCACATTACAGATGCAGTTCACAGAACTTCAAATTAATCATCCATCCCTTGTCCAGTCTACAGAATCGTTGACACTGACTCACGAAATCGTAATGACACGTTGACACTCCAGTTCATTTCCACCCAGATTATGTACAATGTAGGCGGAAGAATAATGGTAATGATTCGCTAGAAATCATCCGAGGATTCTATTATCCTCATCATCCTTGATAGCGTCAATCCCACATCATACATCAATCAAACCCCATAACATCAATTTTTGCCTTTAACAAACGTTCCCTATCACATCAGATCCACCCACTGACGTCACACCCTCTCCATGACATAGAAAATTTCTTCCTAACATCAAAACATCTCAATGACATCAACCCTTTCCTTTGACCTCAAATTTTTCTTATGACAACAAATGTTCCCCATGACATCGCACATTCAGCATGACATCAAATCCTCCCACTGACATCCAACTCTCCCCATTCGACCTGCTGCACTCCCATTAAAGAGCGGCCCCTGCTCCTCCTCCTCTCATTGAGGGCCAAAATAACCCATAAATCGAAGCTGAACATTAGCGTCGGCATCCTGGGTACCTGGCAAAGGATTATGTTATCAGGAGAGCGTGTTACCAGCTCACTCTGGCACTGTACCTGTCTCTGTGTGAGAGGGAGAGAGATAGGGATAGGGAGAGAGAGAGAGAGAGGGAGAGAGAGAGAGAGAGAGAGAGAGAGAGAGAGAGAGAGAGAGAGAGAGAGAGAGAGAGAGAGAGAGAGAGAGAGAGAGAGAGAAAGTGGTACATGGGAAAAACAAATAGCAGAGGAGTTTTTAAAATCCACACGCGGCTGTTTGCTGAGAACTATCTACTTCTTTCTATAGATTAAGGGCTGTCGTGTATTATCTAGGTGTTTGAAGCAAGGATAGTGAAGCAGAGAGAGAGAGAGAGAGAGAGAGAGAGCTACCTAGCTAAGGCTGCAAAGTCTTCAACGCCATACAAGTGTGGGTTACCTTCTTGCTATGTACATCATGACTATCCAGACCTCGTTCAGCTCACGATAACCTACGCATGTGATGTGTCGAGGTATCTTATTAATGAAAATAAGATACCAGGCATGTTAAGCTAATATCCCAGTGGTACTTCTAACCCTTCTGCGTCCTAGTTCCTAGGTCTTTTGTGCATCCATATACTCTTGCGCTGCCCTCCACTGTATATATATATTATGTACAATAAATTAGCGTTACTTTGGCTTATTAACTACCATTTAATAGCTGTTAACTACCATTTAATCGTCATTAATTACTATTGAGTGGTCCTTAAATACCATTCAATAGTCATTAACTACTATTTAGTGATCATTAACTGCCATTCAGTGGTCATTAACTACCATTCAATGGTCATCATTACACTAAAATCCATTTAACGAATTAAAAGGCAGGTGTATGAAAACGTCAGCCAACGGTGTCCCTGGTGCCACTATGACCCTCTGGGAGTGCCGTGGTGAACATCACGCTGCCCAGAGTGCAAAACGTTTAACAGGCTTCCATCTCACACGCAGCTGGCTGAACAGCAGTGCCTCCCCAGTATGCAAATTAAGGGTCGGTATTATCGTCATTATATAATAATTAGAGAATATTCTTGCCTGGCCGAGGAGGAGGAGGAGCCTCCTGCCATCAGCAGCTGCTCCTCGCAGGGGTAAAACTCTCCCTTCTGAGGAGAGTGAGTCCATTCCAGCAGTTAGAGGTGTCTTAGTATTCTGTTGGATGATTTCTTAAAGTGCCTCTTATCCTCTCCTTTTCCTAGATAATCATAACCATAATTTTTAAAGAGATGGACCGGTAAGCCAGCGGGAGGCTTCGTTCAGATGACCAAAAGCTCCAGCTGTTGGTCATCATACGACCAGCGTCAGGAAACACTTGTCCAGTTTCCTGACAAACCTTACCTAACTTAATTTCGTGGTGGTAGAGCAGCTAGAAGAGAGGATGAAGTCTAATAGTCTAATACATCATCTAAGTCTAAGTCTAATACATCATCTTGTCGGTATACAGTATACATGTGAATGACTGTTGTTAAATAATGAAAAATAGCTAAGAACTGTTCATGTATGTAGTGTTTGTATTTTGTGTAAGATAAAATACATCCATATGTAATCAAATCTTAATATCATTACAAAATTGCTGTATGATCCATAAGGGTTTAGAGTTCATCTTGGAATTTAATGATAAACATTATTCTTGCTCATGCTCGTTTCCCTTTCATTCTCATTTGCCTCTTCTCATTTCTCTGGTTTCCTCGTCCACCTAATTTATTAGTGTACTGCTATGTCCTCCTCCATCCATTCCGATACACTTGAGTGGGAAGGTGAGGGTGCTGCCTTGATGCTAGTCACAAGATCTTGTCCGAAGAATTGCTATTACTCTTTTCTCCTTTGCATCATATTTCTATTCTCGGAGCTTTAAAACTTCTTTCGGGTTTAGCACTTCACCGTGGCTATAACAATGATGTCACCCTAATTAAATTCTAGAAATTAATAACTTCTTGTTATTAACAATTCTACCTGCTGTCCACCAGCGCTGTCTATGTACGTATACTTTATAGTCAATATACCCTTTCGGGAAGCATATTACGTCACGCAATTACGTTAATATATCTTGTTCTTTTGTGGGGATTCGAATACAGTCATTTAATATATCCATGTTTTTGCTGCCCCTCTTCAGTAAGCTTCCGTCTTGGCTATAAAGCACACTCCTCATTTTCTATGCG
Organism: Cherax quadricarinatus; assembly: GCF_026875155.1. Taxonomy (NCBI): domain Eukaryota; kingdom Metazoa; phylum Arthropoda; class Malacostraca; order Decapoda; family Parastacidae; genus Cherax; species Cherax quadricarinatus. Next base: position 37,090,529 of record NC_069425.1, on the reverse strand, counting down.
TATCAGCCATAAAATACATCTCCAATTATCTGATACGATCGAAGTCTGCCCATTAATCACTAACAAACAAATCACTAAATGTGCTGTTTGCATCAATTCCTGCTATTAATCCGGACACATCTAAGAACGACCGCCTATCGTGCTCGATAAATCCGGGGAGATCCAAGAACGCCGCAGCCACAGCCTCCATGAAGCTTGTCTTCGAGTGTGTAGAGCGCCATTATGGGCTCAGGGGTGCCTAATGCTCCATTTGTCGGGTAATCAGTTCACAGGTGGCTAATGACCGATTCAGTCGGGGTTGTGGGTCGGGGATGGGGGAGATGAGATGGAAGCATGATTATGGGAGACTAGAGAATAAAGACAGTATTCTTATTAAAAGAAAATTAGATTAAGTTAGCAGTATGCTGCTGTGCTTCTCTCTGCATCGAGGTTTCTAAGTAACCCAACGGCTCAAGAAACTGGCTTCAGAGGGTTCATCATGAAAATATTATTATTGGAGGGATTGCTGATTTAGTTTAGTTTTTTTTATCCACTCCATACGCCTCCTGTGAGCCCTAGTCAAAGGATTACAGAGGTGCTTACTGGGTCCATGACTCCAGGGGCTCGGCCCTACTGAAGTTCTGAGGAACAGCTCTCGTAAATTTTAGCAAACACAAGCTACGGGCAAGGAAAAATTTAGTCTCGCTAACTGCAGGATACTTCAGCGTACTATAAACATTAATATAGATTATTGTATTTCCTGAGGTACTAAATCCCTGACCCAAGATTCGGTGGTGAGGGTTAAGTTACTTTATGCAGCGACAATTTTGTAAGGCCAGTCTCTGTCAACGCAAAATAATAAGATCATTCATGTTGGTCGAGAAGGGATGGATGTAGGTAAGGGTGGAGGCATGATTGTTAATGGGGGGAAGAGGAATGGTTTTGGGTAGGCAATGAAGGCAATGTTGGGGTGAGGAGGGGAAGGGGCATGATTGTGGGTCTGTGGGGGAAGCCATAGTTGTGGAACGAAGATGTGGAGACATGGTTGTGGGTCAGGGGGCGGGGGTGGATGCATACTTGTGGATCAACACCATGGTTGTGGGTCTGGGGGAGGCGGGGGGTGTTTGTATGCTTGCGGGTCGACGATGTAGTAACATGAACCAGCTTCGCCAATTAGCAGCGCATGATTTATTCCAATGCATTGTTGTGTACATATCAGATCTACAGTGTATCACGGTTATATATAGCGGGAGGAGACTCACTTGTTTGTCTCCCTCTTCTGAAATGCTACACAGAACACAGGGGGTGAAGATCACCTTGCAAGGACCAGGAGAACAGAGACGGTGATGAACAGAAACCGTAGAACAGCGAGACACTGACGAAGAGAGACCAGGGAACAGCGAACACTGACGAAGAGAGTTGGGAGGGGAAGAGAAAAACACATAAACAGAAAAACACTGATTAACAGAGACTGAGGGAAAAATGAAACACTAATAAACAGGGATCAGAGGAATGGAAAACTGACAGAAAAGAACCAGTAGAATACAAAAACAGATAAAAATGAACTGTGTACCAACAAAGATTAACAGCAAACACAACCTGTCTCCCTTCGTTGCTTGCTCACTATCTCCTCTAGTTACCTAACCAAGAACAAACTTTCCTCTTCCACTACACGTAAAAAACGAAAAGTGAAATATATAATTGTCAAATAATTTCAGGAACCTTAATGGGCTCTTGACTTTAATGAAAAAAGTAAATGGCGTTTCGTGTTTAATTTGTTGGCAACGAGAATTTTAAAAGCGAGATAAAAGAAAGCAGAGTCGACAACCAACCACATTCATATGGACTCTGGGGAAACAATGGTCCGAATACTCAGGAAAAGTCTTTTTATTTACGCAGTGTTTCGCACTAAGTAGAGCTTTATCAAGCCAGCTTAGAACGACAAGGTGTCTGATAGCTTGGTGTACATACTCGCTTTATGGGCCAGGCTTGGTCGCTATCGCGATTTTGGAGCCAAATCTCACATTCCTCTTACGACGTCTGGCCAGCTCATTCAGCCTGAGAGAATGATTTGTATAAATGTACTGACAATCAGTTTAGGCAAAGGGATACATTTGCAACGTTTGAATCTAGATTTAGATTATATTTCGTTCTCAGGGAGGCTTGACACAATTCCCAGTTATCGAAATATTTAGGCTTTCCATATAATTTCTTGGGTAACATTTCGCTCTTTTTGAAATTCCATCTGATATGAATGTTTTAGTTTCCTCTCTCTCTCTCTCTCTCTCTCTCTCTCTCTCTCTCTCTCTCTCTCTCTCTCTCTCTCTCTCTCTCTCTCTCTCTCTCTCTCTCTCTCACTCCGTTATTCATCTTTTTAAGGATACTTATGTAATTGTAACTACCTGTTTATAAGCTACTGTACCTATTAGTAGCCACCGTAGCCTAAATAAATACTCTAACGCTGCAAATGTGCCTATTTAACCAAGTTCTTTCAAACTAACACTTGTACATCCTGAAGCATAAGAGGGGAAAATGTCATTATCTTGTCTCCATTAAACGCCTCTCTTAATCTACTTGTCTCAGTGGTATAACCGAGAAAATAAAACGAGTCTAAGCATTCGTTACTCACACGCTCAAATTTTTTTTTCCATTTTATTTCAGAAGCTAAATAAAATAAACTCTCGGTCAGGTCGTCGACTTTGTGAAAGCGAAAACCAGAGAATTTGTCGGAGTTCCCTCTGGCCACAAACAAAAACATTTCATATTTCTAACGCAGACAATGCTGAGATTTTTGTTTCATTAACAAAAATGCCTTTAACAACGTTTATAGAGGAATATTTGAGAGAAAGATAGTGGGAAATATGAGAATAATTGCAACATACATCTAAGTTCTTCTTTTCTTAGGTCATCATCACAGAGTACAAAGGTGACCTCGACCAGTTGCTTGGCTTCCAATGGAACAGGAAGTTTTTCTGTACTCCTGTTGCCACCGCATCGGAAGCCACTTGTAATCAGACAAGAGTCCATCGTTGGAGATTGCAGGAAAAAAAAAAAAAGAAGCCTGAGCAAGTTTGCGGGTTCTTTGTTCAGAGTGATTCGTGTGTAAATACGATGGGAAATTTTACGGTCCGTTCAGCCGCAGGTAGTCCGAAGAAGCCTTGAACGAGGACGTTCAATAAACCTCACCTTGCTGGAGACCTCGGGTCAGGGAGAAGGGGCAGGATGTGCGTCTTTTGTATGTATGTGTGTATGTACTTCTGTAGAGGATTGTGGGATGATGTTGGATTTTAGGTTTTATAAAAACTGTGGATAGAGAGTTTGGGGTTCACAATGCATAAGGGAAGGAAACCATACCCCCGGCCGGGATTGAACCCGCGGTATGGTTTGTTTGCAATCGTGTCATTACGATTTCTTGAGTCATAAGGGAAGGAGTTATGGGTATGCGATTTTAACTTTGTGTACACTGGTCTCAAGGAGCAGTGGGAGAGTGACTTGGTCTGGCTTGGCCGGATGGTGAATACAATGAGGCTAGGGGGAGTTTCTGTGAGAATCACATTGTGGCACTTCTTTCCTTTCTCCTATGCTACTGAATTTTTCATTTTTTCTTTCTTTTACCTCTTCTCTCCCCCTCTTCCCTCGTACTCCAAGTCTCCTGCCTCTTCCTCTCTCGGGTCAAATCTTCATCTCCTGGCCGTCTGCCATATGGAAGATTCTCATGAGAGAAGCGAAAGTCTTGGGCCATTAAGCTCTTCAAGGAATCACGTCCGGGATCATCAGTTTTACCCCAAGAATTGAAGCGACTGCGTGAGCAGCCGTTTTATCGTCCCACCTGAAAGTGAGTGTCAGATGAGAATGAAAGAAAGAAAGAGAGAGAGAGAGAGAGAGAGAGAGAGAGAGAGAGAGAGAGAGAGAGAGAGAGAGAGAGAGGATGAGGGAAGAAACTAGAATAGAAGATTACGTAAGAAGGAAAGAGAAGAGGGGAGGGTTAGAAGATGCGGAGAGGGAATTGCTGTAAAGAGAATGCTTGGAGAGCGCTGTCAACTGACAACCTTCCTGCTGTCTCTTGTGAAAGCTAAATTGTTTACCGTCTCATTGGTACTAAAAATCTTCTCAAGACAGATGAGAAGAAGATAAATAATTGGAAGGCTCTCTCCCCATCTTCCACCCTTTTCTCATTCGCACTGTAACTTGAAATAAGGAGAAGGAACGCAATGTAGTATTGATATACAAGCGACCACTACTGCTATTAATACTACTACTACTACAACTAATTATAATAATAATAATAACAATAATTAATTATTATTATTATTATTATTATTATTATTATTATTATTATTATTATTATTATTATTATTATTAAATTATATTTTTCTGATTGGAGCGCCCTTACATATTATTTTGGTAGAGAGAGAGAGAGAAAGAGAGAGGGAGGGAGGGAGAGAAAGAGAGAGAGGGTAAGTGAGAGAAAGAATGATGGAGAAAGAGAGAGAGAAAGTCAACGAACTTGCTATTTTCTGCAAGACGAAAGGAATTAAGAAAAAAATCAATGCTGTTGGAACAGGCTGACTTAGCTAACCATCTGAGAGATCCAATACATGTTCCCCACTCTCTTAGTCCCTTCATTTGCATCTCCGCCTGATTTACATATCTAAATAACTTAATTCATTATATATAATATGTATACTGATTTATATAGCAATTTGACTTTTTTTTAATAGCCCCAAGGGACTGTCTTCGTTTGTGTGTGTATGTGTGTGTGTGTGTGTGTGTGTGTGTGTGTGTGTGTGTGTGTGTGTGTGTGTGTGTAATCCTACCTTTGAAAACTTGAGTCGCCTCTAGACAAGGCCAGGATAATTGCTTTCTTCTTATTTGTCGACCTCAGGGCCGAGGTGTAAGTAAAGTCGCTGTGTCGTTGTTTCTTCTCGTGTCCTTGTTGACCTCGGGGGTATAGTGTAAGTAAAGTCACTGTGTCGTTGTTTCTTCTCGTGTCCTTGTTGACCTCGGGGGTATAGTGTAAGTAAAGTCGCTGTGTCGTTGTTTCTTTTCGTGTCCTTGTTGACCTCGGGGGTATAGTGTAAGTAAAGTCGCTGTGTCGTTGTTTCTTCTCGTGTCCTTGGGTTTACCTCGGGGTAAAGTGTAAGTAAAGTCGCTGTGTCGTTGTTTCTTCTCGTGTCCTTGTTGACCTCGGGGGTAAAGTGTAAGTAAAGTCGCTGTGTCGTTGTTTCTTCTCGTGTCCTTGTTGACCTCGGGGGTATAGTGTAAGTAAAGTCGCTGTGTCGTTGTTTCTTCTAGTGTCCTTGTTGACCTCGGGGGTAAAGTGTAAGTAAAGTCGCTGTGTCGTTGTTTCTTCTCGTGTCCTTGTTGACCTCGGGGGTAAAATGTAAGTAAAGTCGCTGTGTCGTTGTTTCTTCTCGTGTCCTTGTTGACCTCGGGGGTATAGTGTAAGTAAAGTCACTGTGTCGTTGTTTCTTCTCGTGTCCTTGTTGACCTCGGGGGTAAAGTGTAAGTAAAGTCACTGTGTCGTTGTTTCTTCTCGTGTCCTTGTTGACCTCCGGGGTAAAGTGTAAGTAAAGTCACTGTGTCGTTGTTTCTTCTCGTGTCCTTGTTGACCTCGGGGGTAAAGTGTAAGTAAAGTCGCTGTGTCGTTGTTTCTTCTCGTGTCCTTGTTGACCTCCGGGGTATAGTGTAAGTAAAGTCACTGTGTCGTTGTTTCTTCTCGTGTCCTTGTTGACCTCGGGGTAAAGTGTAAGTAAAGTCGCTGTGTCGTTTGTTTCTTCTCGTGTCCTTGTTGACCTCCGGGGTATAGTGTAAGTAAAGTCGCTGTGTCGTTGTTTCTTCTCGTGTCCTTGTTGACCTCCGGGGTATAGTGTAAGTAAAGTCGCTGTGTCGTTGTTTCTTCTCGTGTCCTTGTTGACCTCCGGGGTATAGTGTAAGTAAAGTCGCTGTGTCGTTGTTTCTTCTCGTGTCCTTGTTGACCTCCGGGGTATAGTGTAAGTAAAGTCGCTGTGTCGTTGTTTCTTCTCGTGTCCTTGTTGACCTCCGGGTAGTGTAAGTTAAGTAAAGTCGCTGTGTCGTTGTTTCTTCTCGTGTCCTTGTTGACCTCCGGGTATAGTGATAAGTAAAGTCGCTGTGTCGTTGTTTCTTCTCGTGTCCTTGTTGACCCCGGGTATAGTGTAAGTAAAGTCACTGTGTCGTTGTTTCTTCTCGTGTCCTTGTTGACCTCGGGGGTAAAGTGTAAGTAAAGTCGCTGTGTCGTTGTTTCTTCTCGTGTCCTTGTTGACCTCCGGTGTATAGTGTAAGTAAAGTCGCTGTGTCGTTGTTTCTTCTCGTGTCCTTGTTGACCTCCGGGGTATAGTGTAAGTAAAGTCGCTGTGTCGTTGTTTCTTCTCGTGTCCTTGTTGACCTCGGGGGTAAAGTGTAAGTAAAGTCACTGTGTCGTTGTTTCTTCTCTTCGTATTTTTCGATCTTTATACAGGTTTGTCTTCTTATTTTTCTGTTATATTCTTTTTCTTGCACTAATTACATTGGTACAATAAATTAGTACTGACGAAATTAGGCACTTTATATATAAATATATATATATATATAATATATATAAATATATATATATAATATATATATATATATATATAATATAATGTATATATATATATATATATAATATATATATATATATATAATATTATATATATATATATATATATATAGATATATATATATATATTATATATATATATATATATATATTTACCACATCTTAATTTTGCTGGAAAATTCTCCTTGGGTTTCCTGCCTATTGTTGTTTTTTTCCTCTTGGTTTTTCTTCCTATTTTTCTTTATTTCCCTCGGATTTTCTGCCTATTATTCTTTTTTCTTCTCTTGGTTTCTCTGCCCATTGTTCTTTTTTTTTCTTATTATCGCTACCTTTGTATTGTATTAAAAAAAGCTCTAAGCCCTTGCTGTGTTAGGAGTGGTGGAGGCTCGAACCTCCGTCAGTCAACTTCGATTTGATCTTCGAACAAGTCAGACTATCGATGTTTCGCTCATGTTTGTGTTTGTTCTTATTGTTGCTATTTGTGTTTGCTTGTTCCTCCTGCATTTGTTTATCTGTTCTCCTTGCTTTCTTTATCGTTAACTTATTGGACTTGTTTTCCATGTTTCTGGCTCGCTTTTGTTTGATAAAAGGACACAGGTGCAACTGATGCGACATTTTATCGTGGCAACGTTTCGCTCGACAAAGCTCCTGGAGAGCGAAACGTTGCCACAATAAAATGTCACATTAGGTGCACTTGTGTCCTGTTACTTAACTAATTCTGCCAACGTTATTACTTTTGTTTGTTGGCGATCTCGTTGTCTCAGTCCTAACTTGTCCATTTAATTGCTTTCTTTGTCCTTTTCTTGTCATATTTGTTCTCTGTTGTCTTGGCAGAGTTCTTTGACTCTATCTTCTCTTTTTTTTGTTACTGTTGTTTCTGAGTTTCTTGCTTTTGTTTTTTCACTTTTGTTATATTTCTTAGTGCTGTTTCACACATTGTTATTGATGGGTTTTGTTTATGGTGTTCTTGTTATTTACCGTGTTATTCTTCTCGCTTTCTGTTTCCTTTGTTCTTATTCCTGAAAAGTAACTAATTAAAAAATGGATCGAGTTATAAAAAAGTCTAAAAATTTGGTAAATGATTTATGAGAAATCTGCAAAATATTTATTGTTATTATTATTATTATTATTATTATTATTATTATTATTATTATTATTATTATTATTATTATTATTATTATTATTATTATTCCTTTTATTATTATTATTATTATTATTATTATTATTATTATTATTATTATTATTATTATTATTATTATTATTGTTGTTATTATTACTTTTATTATTATTATTACTATTATTATTACAGTCACTGATAAAGAATAAATCGGTTGACGTGAAACAGTGGATGGGGAATGGAAAGTTATCAGGTATGATCATAACGAGACGTTGGCATCAGCTCCTTGGATCCAGAGCTCTTTACTAGCATGGTTCACACCAGGGTATATGCCAACACTCGGGGCATCTCAACAACGCACCAGAGTCATGCCACATCCCAAGCTTAATAATCTTGGCTGCATTGTTCTTACATATTAATATCTATAAAAGTTATTTATATAATATAGGTATTATATAAATAATGTTTATAGATAATTGTGACCTTTTGGATGTTTATGCTTAGTGGTTATATTGATTATATTTATATATAATGGTTATATAGATAATGTTTATGGATAGGGACAACGACTTTTTTTTTAAATTTTATACATGTTGTATAGCGTATATGTTGTAAAGCGACATCACACGTCTTCATCATTAATTCAGTTAGTACAATATTCGTCTGTCTTCAAAAAAACCATTGTGGTCAGTTAATCAGCCGTGGTCATCCAAGCACATCGTCGTTAAGAATTCAACAGATATTTTCATTCTCCACGCCGGCACTTATCTCTCTTGATTGCTGATGAGATTCATTTGCTTGAAGGAGAGACAATAAGTAGAGGAAATATGTATATGAGTAGAGGATAAACTTCCTCCTCTCTGCCCCCCTCCCCCTATTTATTTATCTCCAGGGTTGGACAAACAAACAGGGCGATAATTTATTCAGGACTGATATCGTCAATGGGAAAGGGTTGGAGAATTGAGGCGGGTTGGTCGCCGCCTCCGCCATCTTGAAATAAATGAGCATCAGCCACTGTGTGACGTCATCTATTGTTTACATTCCATAGGCAGGATGAATCTGTCCTCGCCTATTTTGAACTAACTTCGTTGTGGCTGCGGGGGTAGAAAGGGGAGGAGGGGTCGAGTCTTGGCTCCTCAGAAACACTCTATTTCTGGCATGCCCAATTTTAAAACTGCATGGGAGGCTGGTTCTTCCATCTCCCATAGATGTTATTCATTTTTTATCGTTTAACTTTCATATATGACACCTTCTTTCTCAACCTCCGACTCTCGAACGGTGTTTCTGTCTGCCCTATCAATTCTGCTGTGGATCTTTCACTTCGTAATTATGTCTCCCATGATTCTCTTTCTCTGCTGTAAAGTTCCTGCCCTTTATTCTATAATAACAGGTCATTTCTCGTAACATTGAAACTAGTCTCTGGAATTCATCTTGTAAAACTTGAAAAGCAACAAGCGAAAAAAATAAACAAGGAACGATATCACCGTAAAAATAATGTGTAAAGCAAAGAAAATAATCTGAATGAATTATAAAAATAAGTAGAGAGGAGAAATTGGAATGCGAGATTGCTAGTGTCGTATAGCCAGCAGGAGATGCTCCCTCCCGGTCCTAATTAACTGACCTCCAGACCTTGACATCTGACATTTTGCTGAGAGAAATATTACTGAGCTGAGATGGGCTGAGGTATTTTCTGCCGGTTGTCTGCCTGAGTCATGCTGCCGGCAAATTGGCAGATATAAAGTAAAGAGAGTGTTGAGAAGAAGAAGAGAGTGTGCAGACGAAAGATATGTAGAAGAGAGTGTGCAAAGGAGGAGAGAAGACTGTGCAGAGAACACGAAGGATACCTGGAGAGTTTACCTGGAGAGATTTCCGGGGGTCAACGCCCCCGCGGCCCGGTCTGTGACCAGGCCTCCTGGTGGATCAGAGCCTGATCAACCAGGCTGCTACTGGATGGGGAAGAAATGTGTAGGTACACAGAAATTTTCTGTGGAGGAAAGTACATCTAGTGGTGCACCACACACACACACACACACACACACACACACACACACACACACACACATCAGCATCAATTCTGGCTGCATTATTGCTACATAAACAAAGGCTCACTGATGCCTCTTTTGCCTTGCCTTCCACCACCCCCTCCATTTTGTCACACTCTCTGAGCCACACCCACGCCCACACCCATCTTCCCGTCACACCCATGCCCGCACCCATGTCTCAGTCCTCAGTCACGCCCACGCCCACCCTCTCCTTCACACCCACTTCCCACACCTACCGATTTCTCTCTATATTCTTCACAATATCATATTTATATTTCCTTAGTGACTCCTAACTTCTAGTCTCCATAACTCTGTTTCCTCCTGTACTCATGTACATAACCTCCTTAAGATAGTAGAAGGTCTATTGCAGTTTAGCACTGCAATAGGCTTATAAGGTTAGGGATAGGAAAGTCCTAGCCCCACCAAATCACTCTCACTCAGTATATAATCTATTTTGAAAGTTACCCAAGGTGTCTGTTTGGCACAGTATTCCACCCATTCACAAATCAATTGCTAAACCAGTGTTTCTCTCTATATTTTTTTTCTAAATAGGAATGCATCCAATTTCCGTCCTTTGTTACGAGATCTTCGTTGGTTAGATATTTCAGCGTTTTAATTCTTTCATCTTCATTAACGCCAATTTTTCTTTTGTATACCTCAGTTATCTCCCTTTCGTTTGTTCCCATCAGTTATCTCCCTTTCATGTGTATCTATCAGTCATATCCCTCTCATGTGTACCTATCGGTCATGTCCCTCTCATGTGTATGTATCAGTCATATCTCTCTCATGTGTACCTATCAGTCATATCCCTCTCACTGTATGCCCTTCGAGATAATTCTATTTACCCTAAGCACTGAATGCTAGACCCGCATAAGTCATTCAACCAGCTCATGGTGAAGGCTCGACCCTCCGTTCTCTCCCTGCTTGATATACACGTCGTTGAAGACAGTGCAGGTTGGCAGGTGAGCTCCTTATTCCTCGTCCATGGCTGAAGTAGGAACAAGACATCCCTCTCATGGGAGAGTCCTTGATACTGTTGAGGGGCTCTTGATCCAGAAAAGTAGACTTGTCCTTCTAAATGTCCCTCTAAATATAGTGATAATAATAATAATAATTATCCCAGAATCTACGAAGGTCACTACGACCCCCCTCCCGAGCCCTTTGTGTTGACACTGGGTTGGTTATATTGCCGTCGCTATCTTTAGCGGTATTGTTGACACTGGCTTGGTTATATTTGTCGAAGGTGTCTTTAGTGGTATTGTTTACGTTATCTTTAGCAATATTGTCAATGTTGTCTTTGGTAATATGGGAATTTCTGTTTCGCGTCCACTGTGCTTTCAGCAAACTTTTCCTTTTAGTTGTCTCTATTTCGCGTTCAGCTGTCTCTAACTCGTGTTTAGCTGTCTATATCTTGCTTTCAGGTGCTTTTAGGTGTCTTCATCTTTCTGTTAGCCTCTCCATCTTGCTTTTAGCTGTCTTCGTCTCTCTTTCAGCTTCTCCATCTCGCTATTGGCTGTCTTCGTCTCTCTTTTAGCTTCTCCATCTCGTTTAGCTGTCTTATCATATCACTTTCATCTGCGTCCATCTATCTTACATCTTTCTCCATCACACTTTAACAGCCGCCAATACCTCAGTACGTAACAGTAAGACTAAAGATGCCACCAGATATAACCCCACACACACACAGTGAAATACGACGGTAGATCATAGATAGAGCAGAGAGCAGAACCACACAAGATGTAAGTACACACACACACACACACACACACACACACACACACACACACACACACACACACACACACACACACACACACACACACACACACACACACCACACACATACACACACACACACATACACACACACACACACACACACACACAGTTAAATACGACAGTAGATCATAAATAGAGAAGAGAGCAGAACCACACAAAGTGTATCGTAAGTACACACACCTACACACATATACACACGTCAACGAAAATACGCTCTGCCACTCTGATTTTCTTTTTTTTTTTTTTTGCAAGTTTTTGGTTAAGCTTTGAGAGCATAACTCAAGATGACTCCTGATACGACCACATACATCAGTGAGGCTGCCCTACTTCACAGCTCTCCAAGTATATATCCCCAAGCAGCCACTTCTCCAGCAATATTACATCAGACCCCCTTAGTTCGTTTGAGGCCACGCTCCATAAATCCCACAGGCACAGGGGACTCAAACCAGCAAACGAACCGCAGCTCTATCCGGCTCAGAGTGAGCTGATAAGAGCTCACTCTCTCTCTCCAACGCGAGTGCACCCAGGTACTACACACAAGGTGCCACACAACCCGAGTGAGCACTTTTGTTTTTTTCAGTCGTATAGCGATGGGAGAAAAGCGGAATTCGGGGGTCGAGTTGACGGTATATAATATATATATATATATATATATATATATATATATATATATATATATATATATATTATATATATATATATATATATATATACGCAGCTCTATCCGGCTCAGAGTGAGCTGATAAGAGCTCACTCTCTCTCTCCAACGCGAGTGCACCCAGGTACTACACACAAGGTGCCACACAACCCGAGTGAGCACTTTTGTTTTTTTCAGTCGTATAGCGATGGGAGAAAAGCGGAATTCGGGGGTCGAGTTGACGGTATATATATTATATATATATATATATATATATATATATATATATATATATATATATATATATATATATATATATATATATATATATATATATATATATATATTCATTCTTGACTGATGGGTAAGGTTACAAGCAGCCTTAATGACACTCGTGAAGTCGATAGGCATTAAACTTTAATTAACTATCCAACCTAAGGAATGCTGCAGGCGATAGTAATGAATCTTGAGAGTGAAGTTGGAGGAGATACCTGTGTATTGCTTTCTTGGCACTCCATAGAGGCAGTGTTTGGCACTTGACCCTCCCTCCCACACTAGTAGAGGTCAACACTTCACCAGTCAGTACTTAGTGTTGCTTGTTATTGTCCTTGGTGTAAGGCTCTTCATCCAATGAATTAGGGCTTCCCTACCCTTCCCTGGATCGAATCTGATTATTTCTCATCACCCAAAGGCTGAGTAACTCACGAGTGTTCAGCCCTTTTCCATGAAAAAACATCAATAATAATAATAATAATAATAATAATAATAATAATAATAATAATAATAATAATAATAATTCAGGAGTGTGATCTTTCAGAATGTTGTATGATTATGCAAGAGTTAGAATGTTGCGTCATTAACAGAACGTTGCTCTTTACATTGCTTAAATATTAATAATGAAGGAGCTAGGATTGCACTGTTCAATTTATGTTTGTTTAACACTCTTGAAAAGAAAGCTTACACCTTCTTAATATCTCTCTCTCTCTCTCTCTCTCTCTCTCTCTCTCTCTCTCTCTCTCTCTCTCTCTCTCTCTCTCTCTCTCTCTCTCTCTCTCTCTCTCTCTCCTCTCTCTCTCTCTCTCTTCATCTCTCTGTCTCTCATCTCTCTCTGAGAAATGTCTCACAGAGTGTTGTAGTACCATTGACTGAGAAGTGTCGTACACAGTACAGGAGGACACCCAGAGATATGTATATCACTGAATATATACGGAGAACTGTGTATGTCTCCGTATATTTGCTTCAAGTGGTATTGATCTCTCAGTATGTTTACACTGAAACATGTGCATCTCTCAGTGTGTTTACACTGAAACATGTGTATCTCTCAGTGTGTTTACACTGAAACATGTGTATCTCTCAGTATGTTTACACTGAAACATGTGTATCTCTCATTGTGTTTACACTGAAACATGTGTATCTCTCATTGTGTTTACACTGAAACATGTGTATCTCTCAGTGTATATACACTGATAAGTGTGTATCTCTCAGTTTATATACACCGATACGTATGTATCTCCCAGTGTATGTACACCGATAAAAGTGCATCTCTCAGTGTATATACGCTGAAACGTATCTCTCTCTCAGTATATACAGTATATATACATTGATAGATGTGTATCTCTAAGTGATTCACACATTTCTGTGTGAATCACTCACTTCTATTCAATGATAGTCTAATCCTTATAAAAGGGGGTAATTTATCCTTATCTGGTAGTTTACAAGTGACGAGTGGCCTCGTGTAGTCGATAGATTTCAAACCAAATAAATCAGTCAAAGGGAGCCTAGTAGTGTTTATTGTATGGAACTATCCATTGAGTTATGCATTGGTAATATACGTTTTTTTTTTAAATCTGAGAAGGAACTTTTGACCTTTTCATCGAAATTTCCTTTCTCGAACTGTCTTTTCAAAATGGGGGGTTGGTGATGATCAAGGCCTCTTGATCCAAGGAATTGGAGCTAAAACTCAAGTTGTTCTTGATTGAAACGTGGTCCTAATGAAGCCTTGCTATGCTCGAAATGTCGTGGCGTTCCCCAAACTTGTGTGTTTGTGTCGCGAGTCGATATTCTGACCAAAACTCTTTCCTGGTGGTCTCAGTGCCTGCTTCTGAACCCTGGTACTGAGCCCTGGTACTGAACCTTGGGACTGAACCTTGGTACTGAACCCTGGTACTGAACCTTGGTAATGAACCTTTCTTACTTAACCCTGGTAATTAACCTTGGTACTGAACCTTGGTTCTGAAACTTGCTACTGAACCTTGGTACTGAAACCTGGTACTGAACCCTTGTACTGAACCCTGGTACTGAAGCCTGGTACTGAACCTTGGTACTGAACCCTAGAACTGAATTTTGGTACTGAACCCTGGTACTGAACCCTGGTACTGAACCCTGGTACTGAGCCTTGGTACTGAACCCTGGTCCTGAACCCTGGTACTGAACCCTGGTACTTAACCCTGGTACTGAACCCTGGTACTGAACCTTGGTACTGAACCCTGGTACTGAACCTTGGTACTGAACCTTGGTACTAAACCTTGGTACTAAACCTTGGTACTGAACCTTGGTACTGAACCCTGGTACTGAACCCTGGTACTGCGCTCTGGTACTGAACCCTGATGCTGAACCTTGGTACTGAACCCTGATACTGAACCCTGGTACTGAACCTTGGCACTGAACCCTGGTGCTGAACCCTGGTACTGAACCCTTGTGATGAACCCTGGTACTGAACCCTGGTACTGAACCTTGGTACTAAACCCTGGTACTGAACCTTGGTACTGAACCTTGGTACTAAACCTTGGTACTGAACCTTGGTTCTGAACCTTGGTACTAAACCCTGGTACTGAACCCTGGTACTGCGCCCTGGTACTGAACCCTGGTACTGAACCTTGGTACTGAACCCTGGTACTGAACCTTGGTACTGAACCCTGGTGCTGAACCCTGGTATTGAACCCTGGTATTGAACCCTGGTACTGAACCCTGGTACTGATTCCTGGCACTAATCCCCGACACTAATCCCTGGAACTTTACCCTTTTGCTGATCCCTTAGCACTGATTCCTGGCACTGACCCTGACACTCATCCGAGATCTATATTTGACCTTTGAGGAACAAGAAACTTATCCCCTGAAGAATGCTCGTTGACCCAGTGACCTCTGCCCTGACCTTTAAGACTGACCTTTCAAGTCTTGGGTAGGGCAGTTGAGGGTTAGTCTCGCATAATGCTTCCCTTCAACAGGTGCCTTGACACTGTTGAAGGGCTCTTGATGCGAGGAATTAGATCAACTCTTCCCTTCTTTCTGACCAAATCTAATTGCCTCCCATACCCTTAGCGCTTAACAGCCCCAAGGAATTTAGCGCTTCCCTGGATGTAGAGATGTTTATACAAATAATGTCATTTACTGTCTACGTAATTCACAATGAATGTGGGTGGGTCCTCGTAGCTCGGCTTAGAACTAAACGGCTGAATTGCTCTAATGCACTCCGATCCGGTGTTGATAGGCCTAATTGAAGAGGTAAAGTCGCTGATTTTCACGTGTTCGAGTAAGAGAGAGAGAGAGAGAGAGAGAGAGAGAGAGAGAGAGAGAGAGAGAGAGAGAGAGAGAGAGAGAGAGAGAGAGAGAGAGAGAGAGAGAGAGAGAGAGAGAGAGAGAGAGAAAGTGGCCTCTAACACCATAATGTTCTCATTTAAGTAGCAGGATGTTGTACCCTAATGTATCAAAAAGTTCCCTTTGGCCGGTGAAAAGCCTACAGGGTATCTGTTATTTTTAATTAAGAGGTAGGTAAATTGATTATTGCATCATCCGTCTTGTTTCCCAACCTGAGGCTAAATTTGCCTGGCAAGGGTTAAATATATTGTGAATGATTATGAAGGAGTGACCTCTGTTGTGTATAATTTTTTTAAGTATTTTGGACAATAAAGGCAAGTTAGATATTGGCCTGAAAATGTTGGTATCTGTTGGGTCTCCAATTTTGTGGCCTCGTAACTCTTGCTAGCTTTGGTATGCTATGGGAAGTTATTTCTAATGATTTGTTGAACAGTGTTGCAATGGTAGGTGACAGTAGGGGAGCTGCTGTCATGGGGTATCTTTGCTTTGTTTCTAGTTTGTTTTTAGCAAATTTATTTTCGAAGTAACTGCAGTAGGATAAGTTGGAAATAGAAGTCGAGAAATTTTCTGTAAGGTTGTAGCCAGTTTGAGTAAAGCATTATGGGATTTAATCTTACAGTCAAATTTGTTACCTGTTTCAGCAGACACTTGGAGGCTCCTTGGTATAGCAAAACCACTTTCTTTCATTCTTGTCACTTTAATGGAGTCCATTATTTGTGAGAGTGTTTTCTTAATCTTTCTTTATTTCCACTTACATTTCGTCAAACAAGGTGCAAAATACAATTCTTTGAATTTCCTAATTACCTTGAAAGGTATTGATGTATATATTTTTTTTATTATTCTTTGAATGTTAATTAGGACCAACATTGTTTCTAATAGCTATTTTTATTGTCAATAGATTTCAAGACACTTCTAGCTGGCCATGGGTTATTTCGTTCCTTTGTTGCGGCCTGCGTGGTTCTAGAGACGTTGAATTTTTTTGGTAGGAAAATGCAGACACCTGTTACTGTCATAACTGTCAGTAAACTCACGATGCCAGTCTGTGTTACTGACTGATGTATTAAAATTCTTAATTGGTGCTTCGTCGGGAAACCAGAATGAGATTTTATTGTTTCTGGTGGTGGTTTATTTATGTTCGTTACGAGAAAGGTGGAGCAGTGATCAATTCTACTGTTGGTGATTGTGTCAGCTGCAAGAGGAGCTCTTATATTATTCCAGATGTGGTTCAGTAAAGGTGGTAGCGTGTCATAAGTTCTTGTAGGTATAGTTATTCATGGTAATAAGAAGAAAGTGTACATGGTATTAACTAATACAGTTACTTGCGGGTTTTCAAATTGATTGAGGTTAATGCTGAAGTCTCCAGCAAATATTAAGTGATATTATTTTTCAGTTCATTGGTTATGATTAGGTCTTTGAGACTGTCACTGATATTGGTAATGTTAGCATGGTGGTAACTTGGAAACAGTTCCTTTGGTTACTAGCTGTCATTTATACATACATGTATTCGCCAGATTCATCCCTATACATGTTGAATTAAGACATTTCATTTCATTAGCGTAGTATACTGAAGGTCTTGATCAGGGCTGCAGTTATGTGTGGCTGTGTTCCCAGGTCTAGTGTGCTTAAGCCAGGTTTCTGTGAAGAATAATGAAAATTAGGTTAGCGTCTAATGAATCTTGTAAAGCACTGACGTCTGTATAGTGCTTACCCAGGGATCTAACAATGTAATTAAATATTACTCACGAAATCGTAATGACACGATTTCAAACAAACCATACCCCGGCTGGGGGTATGGTTGAACCCCGGCGGGTTCAATCCCTGCCGGGGTATGGTTTAATTAAATATTGATATATTCTATTAGTTGCCGGGGACAGTATTTTTTTGGGTTAGCTGTGTGATATTTACAGTTTTGATCTGCAAAACAATGATTATTAATACAGGGATCAGAAAGTAGATTTAATTTATGGTTAGCGTCTGCATTCACGAGCTAAGATATATACTGTTGCATGAAAGAAGAAGGTTGAGCTAGAGTCATCAGGACCTCTTGCTTCTAGTGATATGATAAATTGTAATACTTGTACACAGTCTAATGGTTGTAATTATAATCATAATTTTTAAAGAGGATTTACCGGTAAGCTAGCAGAAGACCTCGGTCAGATGACCAAAAGCTCCAGCTGCGGGTCATTGTATGGCTAAGACCCGCGTCAGGAAACACTTCTCCTGTTTCCTGACAAATCTTACCTAACCTAAAATGTAATACTTGTAACATGTGTTACTAGTAAACATTTTTTTAATGCTAAAAATATTAACAATAAAAAGCCAAGTTGTACTGGTACTTGTGATTATACAAAAATAATCTAAAATAAAACTTACTTCAAAATAACATATAATATGGTATACTATAATATAATATGGTATACTATGATATAATATGGTATACTATGATATAATATGGTATACTATGATATAATATGGTATACTATGATATAATATGGCATTCTATGATATAATATGGTATATTATGATATAATATGGTATACTATGATATAATATGGTATACTATGATATAATATGGTATTCTATGATATAATTATGTAGGAATAATTAAATATGTGATGAAATTCACAAAAAAAAATTCTCTGATTTTTTTTTAATTTGTATGCTGGGCTT
>NC_069425.1:37042113-37067113 GCF_026875155.1 Cherax quadricarinatus | reverse complement strand
CATGTCTGAGGGCAATGTGTGGTGTGAATATAATGCAGAGAATTCGTAGTTTGGAAGTTAGGAGGAGGTGCGGGATTACCAAAACTGTTGTCCAGAGGGCTGAGGAAGGGTTGTTGAGGTGGTTCGGACATGTAGAGAGAATGGAGCGAAACAGAATGACTTCAAGAGTGTATCAGTCTGTAGTGGAAGGAAGGCGGGGTAGGGGTCGGCCTAGGAAGGGTTGGAGGGAGGGGGTAAAGGAGGTTTTGTGTGCGAGGGGCTTGGACTTCCAGCAGGCATGCGTGAGCGTGTTTGATAGGAGTGAATGGAGACAAATGGTTTTTAATACTTGACGTGCTGTTGGAGTGTGAGCAAAGTAACATTTATGAAGGGATTCAGGGAAACCGGCAGGCCGGACTTGAGTCCTGGAGATGGGAAGTACAGTGCCTGCACTCTGAAGGAGGGGTGTTAATGTTGCAGTTTAAAAAACTGTAGTGTAAAGCACCCTTCTGGCAAGACAGTGATGGAGTGAATGATGGTGAAAGTTTTTCTTTTTCGGGCCACCCTGCCTTGGTGGGAATCGGCCGGTGTGATAATAAAAATAAAATAATATATATATATATATATATATATATATATATATATATATATATATATATATATATATATATATATATATATATATGTAGATAGATAGATAGATAGATAGATGTACAAGCAGGATGGGTCCAGCGTTGTAACCATTCAGTCACGAGGGTTCTAAAAGGATGATCTCACAACCAGCATTTTATGGTTACATGAGCAGCCGCCACCTGTGCTCCTACTGTCTATCTCCCTCCTCCCCTCACACATATAGTTTTCATAGCACATCTATTTTCATGATTCTCAAAGACATACAGTCTATAAATCCAAGATAAGTCGTAATGAACGTACGTCAATTAAAAAAGAAGAACGGAAGCAGACTAGAACAGTGGTCCATGTCACATCTGTGGCATGGACCACCCCATTTTCTGAACTAAGGATTCAAAATATTGGTAAAAAATGTGTAATACATTGGATCAACATTTTTAAAGAGATTATTAATCAGTTATATAGGTAAGAAAATAAGGTTAAACTGAATGACTATTTCGTGAATTTTATTTTGTTAGTTTTTCAAACATTTTTATTTGACAATAATCACTACAGTGGTACAACTGCTTGTGTCTAGAAGGGCACAAGTACACTCACAACACACTAAGAATCATTAGAAAAATAAGACTCATGACATAAATAAGTGAAGCATGAAAACACATAAATAACAATAATATGGACTAAGAGAAGAAACTAGCGCTCCACACAGTGGTCTTCCTAACATAACGGAGAGTTGGTCTATGATGCCGTGTATGACTACACACCGAGGACAGACAAAGAGATATTACCTCGTTGGGCAAACTGTTGCACTCACCCCCGAAGTTGCCCTTCCCCTACCAATGGAAAATAAGGAAATAAGCCCCATTATTAACTTGCGTTATCCTGAGTTACCAATCCTACGCTTTCGCTTCGCAACAGCAAGCCACGTTGTTTTGGCTTTCTTGGGTTATCGTGGATTACTTAACTCCTCGGGTTTACTAATCCGAAGTAAGTCTTCTTTGCACGTCCTTAGATACGATAAGCAGTTTACGTTGATTTAATATCAGGTGAAGTTTAGCGATATTAAGACACGCTGTTATGTTAATGTTGGTGCAGTGCGATAATATAATAGAAGACGTGAATCAGTTTGGTTGTCCCGGAAGGTTAATAACCCAGAATAATTAAAAAAGCCAAACATTGTGGCAACTTTCCTTGGGAAGTCCTTGGGTTCTTTCCCAGGATGCGGCCCACAACAGCCCACTAACTCCTAGGTATGTTTTTACTGCTAGATACACACAGGGACAGCAAGTATTAGAAAAGTTGCCTCTATGTTTCGCCCAGCTCCAGAGTGAACCCAGGTTCTTCGAGTTGAACAAAAAATTTTAACTGTATTTAGTTTTTCCAAGGGGAAAGACAAGTCTTCAAGTAATCCGCCTATTCTTCAAATGTGCCATTCGTATATAAAGAATCTTGTCAAACCAGCTGAAGATTCTTGTAAATAATTAAAAAAAAAATGAATAAGAAGCCAGATAAAGATTGCAAACATAGGGACAGTTAAGTGTAACCTATTTCATGATATCTGCGTCTGGATTCTCTCATTATTATTATTAATAACATTTTAAGACACACAACACGAAGACAAATACTGCATCACGACAATCTATGTAAAAACAATCACAATACTAAAAGCTATTGTACCTGCAAACAAAATATCCAGTTCACAGAGCCTCTTCGTTTGCTAACACTCACTAGTATAGTTACCCATAAAACTATTCAGTTTTCTTGAAATCCTAAGTAACAGCGGGTAAGTCCATTTTCTTATAACCACTAACACGCACACACGAGCACTTGAGGCATAACTTGCACAAACCTAAAGTTCCAAGTTTCTCTTTATTAGGCAGTCCACCAGAATCGAATCCAAGAGTTAAAACGTGCAAAACCAATGTCTATAAATCCAAAACGGATATCTCATCATTTAAAATAGCGATGACGAGTGGTGCTTTGACTAAAAAATAACAAGAGGACCCTGGGATATTCCGCGGGTAGCGCCGAATTTCCGGAACTCTGTTTACCCTCATACGGGCCTGATCTTGCAGACGCAGCAAGATGGGAACCAAAAGGTATCCGTTGCAAGCTTCATGCCGGATCCGTCGAGAGCGATGAGTCGCTTCTGAACGTACTGCTGTTGACAGATTGCGGTGAACCCGTCGGGGATGCTGCAAAACCCAGTGCAGGTGTTGGTGCTGCCGAAGAGGGAAATTAATAAATAACAGTAATTTTCACTCATTGCAACTTGATATATAAGAAATAACTTACCTACTTAAACTTTGCCATTTCTTTAAATCTAGGTGTTTCCTAGCCCTAAATTTTAAGCCCTAACATAATTAATATAGCATTATTTTCGCCTACCTATGTCTCCCATGAAACTCTGCTTAGCCGTACTCTCTCTTTTATCTAAACTTTCCTTCATCGACACCATGCCTAACCTTTCTAGGGTACGGTAGGTGTCTGAGCCCGAGCTTACAGCTCACAAGACTGTCATTCCCATTAGTCCCCTTGGGACGGGGATGGCAGACCAGAGAGGCCTAGCTTGTGGCTAGGCCTGGGGACAGTTGGTCCCAAAGATGAGGGGGTACTTGTGCCTCCTCCCATGGGAGACTTAGGTCTCAGACACTCCCCTAAAGAGGGAGCCAAGGCCGGGCCGCCACTTGGAAAAAGCCCGGGCAGAGAGAATACCGGCGAATCTTTAATAGCAAATAATAAACTTTCCTTAATGCTCAACTTACATGCACTTCTTGCTCTCGACCAGCTGAGTGTACTCGGTAGAGACTTCGTTGACGTTAACGAGGAACATCCAGTCACCCTTATTGTTGAGGGCTGCCCGGGGCATGATGAACTCAGACTCATATGGGCAGAGGTCCGAGGAAGAGGCTTGGCGGCGCTGGCGGCGGTGGGTTGACCTCATGGCCCTGTGTGTGACGTCAGAAGAGTGAGCAGATGAGACGGAGAGGTGTAAGTATGTATTTGCTCGTGTGAGGAAAGGTAACAGGAACACGTCGGTCATAATGACCCTCGTGTTTAAACCTACAAAGCGGAGAGGGAGTCGATATGCCTAGCCAGTGCTACGACTAGCTGGCTAGTGACTTCCTAATTTTACCACAGATATGTTTACATTCGTGTTATTGTGATATCTGGAGTCATTCGTGAACATGGTAGGAAGGCAAAATGTCCAGAAACACGTAATTCAAGACACTTAAGATTACAACAAGACTATTAAGACAGTGTATCGCTCAAGGAAAATTTTATAAAGTCATGAACTAACTTTAAAAAAGCTCTACTTGACCGGTAAACGCGCAGGCCATAGCCTGTAAAGCTAACGAACTCAAAATGTTGAAATTAGCCCTGAGATTCCCAAAGCCACGAGTGTCTTCGTACCATGAACATTACCTAACTCTACCGGGTGCATGGTATTTGTAAGATCGATAGTTGAATGGGTAGGACAATGGGTACATTGTCTTGTCTCATGAGGCGGAATAGTGTGACACGGGATCGGATGTCGGCCAGCTGCAGTTTGGTAAATGATTCACTGCCACTTGTTTCGTGGTTTCATTACTATACAGACTGTTTATGGAGGCTGGTATACAAACGGGAGGAGGTTGAAATTAGCTTTGAGCTTCCCACTGCCATGAACAACACATAGCTCTGCCGGGTGTATGGTACATATATATATATATATATATATATATATATATATATATATATATATATATATATATATATATATATATATATATATATATATATATATATATATATATATATATATATATATATATATATATATATATATATATGCAAAACAACCACTCTGAAAGAATAGAGAAATTCCAAGCGCTTTCGTGACTACTCACATTATCAAGGAACTATGAAAGTAAAGCATCCAAGGAAGCTATATAAGGGGTCTGGCCAGCACCTCACTATCAGATCCCACAACGGTTAAACACCTGACGCGCGCCGACCCAACTTGGATAGGTCCTTGGCACAACTCACCCCACAAACTATTCTACCCAAGAAAATTTAAAAATTATTTGTCCAGTGTATTATTAAATTCTTCCCAAATTCTATTAATTATAAATGGATCTAATTTATATAAACCAAAGGAAATATTCATATTATTGTCAAAACTGCTTTTTATGAAACAAGATTCAATTATATTCCTGTCGACCATGGACTTGCTTGATACTACTTTCTCAACTTTTTGAAAATCAATTGGATGGTTAAAATCTCTTACATGAATAAATAGAGCATTGGAATCTTGTCCAATTCTAATGCTATATTTATGTTGTTTTAATCTTAGTTCGAGATTTTTACCAGTTTGACAGTAATAAACTTTATCGCAAATTTTACAAGGAATCTTATAGACACATCCATCAGCATTTTGGGAGGAATCCTTTATCAAAAGTTTTTTTACTGTATCAAGATTTTTGAATACAACTTTAATATTAAAAGTCTTAAGAAGAGAAGGCATATCAACCAAGTTTTCATGGTAAGGGAGAACCAACATATTTTTAGTTGAATAAGGCTGGTTGTCCCTTTTTGGATAGTAAAAAGTATTTCTAGCAACTTTAAAAGATTTATCAATTACATTTCTTGGGTATTTTAAATCATTACCTATTTCATAAATTTTGGATATTTCCTCATCTATGAACTCAGGACTACAAATTCGTAAAGCTCTCAAAAACATTGATGCATATTCTGAAATCACCTGTTTACTGTGATCTTATTGCATATATATATATATATATATATATATATATATATATATATATATATATAAATATATTATATATATATATATATAGGCATAATTAGTCAGCAAGAACTCATTTAAAATTAAGTCCTTAATCAAATTTCCTCTTATACGTTTAAAGATATATTTTTCATTTACGTTAATGGAAAAATAAGTAATTTTGTACCAAAAGAACCTGCCGAATAGGTATAAGTTGCGATTTTGGCTTAAATAGAAAACCATTCGAAAATTTGTGTATGTAATAATTTCGCGAGAATCATTCTGAACCTAACGAGAAAAATATAATTCATTGTGTTTGTTTGTTTATTATTAAATTATTGTAAATTTATCTAAAATATATTTAGTTGGATAAGGCTAAATTAAATTGAGCTTGTTATGATAAGGTTAGGTAAGTTTTCTAAGGTTCTTTTGGTACAAAATTATTAATTTTTACATTAACATAGCATACATTAACACGGTTACCCTAAGTGAAGATCGCATTATTAATGACCAAATAAATGTAATAATGTCGTTACGTTTAAACTTGTGTTGGTGATTTATAGCAAAAATTAATACAAGCTTATCTTGTTGAGCGAAATGATCCTCGCTAAATCAGCAGAGATGGAAAGCAGACAGAAGCAGTCAAGCCTGTATAGCGAGCATAAGCCAGCAAGCATTCATTCCAGTCGTGTGTTTTTGTAAGTCCTTGTCATCCCTGTGTGTCTTCCTGATGTCCTTAGTCTCTCTCTCTCTCTCTCTCTCTCTCTCTCTCTCTCTCTCTCTCTCTCTTCTCTCTCTCTCTCTCTCTCCTCGCACATACGCTTACACGAACACAAGCATACTGCCCAGTAAGCCCCCTCCTGGACCAGGGTGGACCACCAACCCTGGGACCGTCTAGAGAAGACGCTTACTTGGTCCACCATGGCTGTGGCTTGGGAGGGGAGCGAGGCGGAGGCAAGTAGCGGGGAACGTAGGAGTTCCCAGCAGTGGGGGACTTCGGGTACCGTGGGTAGGGACCCTCGTTGTCGTAGATGGGCGTGGGTGGCGGCTCGTAGAGGTTCGTGGGCGCCGGCTGGTTGTAGAACCCAGAAGAGGGCGCGCCGTACTTGGTGGAAGGTGGAGGTAGGTAGGAAGGCGCCACGTAAGGTTTGGACGTAGTCGAGTAGTTCTGACGTGGGGGCGGCAAGTAGCCCGTGGATGGTCTGGGAGGCCCGTAGGTCGGTCTCGGGGGCCCGTAGGTCTGCCTGGGCCCGTCGAAGGGCTGCCGGGGAGGCTCGTAGTCGTAAGTCATCGGCGGCGTTGGGGAATCCCTGAAGAGGATCACAGGATGAGGAATTATTCAACAGCCGAGGATAATCACTTAATGCAGTGCAGTCTCACTGAATATATATATATATATATATGACATTTTAATATATGCTAATGTTATGGTATACGATAAAATATAATACCATGGGAGAAGTATGACAGCTGGTGAAGGCAGGGTCTTCCCATGGCAGAGCATATCATGGCTACATAATTCTCTCTCAGGCCATAATACCAACAAGAAGAACATGCAGATATATCATTTATTATTGAAAAAAAGAGAAGGGAGAGAGAGAGTAATTCCCACAGCCTTCAGACAGTCAGGCTGGGGAAGAGAACCTTACCTCGCCTCGAAGGTGTATGAGTCTCTGGTCTCGTCCATCAATAAGGAGTCAACGTCGAACATCTTATTCTCCAGTAGGTATACGATGCGATCTCTGGGAGAGAGAGAGGGGGGGAGGGGTCAGCGTTGCGAACAAGGGTCAAAGGCTCAGTGTTACACACGAAGAGAGAAAGGGAAAACACAGAGAGAAAAAAAAGCGTAAAACACGAAAGAGGTACTAACAGACATATCCTCCACTAGTTAATACCAACACCAAGAGGCTAGTTAATCAGTCTGCTTACAAAGACTTGGAACAACTCTCCCTTACATTGTAGTAAACTTGATCACCTTCCATTCCAGAGGCGTTGTATGAGACTTGCTACACAAATAACCTGGACATAGGAGAGAGAAGCTTACGACGACGTTTCGGTCCGGCTTGGACCATTTACAATGTCGAGTGTGACTTTGTAAATGGTCCAAGTGGGACCGAAACGTCGTTGTGGCTTCTCTCTCGTATGTGCGGGTTATTTGTGTATTGTTCTAGTCACGGTATTGTGCCTTTTATTCTCTAAAAATTTACTGCTTATTCATAGTAAAAATGGCGCTCTACGGTCCCTAAAGGTTTACCGCTTATACGTAGGAATAATGATGATGAAAATAATAATAATGGCGTGACTAACATTTTTTTTTTTTAGCGAATGAGAGAGATAGCAATAATGGTGAGAGGAAGGACTGGGGATAGATTAAAGAAGAGAATTGTGGAAAAACAGAAAAGAGATAGGAAAGGAAGACTAAATGGCTTGACCATTTTGAGTTTTACAGAATGGCTTTTATCACACAGTGATTAGTAGTTTTTTCCGCCCGAAAAAAAAATTATATCTTCCAACAATTTTTGGATATATTTCCTAACATTGAAAAATATTCAAAATATTTTTTGCCCTAAAAAGCTCAATCTAGAATTATTATATCACAAGTCATATTATTTATTAATTGGAATTATTTATATATATATAAATCATGTAGGAATTTTCCATAACGTTTGTTTATTGTATTGTTTTACATCACACTAATATTTTCTTTATCTAATTCAGTCGATCGTTTAGTTGTCTTTTTTTTTTCATTTATATTGTATCTTACATACGCTTAATTTTATCTAATGTACCTTTTTTTCCCTATAAATCATGAGTCTTTTTTTAATATATCACAGTTGAATTTTTCCACTATATCATTATTTATCTTTCCCATTAAAATAAATTTATTTATATATAAAATTGTTAAGAAAGTCAAGGACAGAAGGAAGGTGGTCAGGATGCGAACTTCACTCTGCTCAGGAGTCTTCAGTTTATGAGAAACTCTTAAGGACTCACCTCCTGGCACTATATAAGGCCCCATCCTGTCACTTCAACTTCATATTGTTTCAGACAACGGAACAATGCTCTTCTCCAGACTGAGGGACTGACCACCTCAAAACTTTAAGGGTGATGGACTGATTACATCGTCTTCAAGTATCTTCTGCTTCTATCAACTTTTCTGTACTCGACTGAAGAAGCCTACTGTGTAGGCGAAACGTTTCGAAATAAAGATACCTAACTGTTGCATATGTGTCTTACCTAACACTCTTAAGGACTCGCTTGAAGATGACAAAAATACAGAGTTTATGGTAATTCTGTGTGTGTGTTGGACCTGATAGCTTGTGCTACCAGGTCGGTTGCCGTGTTCCTCCCTTAAGTCAATGTGACCTGACCTGACTAGGTTGGGTGCATTGGCTTAAGCCGGTAGGAGACTTGAACCTGCCTCGCATGGGCCAGTAGGCCTTCTGCAGTGTTCCTTCGTTCTTATGTTCTTATGTTCTTAAAAAGATATAAATTAGTTCAAGTGAGATGGTGTTCCTTTCAGCAGATTTAGTAAAGCAGGACGAGTTGGCAGTGTTTCTGCCCATTAATACACAGATTTCTTATCAATTAAATCACTGAAAATTAACAAGAAATTATTATATTCATCAGAATGTATTCAAGACACTTCTACATCACACAAATATTATGCTTTTTATTTTTTTTAAGACACTTCTGTAAATAGTAAGTTCATTTGGAGTGGAAACAAAAGGAGACACAAATCACCTAGTCACTTCCATAAATAATTCCTCCTTTGGAGAGAAACACTTCACAGTTTTATAAAGTGTGAACTTACTTAGGGTATTTCTTGGGCTGGATGCAGAAGGTATCCCTGGGGTCCTGTACACAGTCGGGAGTGCCACCATTGACCTCGGGCAAGAACCCGCTGTTGGGGTACGCTGGGCCCACTTCAACAGGCATCAGTCCCATCACCCAGAAGCCCACACTCAGCACCACGCTCCACTGTAAGGGCGAGAAAGAAGAAGTGGTTAAATGTTAAATTAGGAGAGATTGGGGAAAAGAGGGACTAGATCGATTAAGAGAAGGGGAAGAGGGTCGAGTGAAGCGGAATGCTTAACAATATTTCCGTAGTTCAGGTAGAGCCGAAGTTATTCTAGAATTATTAATATTATGAGCATTAAAGTTTCTCTGAATAGTATTCCTACTGCAATTTCCCCAGCTCGCTTTAAGGCAGGCGGAACTGGAGACCTGGAGAATGTACAGAGAATCTT
Source organism: Cherax quadricarinatus (assembly GCF_026875155.1). NCBI lineage: Eukaryota > Metazoa > Arthropoda > Malacostraca > Decapoda > Parastacidae > Cherax > Cherax quadricarinatus. Next base: position 37,057,486 of record NC_069425.1, on the reverse strand, counting down.
CACTTGCAACCCTTGAACGGCAGGAAACATAAATTATAATTTACATCTGTGAACTTCTAGAGCAACTGGTAATAAATCTGCACACGGGAATCACTCCCTAGGAAAGTAAAAGGCTCGACAGACGATGGATATTTCCCCCTAATGAGAAAGAGATGCACCATGACACCACTAAGAGACAATGTAATTAGTGTAAAGGACCAAGACTCTTCAACACTCTCTATACTTAGTCGATTTTACAAACCGACCCCTAAATACCTTCATGAGGGAACTGACGAGTTCTTTAAGTCATTTTCTGGACTGCATGCTGCTAGCAGTGACAATCTGATTGATCAATCCATCCACCAGGAGGCCGTCTGGGACTACACAGCGGGGGCGTTGACCACTGAAATCACCTTCAGATAAACATCTCTCAATCCTACCCATAGGAAAAACGGGATTCCTAATGATATCATCATCAGCAGTAGCACAAATAGGAATAAAGTGAAATTGGTAGTAATATGTGTAGTAACATCGAAGTTCTTCGTTCCTCTTCGCCAACAATCACCAAAGAGTAACATCTAGGTACTAACTTACTGTTAGGTGAGTAGGGGAAGGTGTTAGGAGAGGTGCCAAATGTGAAATCACTACCACTGGGCTACGCGGTACTCTATAAGAGGTACAAGGATGTGTCTGTAACAGTTAGGTCTTGATGGGAACCATTATACACACTACTTTCCCATCAATCTCTGGAATATTTTCTGTGACGTGAAACTGTCCAGCTTATAAATAGGACACTATTATTATTATTATTATTATTATTATTATTATTATTATTATTATTATTATTATTATTATTATTATTATTATTATTATTATTATTATTTATGTTCACAAGAAAGCCTTGTTTCAACCCTCTCAGCTCCTTCAGCCTCCTTCAGCCCCCTGAGGGACTCAGCCCTCCAGAGGGGCTGATAGCCTCCCATACTTTTTGATCAACAGTTTAACTGGTTCCATACGTGGCTAAGAACATCATCAATCACTCCACCTCTCCGGAGTAGTGTTCGTTAGTGTTCGTGAAATACGATTGACAGGGAAATGAGCAAAAGTTCTCTCTTTACCTTGGCAGGAAAAATACAGAAAAGCCTTGCATCACTTTCCTTATAATGTGGGACATAATGAACTGTTGTCTATGCCCAGACAACAAGAACTCGACCGTCTTATATTCAATGTTGTTGCAATGTTTAGCAAGGAAGGGAAATAACGTTGAATTCAGCAGATCCTTCGTAAGGAGGGCGCCCCCAGGGTGAAGCCCGCTGCAGGGGTCAGATTGCCTTAAGGAACGGAAAGGGAACTGAGCTTCACACGGGGATAACGGAAAAAGAGCACCAGTGATCCGTGCGCTTTTGTTCCTCGTTTGGTGACATTTTCAACAATATGTGGTAGAACTATGACACAGTGAAGTGGGACAGGTCTTCCTGTTGTGAAATACCGTGAAACAAAAAATATTCTTGATCCTGGTGTAGTGTAACAGTGTGTGTTGCGAACAATCTTCAGAGAGAGACAGTGCACAGTGAGACACTACTACTGCTTCAATCAAGACAACGGATATCGGGTAATTTTCCCTACCACAAGCCAGGGAAAACCTTGCGGGTCCGATACAAATACCCAGGTAAATCTAGTCAGTTATAAACCTAGTTAGGTCGGCTGCACAGCAGATAGCTAGGTCATATCATGTCTGGATTTACCAATATACCCCGTTATTCAAGGGGCATTGAGTTCAAAAAAGTAAGTGACCATCTATTCAGCATTATGTACCAGTGAAATGCTGAAACATTGCTCCTGTGGGGCAATTATATACTTTTGCTTACTTGAATTCCTTTGGCTTTGACGGCTCCTAAAAGAAACGACCAGGAGCGGCTGCGGGACCGTTGAGCCGTCATTTAAGATAAGTATCTTTCTACAGTCCTTTAACTTTCTTGTCCTAGCTTGCTATGTAGCCCTTACATGTTATCAGGTAAAGAGAGTCTTTTTTCTCATTTCTCTGTCAATTGTATTTCACAAACATTACTCCGCAGAGGTGGCGTGACTTACGACGTTCTTAGCCACATATTGAACCAATATGCTGCTATGTATGATAATCTGTGTAACTGTATTTGTGTATACCTGAATAAACTTACTTTACTTACTTACTTACTAAACTGTTGATCAGAAAGCAAGAGAGGCTATCAGTCCCTCTGGAGGGCTGAGACCCTCAGGGGGCTGAAGGGGCTGAGAGGGCTGAAGTCCCCTTTCTGGAGAAATTTTCTCCACACCTTGAACCCGAATTGTTGTCTTGGTTATTCAGCCAACCTGACAACACTGGCTTTCTAAACACTGAAAAAAAAATCACTAAGTTACCATAAGCTTAATCGTAAACTAGACTAATTATTCTTCTGCATTTTCGTAAAGAATGTATAATGGATTTTCTTCCTTACAATTTTGGAAGAGGAAAGGCTTATTACGTAAGGTACTACTGCGACAGAAATGGAAAGTAGACAGTGAGTCCCATGCTGGTCATATTGCAAGATCGGAGGACCGGAACGTAAACACACGTTCGGTAGTGGCCGCCAGCAACACGGAATCTCCTCGCCACATTTGCAGAGGTCGTCCGCCGCTCTTCCTCCTCCTCTGTTCCGACGATCTGTTGCAAGCGGAGACGTCCCCCATCTTGGTGGACATTTGCAGCACGGATAATGGCGTCTAGAGAGTTAAGGTGGTGAGGGGTGTGGCTAAAGTTCAGCCTTGAGGTGAAGATGACCGGATGGCCGCCTCAGCAAACCTTTCATAACTTATCGCCTTTTTTCCCCTTGTTGCATCAACAGCTTCTACATCTCTTGGATTTTTTTTCAGCGACTGATAAAACAGCGACTCTTCCAGTATTGACGAGGGAGACGTTTTGCTCCAGATTGCTTTGGGAAAGGTGCTTTCATATTGAGGGTTTGTTGGAGAGGTTAGGTTTAACGAGGTTGTTGTCAAGTGCGTGCGTGGGTTGTAGCCAGTCCGGAAACTGGTTGAGAAAGTATTCCACTAGAAGCATGTAGCGGTCTCCTCCTCCTACTCCTTCTTTTCTTCTTCTCCTTCTCCTTCTCTTACTCTTTCTTCTTCTTTTCTTCTCCTTCTCCTCCTCCTCCTTCCGTTCTTCCTCCTTTTTCTTCTCACCCTTCTCCTCCTGTTCCTCTTCTTTTTTCCCCTCCTCCATCTTCTTCTCTTCCTCCTTCTCCTTCTCCTACTCCTATTTCTCCTCCTCCTCCTCCTCCCCCCTCCTTCATCTCCTCCACGAATATATCTTAAAAACAGAAAGAAAAACCTGAGTAGCCATCTGTTTTCAAATTCCCTTTTAAGGACTGATAAAATTATGGTTCATATCCAGGTTGTAAATCTATGAATTTCAATTGAAAATATCCTATATTAACTGATTATTTTCACGCGAGTGAATAAAATTACTTTATTATTGCTCAGGAAGATCCAATAAGGTGTATTTTATTATTAAGAAACTTTTCCCCCTTAAAGAAGCCTTGGCTGCCCATCTGTACTTAAAAATAAAAACAAGCCAATATATATATATATATATATATATATATATATATATATATATATATATATATATATATATATATATATATATATATATATATATATATATATATATAATTAGGGTCTTTGTTGCCTGAGTTATGATATGATTTGTGCGTATGATGATTGATGGTTGATTTTTATTGTGATTTTTGTGTTGTTGTTTTAGTGTGTTTGATTTTTGCTTTGTTGACTTTCCTGGTGATGATCGTCTCAGACTCGGACCTAAATATTCATATAACTGATCTGTTGTATTCATCTACATGTGGCGCTCATTCAACCATCAACAGGTGTCCACGATCCTTTGATGCTCTGTCAGATGTATTCAGCTTTTCTCTTTCTCTCTCTCTCTCTCTCTCTCTCTCTCTCTCTCTCTCTCTCTCTCTCTCTCTCTCTCTCTCTCTCTCTCTCTCTCTCTCTCTCTCTCTCTCCACACACACACACAGGTTCTCTTACAAAATGAGAGGCACCAGTGTAGTTCACCACCCACCTTCCCATATATGGGAGGGTAGCAGAGGACCTCTGAGTTTACAGAAAGCAGATAAATTATTAATAGGAGATACAGTAGGTAGCCCTAAATCTGGAGTCTACCTGGAGGGCATTCCGGGGATCAATGCCCCCGTGGCCTGGTTCATGACCAGGCCTCCCGGTGGATCAGGGCCTCATAAACTAGGCTGTTACGAACTACAGCCCGGCTGTTCCGGCACCGACTTGAGGTATCTGTCCATATCTCTCATCAAGACAACCAGGGGTCTATTGGTAATTTCCCTTATGGCTGGTGAGAGGCTGTTGAACAGTCTTGGGCCCCGGACACTTATTGTGTATGTTGCACTACCTGCTAAGCTTTTGTAAGGGAGTGATTTCTGTGTGTAGATTAAGGACCAGTCCCTCTAGGATTTTCCAGGGGTAGATTATGTTGTATCTCTCTCGCCTGGACTCCAGTGAGTATAAGTGCTTCCAAGCATTCCCATAGTTGAGATGTTTGATGGAACTTATATGTGCAGGAAAGGTTCTCTGTACATTCACTAGATCTGCGATTTCACCTGCCTTGTATAACCCTTGTAAATTTAGCGCTTCATTTTTTAATTATTGTAATAATTCATATATTCCTAAATATAATCTACCTGTATCCTCATTTTCAATTATTATGCCTGTACCTTTGTTGCTTGTGAATCTTCCATTCTTGAGGACCTAATAACAAGGCAATTCATGAATTTTCCGATTATCCTTTATCACCACTTAACAGCCTAACTCTGTTGGGTTGTAATCACCATGTTGTAATCCCTGATTGCAACAGCTGTACCTAAATAGGTTACTACTACTGGATATATATATTATACCGATCATATTGCAAACACTGATTGTAGCCATTTAACCTTGTGTACCTGTAATTGTACGTTACCTTTATGCCTCTGTAGCTAAATGGATTTACTCCTTATGGTTACATATTATACTGACGGGCAGGGCACGTTCATGACGGAAGAAACATGAGGATAGATGCAGAGACCAGTAGTCTAACGTCACCAAATCCTCATGAGGCCCCATGGCGTAATGAGCAATCCTGCAATTTTGTATAGCACTGTTGCTTAAGGGTGTGCACAATAGACTCTACTAAATAGCTATCAAGTTTGTACAACCCATAACTTGAATTATATAAGGTAGACCTATCATGTTTTAAGAGCTAGGATTGAGTTTATAATGAACTTTTTAGTGCCTCACGCAGGCTGACCAAATTCTCATTGTAGGGTAAAACCAGTATATTTTTCATAGCAGGCATTTCTTTAGGTTCAGTCCTGTAAAAATTTCTTCCTACTTGACAATAGGGCCTCCTCATCAAAATCCCTGAGACATCTCAGTTTTGTGGTTATGGTAAATATCTTATTGTTTTCATCTTTTAAATACACCGGGCTGCAAATACGCAAGGCTCTCAGGAACACAGTAAGAAAGACACTCTTTTTAACCCTAGACTCATGATTGGAATAATAGTGAAGGTATGACACATTGGCTGACTTCGTGTAAACTATGAATTTGAATCTCGGTTCACAACAGAGCTTAATGCTCTGTTGTGAACTTAATGGAAGGTATTAGACCATTGAATCTAATACCTTCCATTAGGTTGGAACTCATCAACATTGTGATCTCTAAGCCAAATGCAAAGAACATCGTCTACATATATGAACCATCTAGCTTTATTTGGGAGATTATTTTTAAATAGTCTAGTCTCATAGAATTCCATAAACAAGTTGCTGAGTAAGGGGCTGAGGGGATTCCCCATGGCCATTCCTTGTTTTTGAGAATAAAATTTGCCTTCAAACACAAACTTTTAGTCAGTAACACGATTTAATCAATTCAATAATTATATTCGTGGGGTAGGGTATGAAGAAATTTTCCAGTTCCTCTTCAAGGTATGTAAGCAAATCAGGGACAGGGACTCTGGTAAACAGAGCTGTGACATCAAAACTCACAGGAGACCACACTATTGCCACTCGTTCCGACACCATGGTACTGGCCACAATGAGACGAACCTTCCTTTCAGGCCTAGCAGAGTTATAAATCAAGTTTCCTCCTTCCCTTGTGGAGTGACAAAGAAATAATAGTTGTCTCTAGGATATTTTTACGCGCATTTTGCATTAAATATAATGGAAACACCTTCCCAATTAGTAGTATAATTATGGTTCTCTCACTGCTGAAGAACTGTACTCTAACCATTCATAAAAGAGATAGGTAGCATTATATATACCAGAGTTTATGAACGTGGAAGTTACGTTACAAATACCCAAGACAGGTCAGCAATTATAACGCTTCATAATAATAATAATAATAATAATAATAATAATAATAATAATAATAATAATAATAATAATAATAATAATCTTGACCTGATCGAGTACAGTATTCGCAGAAACAACTCGTTTATTTTATCGTCTAGAAAATCGACCGAACTTCCTGACTAGGGTTAGGAGAGTGTAGACAAAGGATGTTCTCTTTGTCGGACAGGTCATCGAGGGGGAAGGTGTCTGAGTGGCAAAAAGTTATCTCAGCTTAACACTAGCGTGAAAAGCTTTTAATTTAATGGATTAGGCTATTGATTGTCTTTTTTTTCAGGTCCACATAAAGGTACAGCTACACTGAGAGTGACCTTGATACTTTATTATATGAGAGGGAAGAGTTTAAAAAAAATGACCTCGATTTCTGTGACTTGAAGTGAGGTGTAAGTTACTGAATAGCACAACGTGGCCTTGAGTTCAGCGAAGGAAGGGGGTCACATTAGCTGAACGGTGGTCTGACAGGTTGCAAAATTAATCACGAGGGGAGAAGAAGGGAAACCAATCTTTTTCTTGTTTTATTTTCTTTAATGGATGACAATGTTTGAGGTGACCTAACCTCTGGAGCGACCTTGCCTGGACGCATGAGCGCGTGGAGGGATATAAAGATTCATTCAGCTATATCCTATGCAAAGCAATCACAAGGGGAGTTGAATGATATCTCTAGGCCTTTCATGTTGCAATCAACATATCATCAGGAGCTAGCAGTACTGCAGAAATGAGAAAGAAATCCCAGGTTCGTTCAGGGGAACGTTTTTGCTAGGATGAGCAAAACGGTTGTCGGAAGACAGCAACCAATATAATACCCTCGTTTTCTCAGTATTTTTTATTTTTTTTTGGCCGGAATTTTCAATCCATTTTTACTTTTTTGAGAGTAAATCGTTTGATATTCAAAGTAAGAGCCTTGATACCGGTGAAAAGTTTTTGATCCATGGAATTGACGCCCCTTCCCCTCTCCTGCAATGAATGTGATTGATTACCTTCAATTCCCCCACTCACTGTGAAGCCCAGAAGGGTTCCCTCTACCCTGTGAATGCAATAACACTAATGACTTCGAACTGAACCATAATAACACTAATGACTTCGAACTGAACCATAATAACACTAATGACTTCGAACTGAACCATTTTCACCATGATGGGAGCACACGCTAAATATTCAGGCACAATGAGGCATTCAATTGTTCATTACTCACAAGAAATATATTGTAAACAATTAAAGTGAATAACAAATACAATGTTTACAAAAGAAATTGGAAATACAGAATCATGTTTTGCATCGCCAACACTGAGAATGTTCGTAAAACGTACAAAACAAGCACCATTGCCACTTTCATAATCATCATTAACACCACACGCACTCACCACCACCACCACCACCACAAGCACAAGCGCCACCACTGCCAAAACAACTCCATAGTGGGAGGCATCACGACCACTGAGAGGCACTCGTGCCACCATCACCCACCAGGGTCATTAAAGTCAGTCACGAGTCTCCAGGTCGTTAACCTCCTATGGGCTATTGGAAGCGTCAAGTGAAAAGCTCAAAGAGAGCTCTACAGTGCTCCTTCGCGGAGGCGGAATCGATCTCGGGATAAATACTGAGTTCAGAGATGAGCTTAGCTTCCCATGTCTCTCCATAGACTTGGAGAAATCCTGTGGATCCAAGAGGTGGAATCCTTCATGTCCAAGAGCTGTAGTCTTGAGACTTTAAAAGTCTTCCGGCTTCTAGGATTGGAGACCTCGTGCTCCAACAGCTGGGGATTTTGAACTCCAGTTGGAGATCTCGGGTTGGAGACTTGCGATTCCAAGATCTAAGAACTGGAGAATTTCAATTCCCATAGCATGAGATCTGGGTTACAAGTGCTGGAGACCTCAGTTTCGTAGAACTAGACACATCGAACTCGAAGAGCTGGAGATTACGAACTTCAAGAGAAACACCACACATTGTCATGAATGGGAGTCGAGCTATGAACTTTCTGGATGCGAGAACTGGCAGAGACGACGCATACTTCAGTGAGACATTAACGTCACGTCAGTGTCAAAGACCTTGAGGAGAGCTTGTGAGTTTGATGATGAGAGAGATGAGAGCAGTACCCCGCGCATCATAGTGGTGCTAATCCAGGGAGAAAAAAAAGGATCGAACCTTAGGTGCAAAGTTAAAGGGGACTAGCAGTGTTCCTTGCGCCATCGTGACGCCGAACTAATGGGCAAAACACGACAACGATGAGTGTTTTTTTTATATGAGAAACAAGATTGCATGAGGACAAGTACCTGCAATAATCCTACCAGACAAGTAATTTATCTTCAGTACGTTAAAAAATAAAAAACCTGATTAAATAAATTATACGTGAATATATAGCAGAATTATATAACGCGAAGAAGCCTCGGCGGCATATTAAATCAAATAAAAGGTTTTGTATGTGTTATTTTATCATAGTGTTCACTAATTTTGTGAAGACTTTTTGTTATCTTTACCATCCGTGAATTTTATCCAGCTGTACAACCTGTGACTAGTGTCCAGCTGTACCACCTGTGACTAGTGTCCAGCTGTACCACCTGTGACTAGTGTCCAGCTGTACCACCTGTGACTAGTGTCCAGCTGTACCACCTGTGACTAGTGTCCAGCTGTACCACCTGTGACTAGTGTCCAGCTGTACCACCTGTGATTAGTGTTCAGCTGTGCCGCCTGTAACTAGTGTCCAGCTTTACCACCTGTGACTAATGTCCAGCTGTACCACTTGTGACTAGTGTCCAGCTGTACCACCTGTGACTAGTGTCCAGCTGTACCACCTGTGACTTGTTCAGTTGTTCCACCTATCGCTGTTTTCCAGTTGTAAGTTTTTTGAGCCCTGGAGAGCATACGAAGGTGTTGCAGCCATCCCAATGAGGAACACCCGAGCAGAGACCATATAAACACCGACATCGAGAACTGCAAAATCGATTCTTGCTAAATTCCGAAAGAGAGATTTAGCCAGGAATGACCATAATGAGAAGAAAAAAAATTTTAACCAGAAAAAAAAATTAGAAGGAAAGAAAATGTTACAAGATCCGCCAAGAGTGCAGCTAGCTTTACAAACAGAAATATTTGAGAAAGATATCTGCCTCAGGAATGATTGCTGTAAAAAAAAAAAAAAAAAAACTATGCAAAAGTTAAAAGTGCAGGAGGAGAGTGTTTGCACTTTCCAGATTCTGAGGAGAAACAAAAAAGAGTGGACCAAGCGAGGTCGTGGAAGGCTACCTGGGAGGTAGAAGGAGCCAGGCAACCAGGCAGGTTCTTGCGGGAGGAGGAAAGTCTCTAGAAGGAGAAAACCATCCGTTAGATCATGTGCCTGGGCTAATAGCGGTGGAGAAGGGGGCCCTTGTTATTTTTGACGAAGGAATTAAGCAAGGGATATTTTGCAAGTCCCAAGTTAGTTTCTATTATCGCGACAGATTTGTATGTGTGTGTGTGTGTACTCACCTAGTTGAGGTTGTGTGTGTGTGTGTGTGTGTGTGTGTGTGTGTACACTTGTGTACTTGTCCCTGTTGCAATATATGAAGTAGCACATTTACCAGCGCCGGATATTGCACCATAGTAATACTCACCTCTGTTTTCTTAAAAGCTGTATAAGCAACGAAAGTTTAAGGTCGATCAGAAGAGAAATCCTCAAGTGATCGGACGGAAAGTGAACGAAGAAAAGGAGGTGAATACAAATGCAGTGAACCCAATAAGGTATCTGGGATGCCTGCTAATGACTGGACTTCCCTCCAACGGGGGGGGGGGATGTAGAACTGACGTCAGGGAGGGGTTCCTGATTTTAAGAACTGAACCTGGCATCCCTTTCGTTGGCTGGAATCTAATTACCTCTCATCCTCCAGTTTCCCAAGATATGTATGATAACCGCGAGAGAACGAATGCAAGAAATGTAATAATAAATGAACGTGAAAAATAAACAAAACAACTATCATAATCTGTCAAACAAAGCAGCTATCACGATCTGTTGAAAAGAAAACCAGATATATATATATATATATATATATATATATATATAATATATATATATATATATATATATATATATATATATATATATATATATATATATATATATATATATATATATATATATATATATATATATTAAATATCAAACGACCAAAGGCTAAGTGAGGATGGTTATCATATGACTCGTGCCACAAGAAATTTTCTCAATTCTTTTGACACACGGCGCATCACCACAATCACTACCGCTGTCACGATACACTTAAAAACCTCTGAATCCAACCCTGTTTTAAGCTGTAATATTACCCGGAATTATCTTACCACCAATGAAATTTCGAAGCAGAGAGAGACACGAGCACATTGCCTCTGTGAGCAGAGTATTAGGTGCCAGTTCACTGTTCATGGTAGTTGAGAGATTCACTGAGTACTTTCTCTTCGGCCTAGGAAAATGTGTACTCACCGAGTTTTTTTTTTTTTTGTATTTGTGTGTACTCACCAATTTGTGTTTGAAGGAGTCGAGCTCCTGGCCCCACCTCTTCACTTCGCTTCGTTTATGTGTGGATGTAGAGTGTGGCGTGTACCGAGTACTTACATTTCCGAGTATGTTACGTTTCCTCTATAACAAACAGAGCCTGTAGTTATGGCTGTTCAGTTGTCTGGGCCCCACAACTGTTCTGTGTATGGCTGCCAGTTATGAATACCAGGTGATCAGGGTGAGAGATTTACCTCTTTACGACTTAACACTATACTTAACCCTCTGGTTTGGAGGACAGTCTCTCATTATTTTGGCTGATTACACATACTTCTCTCCCTTGTTTAACTTTATTTAGCCAATGGCAGTAAATGAACTCATTTCTGTCTGTCTGTCTGTCTGTCTGTCTGTCTGTCTCTCTCTCTCTCTCTCTCTCTCTCTCTCTCTCTCTCTCTCTCTCTCTCTCTTTGCTGCTCTATTGCTCACTTGTAAGTATTGTAAATATTGGTAGTGGGAATATTCCTTGTTTATCTTCCTCTTCATTATTCTGGGATCCTTTTTTTTTAATGGTGAAATGTCTTAGGACCAGGCACTACAGGTTTTCTGTCTGTAGAGTACTAGCTCCTGGCCCCACCTCTCATCTTGCCGTTTGCCAGATTCACTCCTAGCCTTATACCTGTCATACCTGCTCTTAAAGTTGTGTATGGGGCCAAATGTGAGGCCAAGTTTAATTATTCGCTCATATCTGTAGGTGAGTGGAGGTTGAACTTCAGCTGCCAGGATTTGTCTTTCAGCTTTCAGTCGGCTGATGATTCTGTTGGGTCCTGTTGTACTAGCGTCTGAGTCCATGAAGGTAGTTTGTCTCCGTTGTGCTACCTTGCTGAGTGCACTTGCACTCAACACTTCCTCTAATCATTTACGCACTTCTTTTATATCTAGTTCGTCGTCGACACCGAATAGTATTTTGCACATCATAACCGTGTCTCCTCAGACTCTTCTCTCCTGCAGCAACGTGGGAATTATTTCCTTAACTGCATCCTCGTAACTCATGTTGTGTAGTTCCGGGACCAGACTGGTAGCACACCTCTCAACTTTCCCCAGCATGTTGTGTGTTTGATGAGGTGTAGCCTCCATGCTGGCGCCGCATACCCAGCTGCGCTAACCTACATGGGTATATAATGGCCATGTGTCTATATTATTTCGAGTGACTAAATTCCGCCACTGTGTACTCAAAATATACTCTGATGAAGGTGCTTTCCTGCTTTTCAGGTCAACTATAATAACTTCCCATTCTCCAGATGCTCTCTGGCCCCTGCAGGCTTAACGCTCCCTCCCCCTCTTCCAGAAATATAGTAATATATATCAAGAACAAGAAAACATTAATAATGTATTAGTAATATGTGGTTGAATATTATTAAACATACAAGTTCCTTCATAGTTACACAATTTTTTAAGAAGAAACCTGACTGGCAACAGATAGTGCCGAAGCATAACAGACTGGAACTGGAAGAAACTCCTATTTACACGAGCTGGTCTATGTTGCCTGTTCTTACATACACGAGCTGGTCTATGTTGCCTGTTCTTACATACACGAGCTGGTCTATCTTGCCTGTTCTTACATACACGAGCTGGTGTATGTTGGGTGCTCCTACTTACACGAGTCAGTCTATGTCTCATCAAGGACGATCTTGTTCCCCCCCCCCTCAAAGGAACAATTCTTCAAGCAGGACACCGTCAAGTATAGAACCATTTCCCTTTTTTTTCTGCAGTTACTGAAATAACTCCTTCGTCGCCCTTGATAAGGTTCCTTTAGCCTGCCTTTCAGAACTTTCGTCTTTGAGAGTTAAGGAGCCAAGAGCAGGCTAAAGATGGTCACTGACTTGGGGAGGGGGGGGCTTGGCACTGGTGCGTTATATATAATCATGGGAGAGAACTAAACCCGCACGATTATACAGCGCATGTGGGGAGAGGATGATTAACGTTCTAGTTATGGCTGTAGCAAGCGAGCTAAATATAACGTGCTTAAAAAAATGTCGAAAATGGTGTTTCTTTGCAATGCCAGACACTTGGATGGTGATCCAGCAAAAAAATCGAAAGTAAATAGACTCAGTGGGAGACGGCCGGTGTTAAAATATACATACGTACATATATACATTCACACACAGTCAGCCTAGGTATGATAGTATGATAAAGCTCATGGAGCAGGGAGAGAGAGGACCTAGTAGCAATCAGTGAAGAGCCGGGGCCAGGAGCTGTGTCTCGACCCCTGCAACTACAAATAGGTGAGTACAACACACACACACACACACACACACACACACACACACACACACACACACACACACACGTTAGGAATTATTTCTTCAGTCACAGACTAGTCAGGAAGTGGAACAGTCTGTGAAGTGATGTAGTGGAGGCAGGATCCATACATAACTTTAAGAAGAGGTATGATAAAGCTCATGGAACAGGAAGAGTGACTTAGTAGTGACCAGTGAAGAGGCGGGGCCAGGAGCTGTAACTGGACCCCTGCAACCACAACTAGGTGAGTACACACACACACACACACACACATACACACACACACACACACACACACACACACACACACACACACACACACACACACACACACACACACACACACACACACACACACACACACACACACACAAATAGGTGAGTACACACACACACACACACACACCGGACAGGCACCTGCAAACAGGGAAGCACATCCTCGAAAGGAACAGCAAATACAACTGCACACAGACTCACCCACAGCATCCCCTCAACCCCTTAATACCCCTAACCAACCAAACACAATAACAAGAGCCAAGCTACACTCCACATCCACAGTCCCCGTCCCTTCCAGCACTAATACTGCCACATCAGCAGACTACCATAAAATTCAGGCCTGCCTGTCACATCCACAGCCAGCACCAACGCCTCCCAACATGTTAAGGGCGCAACCAGACAGAGAGAAAGATGATGAACCAGGAAGGGTAGACCTCGTATTCACCTTGAGTAGCTCAGACATAGAAGATATCACACACGGAAGGCCCCTAGGCGCTAGTGACTACGTGGTCTTGAATTTTGAATATATAGTGGAGTTAATGGAGAGTGAAGCAGCACGAGAAGGACGGGAGAAACCAAACTTCCAAAAAGAGGACTACACAAATATGAGACAATTCCTACGTGAGGTGCAGTGAACGAGCTAGAGGGAAAGACAATAAATGAAGTGATGGAATACGTGAGCACAAAGTGTAGGGAGGCAGCAGAGAAGTTTGTACCAAAGAGCAACAGAAACAACGGGAAGGCCAGAGTGAGCACATGGTTTACCAAGAAGTGTAGAGAGGCTAAAGCCAGGTGTGCAAGAGCGTAGACAAGGTATAGAAGGCAAAGGACCCAGGAAAACAGGAAGTTGAGTCGAAGAGCCAGAAATGAATATGCATGGATAAGGAGAGAATCCCAATGACAATACGAGAATGACTTAACAACGAAAGCCAAATATGACCCAAAGTTGTTATACAACCACATCAGGAGGAACACAACAGTCAAGGATCAGGTAATCAGGCTGAGGAAGGAAGGAGGGGAGCTCACAGAGAATGACCAGGAAGTATGTGAAGAGCTCAGCTCAAGATTTAAGGAAGTATTCACAGTGGAAACAGAGAGACTCCCAGAAAACCGAGGTTGTAGGGTGCACCAGCAAGTGCTGGACACACTGCACACAACCGAGGATGAGATGAAGAAACTTCTAGGGAACTAGATACCTCAAAGGAGGTGGGCCCAGATAATATCTCTCCTTAGGTCCTGAGAGAGGGAGCAGATATACTGTGTGTACCACTAACAACAATAAATCTATCGAAACAGGGCAACTACCTGAGGTGTGAAAGACAGCAAATTTAGTTGAGATTTTTAAGAGAGGTAACAGACAGGATGCACTAAACTAAAGACCAATGTAGCTGACATGCATTTATTGAATGTAAAGTTATGGAGGAAAAGATTGGTGGAACACCTAGAACGGAAAGGCCTAATGCATGACAACCAGCACGGCTTCAGGGAATAGAAATCTTGTAAATCTATTGGAGTTCTATGACAAGGCAACAGAAGACGCGAGAAAGAGAGAGGGGAGATACTACGTCTTCTTGGGCTGTAAGAAGGCATTTGACACAGTTCCACACAAGAGACTTGTTGAAAAACTATATTGGTCAATTAGCAAGAACTCATTTCAAATTTAGTCCTTTCTAAAACTTTCTCTTATGCGTTTAAAGATATTTTTTTTTTCATTTTTCATTTATTTTAATATAAAAATTAATAATTTTGTACCAGAAGAACCTTAGAACCACCACCATCATCACCATCACCACCACCACCACCACCACCACCACCACCACCACCTCCACCACTACTACCACCACCACCACCATAGACACTACCACGACTACCACCATCACCACCACCACCACCACACCCACCATTACCACCACCCCCACCACCACCA
>NC_069425.1:37032113-37037113 GCF_026875155.1 Cherax quadricarinatus | reverse complement strand
GTGGCTGGACACCCTCCAGTGTGTGGCTGGACACCCTCCAGTGTGTGGCTGGACACTCTCCAGTGTGTGGCTGGACACCCTCCAGAGTGTGGCTGGACACCCTCCAGTGTGTGGCTGGACACCCTCCAGTGTGGCTGGACACCCTCCAGTGTGTGGCTTGACACTCTCCAGTGTGTGACTGGACACCCTCCAGTGTGTGACTGGACATTCTCCAGTGTGTGGCTGGACACCCTCCAGTGTGTGACTGGACATTCTCCAGTGTGTGACTGGACACCCTCCAGTGTGTCAGCATCTTGCCTCAAAAACGGTGAAATAGCAAGCAAAAATTTTAAAACAAGGAGCACCAGCGTTTTGTGAAGAACAAACACCTCTTTGTCGCTCCAAAATGAGGTAGTGCAAAAGTCTCTCTCTCTCTCTCTCTCTCTCTCTCTCTCTCTCTGTATCTTTATATATATATATATATATATATATATATATATATATATATATATATATATATATATATATATATATATATATATATATATATAAGACAGCATATAAAATAAGATTATGATTTTCCAACTCCTTCGAAGGTGAACGCGAGCCAAGAATGCAGCAGGCACTTCCCCTCTCTGGATGGTCACAATGAGACGCTGGAACATGAAAGTGGCTGCTCTTGGGTCCTTAGCGGAGTCAATGAGCCTGAAACTTAATTCTTTGAGGAAGCTTATTAAATATTTTCCCCTACACTGGCTGAGCTTATACCTCTCCCTGTGATCGGCAACACCTCCCTGCTGACGAACGTTGTGCAGGATACCTTGCGTAGCTTCAAATGTGCGGAGATTAGATAAATTCTTGAGTTGAACTGGTTGGATTTGTTGGGCGATTTTTTTTTTTTGTTACTGGGTTTAAGAAGGACCTGACAAGTATGGGCCAATAGACTTGCTGCAGTATTCCTTCTCTCGTATATGGGTGTTAGGCAGAGCAGACGCACAGGTGTAGTCCCATGGTAAGAGTCGTCCTCCCAGGGATAGATGGTGATGCCGTCAGAGCGGTTAGCGGGGATTGGATGCTGGGAATCCGCGAGGTCTCTCCTTGAAGCTTTTGTTGCTGTGACACTTTATTTGGGATTTTCACAATCTAATTACATTTCATCTTTGATTCTCGATTGTGTTCTCTAATTTCGCAGAGAAAAATCCATCAATGTTGTTAATTTTATATTTGAAGGTGTATGTTTGTAGGTAGGTGAGTTTACCCTCATGGAGGGATGGGATAGTGTGTGTGTGGGTGAGTGGGTTAGTGGATAAGTAAATGTGTGTGGAATATGGGTGGATAGCTGGGTATGAGTGTAGTTGTGGATATGGGTGTGTTTGTCAGTGTGGGCTTGAGCGTGGGCGGGTGGGCGGCGGGTGAAGACACATACGTCACCCCTGACAATGACTGTTCGTCAACAAGACCCAAGGAAACGTGGGTGGAGTCTAGACATTCCTTGACAGTAAAAACTTTCCATGATTTAAACAATAATAGTAATAATAATAATAATAATAATAATAATAATAATAATAATAATAATAATAATAATAATAATTACATTAATAATAATAATAATAATAATAATAATAATAATAATAATAATAATAATAATAATAATAATAATAGTTGTAGATCGACACCATGCCTAACCCTTCTAGGGTAGGGTAGGTGCCTGAGCCCGAGCCTTTAGCTCATAAGACTGTCATTCCCATTAGCCCCCTTGGGGCGGGGATGGCAGACCAGAGAGGCCTAGCTTGTGGCTAGGCCTGGGGACAGTTGGTCCCAAAGATGAGGAGGTACTTGTGCCTCCTCCCATGGGAGACTTAGGTCTCAGACACTCCCTAAAGAGGGAGCCAAGGCCGGGCCACCACTTGGAAAAAGGCCCGGGCCGGGAGAATACCGGTTAATCTTTAATAATAATAACAATACTAATAATAATAATTACATTAATACTACTACTACTACTACTAATAATAATAATATAATAATAATAATAATAATAATAATAATAATAATAATTATAATATTAATAATAATTACAATAATAATAATAATAATAGTAACTACATTAATAATAATTATTATTATTATTATAATATTAATAATAATTACAACAACAATAATAATAATCACATTAATAATAATAATAATAATTATAATATTAATAATAATTACAACAATAACAATAATAATAATAAAAGGTTTGAGCTTGCTACCATCTGCAGCTCATAAGACTGCCATCCCCACGAGCCCCTTTGAGGCGGGGTAGATGGCAGACCAGAGGCCTAGCTTCTCCCTACGAGCCCCGTGAGGGCGGGGAATGTGGCTAGGCCTGGGGACACTTGGTCCCAAAGATGAGGTACTTGTACCTCCTCCCATGGGAGACTTAAGTCTCGAGATACTCCCCAGATAGGGAGCCAAGGCCGGGTCACCACTACTTGGAAAAGACCCGGACCGGGAGAATACCGGCGAATAAGAAAAAAAAATAATAAAATACCGGATGCACGAACAATAAATTCAACCGTTCTGAAGGCATACAAAATTGTTGACAAAATTCCACACCGAAAAAGGATCCATAACCACACGCTCTAAACCTGAAGATAACCCTTGAGTTCTACGTGAATACAACCTAGAATTGTTTGTATAAACACCCAAGGTTACCCCACTCTCGTCCAGCCATGGGACACACCACAGAACAGACTTTGACGACAAGTTAATCGAACTTACACTTGTGTTCCCAGAACTTCACCACCAGATAAGAATTTGTTCTCCAAAGGGGAAAAAAAACTGATGGGTATTTGAATATAGGAAGAGGATGAGGTAATAAGGAATATTCTACAATTTATTTATCAAAATTGAGAAACATCAGTAGTGTGCTTACTATCAGACTATTACTGATTACCTCGTCTTGTGTATATTGTTCTACAGTCTTCTCTTTCTTCATTTATGATAGTTGTATTGGGGAAATAAAACCTAACTATGTATAAGGGTATATATATATACCCTGAGATATTTATATCTCAGGGATATATGCTGACAGTTTACATTTATCTTTTTGTTTTTTTATAAGGATCAGAGTAACCTTGACTGGTGGTGAAAGGTGATATACAGCCTTAATGACCCTCGTATAGTCAGTAGTCTTTACCCTCAATATACCAGTTAATCAAGCTGGCATTGTTTCCTTGTATATTTCATCACATAAGATACAATAATAAAAATAATAATAATAATAATAATAATAATAATAATAATAATAATAATAATAATAATAATAATAATAATAATAAATATTTTATTTATTATTATTATTATTATTATTATTATTATTATTATTATTATTATTATTATTATTTCGTCAGACATTTCCATGAAGGTTCAGTAACTACAGGAGCTTCCAAAGATGTGCTTAAACAGAGCTAGAGTCACTATTACCTCAGAATCACCATCTCTTGTTATAGCCTATCTCAATGACAAGAGAAAATCGAATTTGTGAACATATGGTCATAATAACAGAGGGTCAAACCAGGAGTATTATAAAAGGAACTGAAATACAGGGTGTTTCAGAATAATGGACTCATTTTTAAAGCAGTCTGCTTTGAAGTTCGATCCATCGTTTTGAAACACGTCTGTATTATTTAGGGTGGGTGGATGGGGGCAGGTGTGAAAATTGGGAAGAGAGAGGAGGGAGAGAGAGAATGATTAGAGAAGGGAGGAGGATAATAAGAAAGTGGAAGGGAAGATAAAACAATGAGAAATGGGATAGAGGAGTAAAGACGACAAAGAGTGAAAGTGGCAGAGGTGACGACAAGGGAGAGAAAAGGAAATACCAGTTAATGGTAACTAGGATGGTGAGTGACTGCAGGGAAGATAGTGGCGGTGGTGGGGATATTGATGGTGAGGGTGGTGATTATAGTGGCGGGAAAATGATGAGGGTGTTGGTGGTAGTGGTAGAGTTGGTGGTAGTTTGTGGCGGTGCTGGAGGAAGATGTGAAAAGCTTTGAAAAGAAAAGAGAACCAAAGAAACCACGAATGACCATTAAAAATATTTGATTGTGATAAGAAATAATACGCACATAGTACAATATATATATATATATATATATATATATATATATATATATATATATATATATATATATATATATATATATATATATATATATATATATATATATATATATATATATATATATGTATCACTTTATTACAAGAGTGATTTAGTGAGTTATGACGCACAATAATGTCTTCACCATGAGAAGCATAAATGTACCAACATTTAGGTCATTGATAACATCACTTACACAACACAAATTTATTACACAGGTGGTTACTTAAATAAATTTCTATTATTATTGATTAATTAATTTATTTATTATTATTATTATAATTATTTTTCAAGAGATGCTCTATACTCGTGGGAGTTATTCAGCGCCTTGGATTGAGAGATAAGCAGGTTTGATCCAAGGGAGGTCAGCTCCGGTTTCTTGGATCAAGATCCCTTCACCGGCCTCAAGAAACAACAGTCGAGGATGGATGAAACATTACTCTCACTAATATAACTGGAGCTGACCCACCATCCCCTTCCTCGGATCAAACCTCGTTACCCCAGCCTCCTCCACATTCCCCAGTCTTGAATATCACCTAGCCATGCAGTGGTTTTCAGTGTCACCTAGCCATGCAGTGGTTTTCAGTGCCACTTAGCCATGTAGTGGTCTTCAGTGTCACCTAGCCAAAAGAGGTTTTCAGTGTCACCTAGCCATGCAGTGATTTTCAGTGTCACATAGCCATGCAGTTGTGTTTAGTGTCACCCAGCCATGCAGTGGTCTTGAATATCATCTAGTCATACAGTGGTCTTTAATGTCACTAGCCATACAGTGGTCTTCAGTGTCACCTAGCCACACAGTGGTCTTCAGTGTCACCTAGCCACACAGTGGTCTTCAGTGTCACCTAGCCACACAGTGGTCTTCAGTGTCACCTAGCCATAC
>NC_069425.1:37019613-37024613 GCF_026875155.1 Cherax quadricarinatus | reverse complement strand
GAAATGAGGGAGGGGTGGGGGCGAAAGGACGCGGAAGAAAGGGGGGGAAGGAAAATTGGGGGAGGGAGAGAGGGGGGGGGGGTAAAGAAAACCCAAACACATCACCAAAACCCTCCGCCACCACACTACAAACAGCCTAGAGCTGTGGGTTACAGGTCTTAGCCCCAAACCATTCTTTCACGGGGGGAAAACACCCCCTTGTACGTTCCAGGTGACTCTGCCCCTCAGGACCTGCAACAAGACCCTCCCCTTTTTCCACACTAAAGTGCCTTGCCTAGCCTCCCCCCGAACAATTTCCGTTTACGGCCCTAAGATTCGCATCACTGCAGTTTTTAACTCTGTCTCCAAGCCCTTAAAACCCATGGACTTTTTACCCATTGCTCTATATCTTGGGGTTCTGTACTAGGGCTCTGTACCCTTGCCCAGACATGCCGTTAAACTTGTAAAGGGTTTACTGTCGAAAATTTTCAACTAAAAAAATGTTACTTTGATATTAAAACAAAACTTGATACGCAAGAAAAACCGCGGAGACAACACTGAAGGTCACTGTTCCATAAAGGTATTTGATACTAGAGAAAGTTAATTTCATACTTAGCGTCTGTCTTTTTGGAGATTTTTATTCGCATACAGGGAAAACCCCAAAACAAAACAACAAAAACAAAAAACCCAAAACACAACCAACAAAACAACAACAACAACAAAACAAATAATATTTTATTAATTTTTATTTTATTATTATTATTTTATTATTTTTATTATTATTATTTTTATCGATAATACTGGGGTTTTTTTGCAGTTTTTTTGGGTTTGGGTGTCGATGTGTGTAATGATGATGTGGTTGTTGTTGTAGGGGGGTTGCTGTAATGGGTTGCTGTATAGCCTTGTGGCAAAACGCTTTTTTTTGATTATAAAAATAAAAATAAAAATGTAAGGGGTTGTTGTTGCGTCAGGGTACAATCTTGAATAGTCCCCAAAAGGTATCCGCACATAATTATACTACAAATTTTGTACCACTGACGGCGTTGTTTGGGGTTTTGGGGGGATTAGTGGTGAAACTGTCATCTCGCTAAAAACGAGGTTGAAGATTAAAAAAAACCTATTCAGAAAAGTCTCATTCTTGGGTTAAATGAGTTATACAACTAAAAAAAAAACAACCCGGATACTTTCGTCAAGAGCCGACATCAATGAAATTTATTACGGCATCTTAATCAAATGCCCACGGGGTTATTAACAACTTAACTGCACACGGCTTATCAACAACAACTTAATTGCACACGACGTTTTCAAAAACAACTAAGTTTATCGACGACAAGCCCAATGGGATCCTCCCCGATCCCAAAGTTCCTCTCCCTTCCTTTAACTGTCATTTTGGGAAGGGAAGGGTTTAAAAAAGAAAAACCCACACAAGAAAATTTTTTTAATGCTGTGACGGGCGGGGAAACACTTTGGCGGTTTCCCCCAAGACCCGCTGTCCCTGTTCACCCACAGTAAAATGGGTGTTGAGACTGGTGTGTGGGCCCTCCTGGGAGAAAAATTGGGCCTAATTTCTGAAATGCCTGCAAACAGGGGGTTTCTGTACAGCAGTAGTCATATGTCAGCAGACCTGATACCTTGTTTCATGTACTTTTAGAAATAAAGATTTTAATTATTATTATTTTTATTATTATTATTAATTTTTTTTTTTTTTTTTTAACAAGTCGGGGCCCTCTCCCCCGAGGGAGGGTGACCCAAAAAAGAAAAGAAAAAACCCCCAAAAAAAAATACTTTTATCATCTTCAACACTTTTCACCACCTGCACATTATCACTGTTTTTGCAGAGGTGCTCAAATACAACAGCTTAGAAGCAATACTATAAAATACACAACATATCCCCCCAAACTGCCAAATTTTCCCCAAAACCCCCCCTTTTTTAAAATGGGAGGCATTTTATTTCCCCCTTTCCGGGCTCAAATCCGACTATATGAAAATAACGGTTTCCCCGAAACCCTTCACTAAATATTCCCGCTCACACTCCAACAGAGTCAGGGCCCAAATACCATTCGTCTCCCTTCACTCCTATCTAACACGCTCACGCACGCTTGCTGGAAGTCCAAGCCCCTTACCCACAAAACCTCCTTTACCCCCTCTCTCCAACCCTTTCGAGGACGACCCCTACCCCGCCTTCCTTCCCCTATAGATTTATATGCTTTCCATGTCATTCTACTTTGATCCATTCTCTCTAAATGACCAAACCACCTCAACAACCCCTCTTTTGCCCTCTGACTAATACTTTTATTAACTCCACACCTTCTCCTAATTTCCACACTCCGAATTTTCTGCATAATATTTACACCACACATTGCCCTTAAACAGGACATCTCCACTGCCTCCAACCGTCTCCTCGCTGCTGCATTTACCACCCAAGCTTCACACCCATATAAGAGTGTTGGTACTACTATACTTTCATACATTCCCTTCTTTGCCTCCATAGATAACGTTTTTTGACTCCACATATACCTCAACGCACCACTCACCTTTTTTCCCTCATCAATTCTATGATTAACCTCATCCTTCATAAATCCATCCGCCGACACGTCAACTCCCAAGTATGTGAAAACATTCACTTCTTCCATACTCCTCCTCCCCAATTTGATATCCAATTTTTCTTTATCTAAATCATTTGACACCCTCATCACCTTACTCTTTTCTATGTTCACTTTCAACTTTCTACCTTTACACACATTCCAAACTCATCCACTAACCTTTGCAATTTTTCTTTAGAATCTCCCATAAGCACAGTATCATCAGCAAAAAGTAACTGTGTCAATTCCCATTTTGAATTTGATTCCCCATAATTTAATCCCACCCCTCTCCGAACACCCTAGCATTTACTTCCTTTACAACCCCATCTATAAATATATTAAACAACCATGGTGACATTACACATCCCTGTCTAAGACCTACTTTTACCGGGAAGTAGTCTCCCTCTCTTCTACACACCCTAACCTGAGCCTCACTATCCTCATAAAAACTCTTTACAGCATTTAATAACTTACCACCTATTCCATATACTTGCAACATCTGCCACATTGCTCCTCTATCCACTCTATCATATGCCTTTTCTAAATCCATAAATGCAATAAAAACTTCCCTATCTTTATCTAAATACTGTTCACATATATGCTTCAATGTAAACACCTGATCTACACATCCCCTACCCAATTATATTATTATTATTATTATTATTATTATTATAACCATTTAAATTGGTGTCGTTTTGTCCTCTCAAATCGCTTTTGATTAATTCGCTGCGTAGACGAAGAGATCTCAATAAAAAGTTCCACCTCATAGCATTTGTGTCTATCTGTGCTTATTCGTGTGTATTTCTCAACTTTCAGAGTGCTCTCGGAACATGACAGTCGACAGAGTTATATTTTGATATTTCTCATTTACGTGCTGATAATACCTGTCTACAAATTATGAACAATTTGGTGCTTCGGAGAAAAAAGAAAAAAGTGTCTCATTTTTGGTGTTGTGGGGAACCAAAAGCCAAAATGACTATAATAACAATCGACTGTGATAAAGGAAACTGTATGCAATTTTTTTAAACAATTGCGGCTATAGAAAGATGAATGTATCTTTTTTAAATAAATACGCATTATAAGTTTGCTTAAAAAAAACACGTGAACAAACGCAGGGACATATGTACAGATTGTTTGCGTATTGTTCCAGTCACTGTATTAGGCCTTTTTGCTCTTCGTTAAAACACGTTTCTCTCCTGGGACCTAGAAACGTTTTCTATTAAATGTTTCCTAGTGTTTGTTCGCGTGTTTTTTAAACCAGTTTATCGGTATCACTTACCAAGGGTTATACCAGAGTATATTAACCCATTCCCGTTCCCAGGTCAAAGACAACAGTAACAAGCCTGACTTCACGTCTTTATAAATAGAGCCAATTTGCCAATTTGAGCATTATTTCCATATTCACTGCTCCAGAATTAGTAAAGAATGACTAGTTCTATATTTCCGAATCTATTTTGTTGTAGACTAGTACAGGAAGGGTCGCCAGGGCGGGCCTTCTCCATGCAGTGACCTAACATGTAGACTAGTGTTATACCAGAGAGTCAATTTACTGTGGCTGGCTCAGAATGCTAAGGCGAATGAGTGTTTTTCACTCTGCAGATATTTTTCTGCTGCGGGACATTCGTCCTGTATTCGACACACGTCCTCCAAATCAGTATCTTGCATGTCATTTCAGCCAGTTGGAGGCGCGGTTAAGTAGAGCCATCTAGCAGTCAGTTGACCACTCTAGAATCGGTTTGGTCAGCTAAGTTTAAGACTGAGGATGAAAGGCTATGTAAATGTACTTTGATAAAGTTAAGTCATAGCATCTGGACCCGTCTCTTAACGAATTATCAAGTGTAATTGTTGGTACCTTCTCTTATGATATCTGTTTTTTTTTTTTTGTGTGTGTGTGTATGTGTGTGTGTGTACTCACCTATTTGTGGTTGCAGGGGTCGATTCTTAGCTCCTGGCCCTGCCTCTTCACCAGCTGCTACTGGGTCCTTTCTCTCTCCCTTCTCCATGAGCTTTATCAAACCTCGTCTTAAAACTATGTATCGTTCCCGCCTCCACTACGTCACTTTCTAGGCTATTCCACTGCCTGACAACTCTATGACTGAAGAAATACTTCCTAACATCCCTTTGACTCATCCGAGTCTTCAACTTCCAATCGTGACCTCTTGTTTCTGTGTTCCCTCCCTGGAACATCCTGTCTTTGTCCACCTTGTCTATTCCGCGCAGTATTTTATATGTCGTTATCATGTCTTCCCTGACCCTCCTGTCCTCCAGTGTCGTCAGACCGATTTCGCCATCCAGTGGCTGGCTGGATGGCGAAACGTCTACGATAGGGATGCCCGGGTGTTGCGCATGTGTCTTAATTTCATCTTGTCGGTATTATATACCATTCTTGTCCTACTACTACCACTACTACCACCACCTCTTCCTGCCTATATATAGCCG
>NC_069425.1:36977113-37017113 GCF_026875155.1 Cherax quadricarinatus | reverse complement strand
GATCCCCCGTCGCTGTGCCTCGTATGCTCGTTTTCTTTTTTACATCATGTCAAATACTGTGAGCATTTTATAAGGCATACTGATATATTCGCTATCCTTTTTCACTACCGAGATTGTCAGGTTGAGTTTTGTATTCTAGATAAAGGCACTGGGTATAGAATTGCTTGATCGAACTAGGTAGGATGTAGGAGAAAGAAAGAAGTGGGGTGGAGGGAAAGGGAAGAACGGGCGAAGGAGAGCGGAAAGAGAAGAAAGTGGGGAGGAGAGTGGAAGAGAAGAAAATGGAGAGGAAAGGAAGAAAAGAGGGGAAGAGGGAGAGCAGAGAAGGTAATGAGAGGAAGAAGCAAGGTGGGGGGTGAAAAGGAAGGAGGAACAGAGAAAACAGGGAAGAGGGAGGGAGCAAGACGAAGAAAGTAAGGCAAAAGAGGGAAATATGCAGAATTGTAAGATCAAGAAACGAATGAAGAAAGAATTAATGTCAGCAAGGAAGGAAAACAAATCATAGCAAGAAAACTTACATAAAAAATGATGAAGTACATAATAAAAATCACATATTTCCCCTCGTACGTTAACCCCAGGAACTCGCTAGTTGACCTCCTGCAAAAATATGTATGTATAAATCAGAATTTAATTTCTTGCAATGAAATGAAAGATTACAAGGATATAAAAAAATGAAGTGAAAATGTCACCGGAAGATGATATATTATTTTAGATTTTTGGATAATAATGATTTTCTAATATTTATTTAATATCTTTCAGAAAATAATAAATTTTATATACTGTACACACACACACACACACACACACACACAACACACACACACACACACACACACACACAAACACACATTATATATATGTATATATATATATATATATTATATATTATATATATATAATATATATATATATATATATATATATATATATATATTGTTGATCCGTGGAACAGAAATGCCGCTGCTGGGCACAGAACACAGGTCTGGGTATTCCAGCTCTATTGTGCAACTTCTTTCGATTTGGGTGAGTGAAGACGGTTGAGAGCGAAGAGGATATGAAGGAGGAGGAGAAAAAGAAAAAGGAGGAGGAGCAGCAGGAAAAAGATGAAGAGAAAAAAAATGAGGGGAAGAAGACTAGGAGGAGCAAGCTAAAGAAGGGGACGATCAGGATGAAAATAAAATGAGAAGAATAAACGGAGAAAGGAGTGTAAGAGGTTGGAAAGGATAAATAGATGCTCCTATGTGTTAATATTTGATATTTCTTAGTATTAATACCTGATGCTCCAATGTATTAATATCTGATGTTTCTCATCCTCATTGCAGACATAGATAAAAACATCCTCCAGAGTTTTGTATCATCATTTGCAGATGACATAAAAATAAACATGAAAGTCGCTACGGAAGAAGATACTTAAAAATTACAGGAAGATATAAGAAGCGTTTTCCAGTGGGCAATGGATAATAACATTATGATCATTGGTGATAATTTCCAACTTCTTAGGCATGGAAAGAATGAAGAACTCAATAGGAACAGTGTATACAAAACTCCAGAGGATCATCAAATAGAACGAAAGGAACATATGAAAGGCTTTGAAAAAACTGTGTCAGCTGATCTTTCTTTCAAAGAATATAATAAGACAAAGGTCACGACAGCCAGGAGAATGGCGGATTGAGTATTGAGAGCCTTGAAAACAAGGGAAATAATACCAGTGGTGACATTTTCCAAATCGCTAGTGCTCCCTCATTTGGAATATTGCTCAGTGTTGACGACTCCGTTCAAGGTAGGAGAAATATCAGAGCTGGAACAAATACAGAAATCGTTTATGGCCCACATAGAGCCAGTAAAACATTTAAATTACTGGGAATGCCTTAAAGTCTTAAACATGTTCTCACTGGAGTGGAGGAGAGAGAGATACATGATAATATATATCTGGAAAGTACTCAACTGCCTGGTCCTAAATCTGCACACTGCCATACATACTGGAGCGAGAGATATGGGAAGAAGTGCAAAATAAACCCAGTGAAAAGCAAGAGTGCTGTGAGGACAATAAGGGAACACTGTATCAACATTCATGGACCCAGATCATTCAACATCTTACCAGAAGATATCAGAATCACTGCAGGAACAAGTGTAGAAGTCTTCAAGAGAAAAGTGGACAAGTATCTTCACCAGGTTTGAGATCAATGAGGTTGTAATGGATATGAGGGGCGACGGGCCTCCAGCAGCAATAACCTGGCTAGCACCAGACCAACCTGGCCCACGGCCTGGCTCCGGGAGTAGAAAGACTTTCGATACTCATCAAAGTTATATCAAAGGTATGCATTAATACCTGATGTTCCAATGTATTAATATCTGATACTTATATACACTGACATGCGATGAGGCTCTGTATTGACAATTAACGTTCCTATGTGTTAAGACGTGATGCTTTAGAGATTAATATTACATTATGTATATGTGTATTAATACGTAATGTTCCAGTGTACTAATACCAAACTTTGTAAAAATTTGTTTGCCCTTTGTATTACTCCTTTTACTTTTATTATTATTATTATTATTATTATTATTATTATTATTATTACTACTACTACTACTACTACTACTACTACTGCTGCTGCTGCTGCTGCTGCTGCTGCTGCTGCTGCTGCTACTACTACTACTACTACTACTACTAATAATAATAATAATAATAATAATAATAATAATAATAATAATATTATTATTATTATTATTATTATTATTATTAATGTAACAGTAAAGTACCAGAATCTGTTTATCACGATCGAGAAACTCTGAGGTGACGTTTAATCCCAATTCAAAGGGCTCTGGGATTCCCAGCTTGCGGTAAGTATTTCGATCCGTATTTCCCGCCACGAACGCGCAGAAATGTAAACATCTTCTGCCTGGATTCACGCGGATTCATACGGAAAAAAAACTTTACAGGATGAGCATCTTTTTTTTTCTCTAGGACGGTGGGCTTAAATGAGTCTTTGTGTGTTATTATGCAGGCGTGAAATGAGGTGCTTGTTCATCCTGTGAGAGACATTTCTTGTTTATTTGGTTCGTCGTGTGTATTGTTGTTGGTAAATCCGAATGTGTTAGTCTGATGAAGAGAGAGAGAGAGAGAGAGAGAGAGAGAGAGAGAGAGAGAGAGAGAGGAGAGAGAGAGAGAGAGAGAGAGAGAGAGAGATGGGGATGTGTCTGCCTGGGTCATGCGTTGCATCAGGTCTGGGGGAACGCATGTGCGTTGTGACGTTATCTCCCCGTTACTACGCATGCAAACTCTGACCCTCCACGCCTCCCCCCCAGCATCTTGCTCTCTCTCCTCTCTCTCTCTCTCTCTCTCTCTCTCTCTCTTCCCCTCTCTCTCTCTCTCTCTCTCTCTCTACTCTCCTCTCTCTCTCTCTCTGCGTCACTGGAAATCCCCCGGCTCGTTCACCCTCTTTCTCTTTCTTTCTTCCAGTGAGACTACGTCATAGTTACGTCGTACCACGTGAGCGCGCGTACACACGCACGCAAGCACACAAAACGAACGCAAGCACGCACGTACTCACCACATAAACGTGAGTACACACATACACACACACACACACACCACACCAACACACACCAGGGGCCAGGAGCTGTGAATCGACCCCTGCAACCACAACTACATGAGTACACACACACACACACACACAC
The DNA here is from genome assembly GCF_026875155.1 of Cherax quadricarinatus. NCBI lineage: Eukaryota > Metazoa > Arthropoda > Malacostraca > Decapoda > Parastacidae > Cherax > Cherax quadricarinatus. Next base: position 37,013,432 of record NC_069425.1, on the reverse strand, counting down.
ACACACACACACACACACACACACACACACACACACATACACACTCAAAAGCAAAGGTAGAAAAAAAAGGCAAATTCGCCCCCATATACAAAGAGTGAACAGACAGGAGGTACTGGATCACAGCCTAATATCTTCAACATGCTCTAAGAGGCTCTGGAGAAGGTTGCAAGGAAGAGGATATTGGGACACTTAGGGAGATTATTTACAGAAAACCAACACGGATTTAGCCTTGGAAAAATACTGACTTACAACATTTGAGGGGATTTCTATAAGAGATTGACTGAGCTGCTTGGATTGCAATCTCTTGGACTGCAAGGGGAAACATTTGCATGAGAATCACACTAGAGCATAATTAGGAAACTAGAGGAACAAGATTCACCTGTAAATTATCTCGAAAATATAGTTTTAGGGGAATATTAGTTTCGACGTGATCTTTAGAACACGGCCAAATATAAGTTACTTTTAAAAGCAATTCAGACGCCACTTAATAAAGTTGATAATACAACATGGGAGCTTCAGACATGTCTAGATGCAAAACAACCACTGTGAATGAAGAGTGAAATTCCAATCACTTTCGGGATTTTTTTTTCACATTATCGAGAACCTGTACGCTTGGAATTTCACAATTTTTTTCACAGTGGTTGGTTTACATATTGTGATATCACCTGCTTACTGTGAAATTATTGCATCATTGCAGATGCCTAGGTACATAACCGAATGGATATTTCGTTCCTTCCTATGTCAGGTTTGTACAGATGTGTCAATGGTATCTCCATTATAAGAAGGTCGCCGTTTGATTAACGGATAGACTGACAAGGCGACTGATCGACTGATAAACATGCTGCTAGACTTGATGGCAAAAGAGACAGGCAGAGGCTGACTGGCTAGCTGACTGAACTCACTAACTGACTGGGTGAATAAATGAGTGATAAGGTGACTGAGTGACTGGAAGAACAAGAAAAACCAGCAAAAAAGCAATAAAAAGAACTTTACCGAAAACTGTTCATCGGCCTCGAATTCTCCGGAGAAGGAATCCTGGGTACCTGTCTAGCCTCGTCACCTGCCTGCCTCTCTACCTAGCTACCTGACCAACCGGGTAATTATGGCTAGTCCGCAGCTCTCAACAGGTGTGCAGGAAATACCTGATGGAACCTGGTACCAAAACTCTCCTTGAGAGAAACGTTGTCCTCGTGATCCCTTTCTGCACCTGGTTTCTTTTTTATCATCCATCGTAAAAACAAACAGTGTCGGGTCAACAGTGATAAAAGCTCGGGCACGTAGTGCCACTGGCAAGCCATAAGCCCAAAGCCCATAGGCTGAGAAGCCAGCGTTGAGACAGCAGGTAAAGGAGCCTACTGCGTTTTGAAAATATTCTGGATTCTGTTCTCAAAACACATAATAGCTTTCTAATTAGACATGACAATCATATATGCATTATTTTATCAAAGCCTCACTGAGAGACAAGCGATAACTACTGAAGCAAGCTTATCAAAGCCTCACTGAGAGACAAGCGTATCAAAGCCTCACTGAGAGACAAGCTTATCAAAGCCTCACTGAGAGACAAGCTATCAAAGCTCACTGAGAGACAACGTATCAAAGCCTCACTGAGAGACAAGCGTATCAAAGCCTCACTGAGAGACAAGCGTATCAAAGCCTCACTGAGAGACAAGCGTATCAAAGCCTCACTGAGAGACAAGCGTATCAAAGCCTCACTGAGAGACAAGCGTATCAAAGCCTCACTGAGAGACAAGCGTATCAAAGCCTCACTGAGAGACAAGCGTATCAAGCCTACTGAGAGACAAGGTATCAAAGCTCACTGAGAACAAGTGCGTATCAAAGCCTCACTGAGAGACAAGCGTATCAAAGCCTCACTAGAGACAAGCGTATCAAAGCCTCACTGAGAGACAGCGTATCAAAGCCTCACTGAGAGACAAGCGTATCAAAGCTCTCACTGTGAGACAAGCGTATCAAAGCCTCACTGAGAGACAAGCGTATCAAAGCCTCACTGAGAGACAAGCGTATCAAAGCCTCACTGAGAGACAAGCGTATCAAAGCCTCACTGAGAGACAAGCGTATCAAAGCCTCACTGAGAGACAAGCGTATCAAAGCCTCACTGAGAGACAAGCGTATCAAAGCCTCACTGAGAGACAAGCGTATCAAAGCCTCACTGAGAGACAAGCGTATCAAAGCCTCACTGAGAGACAAGCGTATCAAAGCCTCACTGAGAGACAAGCGTATCAAAGCCTCACTGAGAGACAAGCGTATCAAAGCCTCACTGAGAGACAAGCGTATCAAAGCCTCACTGAGAGACAAGCGTATCAAAGCCTCACTGAGAGACAAGCGTATCAAAGCCTCACTGAGAGACAAGCGTATCAAAGCCTCACTGAGAGACAAGCTTATCAAAGCCTCACTGAGAGACAAGCGTATCAAAGCCTCACTGAGAGACAAGCTTATCAAAGCCTCACTGAGAGACAAGCGTTATCAAAGCCTCACTGAGAGACAAGCGTATCAAAGCCTCACTGAGAGACAAGCGTATCAAAGCCTCACTGAGAGACAAGCGTATCAAAGCCTCACTGAGAGACAAGCGTATCAAAGCCTCACTGAGAGACAAGCGTATCAAAGCCTCACTGAGAGACAAGCGTATCAAAGCCTCACTGAAGACAAGCGTATCAAAGCCTCACTGAGAGACAAGCGTATCAAAGCCTCACTGAGAGACAAGCGTATCAAAGCCTCACTGAGAGACAAGCGTATCAAAGCCTCACTGAGAGACAAGCGTATCAAAGCCTCACTGAGAGACAAGCGTATCAAAGCCTCACTGAGAGACAAGCGTATCAAAGCCTACACTGAGAGACAAGCGTATCAAAGCCTCACTGAGAGACAAGCGTATCAAAGCCTCACTGAGAGACAAGCGTATCAAAGCCTCACTGAGAGACAACGTATCAAAGCCTCACTGAGAGACAAGCGTATCAAAGCCTCACTGAGAGACAAGCGTATCAAAGCCTCACTGAGAGACAAGCGTATCAAAGCCTCACTGAGAGACAAGCGTAATCAAAGCCTCACTGAGAGACAAGCGTTCAAAGCCTCAGAGAGACAAGCGTATCAAAGCTCACTGAGAGACAAGCGTATCAAAGCCTCACTGAGAGACAAGCGTATCAAAGCCTCACTGAGAGACAAGCGTATCAAAGCCTCACTGAGAGACAAGCGTATCAAAGCCTCACTGAGAGACAAGCGTATCAAAGCCTCACTGAGAGACAAGCGTATCAAAGCCTCACTGAGAGACAAGCGTATCAAAGCCTAAACTGAGAGACAAGCGTATCAAAGCCTCACTGAGAGACAAGCGTATCAAAGCCTCACTGAGAGACAAGCGTATCAAAGCCTCACTGAGAGACAAGTGTGTATCAATCCGTGTGTTCGTGCCTAAAGAAACATTTACTGTGAGAGGACGTTCACCACGACAACCCAACATAAATTACAAAACGAGCTCTTCGGACATTTCGCTCTGCGAAATGTCCTCTATACAGAGTGAAACGCTGGCAACTTGAGTGTACTTGACGCTGGCAACTTTGTGTATTTATCGGTAATACGACATTTCATCAGGAAATTTAGTTGTTTAAGCTCCGGAAACAAGAGTATTTACTAGGAGCAAAAAAGACGAGGAAATGTATATAATTCCCAGGAAAACCAATGTTGGGCTAAACACATTATAGAAAGAGAACACAGAAGTGTCGAAAGAAGAAGAACAATGAGTTGATGAATCACTCATGTGATTAAAAAAAACATATAATTGAACAATGAAATTAATCTTATACAGAGCAATACATGAAATAAATCAGACACATGAAGACTCACACCAAACTGATGACATATCAAGCTGAAGCAGTCTCGTGCTTCAACTTGATATTGTTCCAGACCATGGAACTGAACTCTTCTCCAGGCTGAGGGACTGACCACCTTGTTCCAGACCATGGAGCTGAACTCTTCTCCAGGCTGAGGGACTGACCACCTTGTTCCAGACCATGGAACTGAACTCTTCTCCAGGCTGAGGGACTGACCACCTTGTTCCAGACCATGGAACTGAACTCTTCTCCAGGCTGAGGGACTGACCACCTTGTTCCAGACCATGGAGCTGAACTCTTCTCCAGGCTGAGGGACTGACCACCTTGTTCCAGACCATGGAGCTGAACTCTTCTCCAGGCTGAGGGACTGACCACCTTGTTCCAGACCATGGAGCTGAACTCTTCTCCAGGCTGAGGGACTGACCACCTTGTTCCAGACCATGGAACTGAACTCTTCTCCAGGCTGAGGGACTGACCATCTTGTTCCAGACCATGGAACTGAACTCTTCTCCAGGCTGAGGGACTGACCATCTTGTTCCAGACCATGGAAACTGAACTCTTCTCCAGGCTGAGGGACTGACCATCTTGTTCCAGACCATGGAGCTGAACTCTTCTCCAGGCTGAGGGACTGACCACCTTGTTCCAGAACATGGAGCTGAACTCTTCTCCAGGCTGAGGGATTGACCACCTTGTTCCAGACCATGGAGCTGAACTCTTCTCCAGGCAGAGGGACTGACCACCTTGTTCCAGACCATGGAGCTGAACTCTTCTCCAGGCTGAGGGACTGACCACCTTGTTCCAGACCATGGAACTGAACTCTTCTCCAGGCTGAGGGACTGACCACCTTGTTCCAGACCATGGAGCTGAACTCTTCTCCAGGCTGAGGGACTGACCACCTTGTTCCAGACCATGGAACTGAAACTCTTCTCCAGGCTGAGGGACTGACCACCTTGTTCCAGACCATGGAACTGAACTCTTCTCCAGGCTGAGGGACTGACCACCTTGTTCCAGACCATGGAGCTGAACTCTTCTCCAGGCTGAGGGACTGACCACCTTGTTCCAGACCATGGAGCTGAACTCTTCTCCAGGCTGAGGGACTGACCACCTTGTTCCAGACCATGGAGCTGAACTCTTCTCCAGGCTGAGGGACTGACCACCTTGTTCCAGACCATGGAACTGAACCTCTCTCCCAGGTGAGGGACTGACCATCTTGTTCCAGACCATGGAACTGAACTCTTCTCCAGGCTGAGGGACTGACCACCTTGTTCCAGACCATGGAACTGAACTCTTCTCCAGGCTGAGGGACTGACCACCTTGTTCCAGACCATGGAACTGAACTCTTCTCCAGGCTGAGGGACTGACCACCTTGTTCCAGACCATGGAGCTGAACTCTTCTCCAGGCTGAGGGACTGACCACCTTGTTTCAGACCATGGAGCTGAACTCTTCTCCAGGCTGAGGGACTGACCACCTTGTTCCAGACCATGGGGCTGAACTCTTCTCCAGGCTGAGGGACTGACCACCTTGTTCCAGACCATGGAACTGAACTCTTCTCCAGGCTGAGGGACTGACCACCTTGTTCCAGACCATGGAGCTGAACTCTTCTCCAGGCTGAGGGACTGACCACCTTGTTCCAGACCATGGAACTGAACTCTTCTCCAGGCTGAGGGACTGACCACCTTGTTCCAGACCATGGAACTGAACTCTTCTCCAGGCTGAGGGACTGACCACCTTGTTCCAGACCATGGGGCTGAACTCTTCTCCAGGCTGAGGGACTGACCACCTTGTTCCAGACCATGGAACTGAACTCTTCTCCAGGCTGAGGGACTGACCACCTTGTTCCAGACCATGGAACTGAACTCTTCTCCAGGCTGAGGGACTGACCACCTTGTTCCAGACCATGGAACTGAACTCTTCTCCAGGCTGAGGGACTGACCACCTTGTTCCAGACCATGGAGCTGAACCCTTCTCCAGGCTGAGGGACTGACCACCTTGTTCCAGACAATGGAACTGAACTCTTCTCCAGGCTGAGGGACTGACCACCTTGTTCCAGACCATGGAGCTGAACTCTTCTCCAGGCTGAGGGACTGACCACCTTGTTCCAGACCATGGAGCTGAACTCTTCTCCATGCTGAGGGACTGACCATCTTGTTCCAGACCATGCAGTTGAAATCTTCTCCAGGATGAGGGACTGACCACCTTGTTCCAGACCATGGAGCTGAACTCTTCTTCAGGCTGAGGGACTGAACCTGACCGCTTGTTCCAGACCATGGAGCTGAACTCTTCTCCAGGCTGAGGGACTGACCACCTTGTTCCAGACCATGGAGCTGAACTCTTCTCCAGGCTGAGGGACTGAACACCTTGTTCCAGACCATGGAGCTGAACTCTTCTCCAGGCTGAGGGACCGACCACCTTGTTCCAGACCATGGAGCTGAACTCTTCTCCAGGCTGAGGGACTGACCATCTTGTTCCAGACCATGAAACTGAACTCTTCTCCAGGCTGAGGGATCGACCACCTTCTTCCAGACCATGGAGCTGAACTCTCCTCCAGGCTGAAGGACTGACCACCTTGTTCCAGACCATGGAGCTGAACTCTTCTCCAGGCTGAGGGACTGACCACCTTGTTCCAGACCATGGAGCTGAACTCTTCTCCATGCTGAGGGACTGACCACCTTGTTCCAGACCATGAAACTGAACTCTTCTCCAGGCTGAGGGATCGACCACCTTGTTCCAGACCATGGAGCTGAACTCTTCTCCAGGCTGAGGGACTGACCACCTTGTTCCAGACCATGGAGTTGAACTCTTCTCCAGGCTGAGGGACTGACCACCTTGTTCCAGACCATGGAGCTGAACTCTTCTCCAGGCTGAGGGACTGACCACCTTGTTCCAGACCATAGAGCTGAACTCTTCTCCAGGCTGAGGGACTGACACCCTTGGTCCAGACCGTGGAGCTGAACTCTTCTCCAGGCTGAGAGACTGACCACCTTGTTCCAGACCATGGAGCTGAACTCTTCTCCAAGCTGAGGGACTGACCACCTTGTTCCAGACCATGGAGCTGAACTCTTCTCCAGGCTGAGGGACTGACCACCTTGTTCCAGACCATGGAGCTGAACTCTTCTCCAGGCTGAGGGACTGACCACCTTGTTCCAGACCATGGAGCTGAACTCTTCTCCAGGCTGAGGGACCGGCCACCTTGTTCCAGACCATGGAGCTGAACTCTTCTCCAGGCTGAGGGACTGACCACCTTGTTCCAGACCATGGAGCTGAACTCTTCTCCAGGCTGAGGGACCGACCACCTTGTTCCAGACAATGGAGCTGAAATCATATCCAGGATGAGGGACTGACTACCTTGTTCCAGACCATGGAGCTGAACTCTTCTCCAGGCTGAGGGACTGACCACCTTATTCCAGACCATGGAACTGAACTCTTCTCTAGGCTGAGGGACCGACCACCTTGTTCCAGACCATGGAGCTGAACTCTTCTCCAGGCTGAGGGACCGACCACCTTGTTCCAGACCATGGAGCTGAAATCTTCTCCAGGATGAGGGACTGACCAACTTGTTGCAGACCATGGAGCTGAACTCTTCTCCAGGCTGAGGGACTGACAACCTTGTTCCAGACCAACGAGCTGAACTCTTCTCCAGGCTGAGGGACTGAACATCTTATTCCACACTTTGGAGCTGAACTCTTCTCCAGGCTGAGGGACTGACCACCTTGTTCCAGACCATGGAGCTGAACTCTTCTCCAGGCTGAGGGACTGACCACCTTGTTCCAGACCATGGAGCTGAACTCTTCTCCAGGCTGAGGGACTGACCACCTTGTTCCACACCATGGAGCTGAACTCTTCTCCAGGGTGAGGGACTGACCACCTTGTTCCAGACCATGGAGCTGAACTCTTCTCCAGGCTGAGGGACTGACCACCTTGTTCCAGACCATGCAGTTGAACTCTTCTCCAGGCTGAGGGACTGACAACCTTGTTCCAGACCATGGAGCTGAACTCTTCTTCAGGCTGAGGGACTGACCGCCTTGTTCCAGACCATGGAGCTGAACTCTTCTCCAGGCTGAGGGACTGAACACCTTGTTCCAGACCATGGAGCTGAACTCTTCACCAGGCTGAGGGACTGAACACCTTGTTCCAGACCATGGAGCTGAACTCTTCTCCAGGCTGAGGGACTGACCACCTTGTTCCAGACCATGGAGCTGAACTCTTCTCCAGGCTGAGAGACTGACCACCTTGTTCCAGACCATGGAGTTGAACTCTTCTCCAGGCTGAGGGACTGACCACCTTGTTCCAGACCATGGAGCTGAACTCTTCTCCAGGCTGAGGGACTGAACACCTTGTTCCAGACCATGGAGCTGAACTCTTCACCAGGCTGAGGGACTGAACACCTTATTCCAGACCATGGAGCTGAATTCTTCTCCAGGCTGAGGGACTGACCACCTTGTTCCAGACCATGGAGCTGAACTCTTCTCCATGCTGAGGGACTGACCACCTTGTTCCAGACCATGAAACTGAACTCTTCTCCAGGCTGAGGGATCGACCACCTTGTTCCAGACCATGGAGCTGAACTCTTCTCCAGGCTGAGGGACTGACCACCTTGTTCCAGACCATGGAGTTGAACTCCTTCTCCAGGCTAGGGACTGACCACCTTGTTCCAGACCATGGAGCTGAACTCTTCTCCAGGCTGAGGGACTGACCACCTTGTTCCAGACCATAGAGCTGAACTCTTCTCCAGGCTGAGGGACTGACACCCTTGGTCCAGACCGTGGAGCTGAACTCTTCTCCAGGCTGAGAGACTGACCACCTTGTTCCAGACCATGGAGCTGAACTCTTCTCCAAGCTGAGGGACTGACCACCTTGTTCCAGACCATGGAGCTGAACTCTTCTCCAGGCTGAGGGACTGACCACCTTGTTCCAGACCATGGAGCTGAACTCTTCTCCAGGCTGAGGGACTGACCACCTTGTTCCAGACCATGGAGCTGAACTCTTCTCCAGGCTGAGGGACCGGCCACCTTGTTCCAGACCATGGAGCTGAACTCTTCTCCAGGCTGAGGGACTGACCACCTTGTTCCAGACCATGGAGCTGAACTCTTCTCCAGGCTGAGGGACCGACCACCTTGTTCCAGACAATGGAGCTGAAATCATATCCAGGATGAGGGACTGACTACCTTGTTCCAGACCATGGAGCTGAACTCTTCTCCAGGCTGAGGGACTGACCACCTTATTCCAGACCATGGAACTGAACTCTTCTCTAGGCTGAGGGACCGACCACCTTGTTCCAGACCATGGAGCTGAACTCTTCTCCAGGCTGAGGGACCGACCACCTTGTTCCAGACCATGGAGCTGAAATCTTCTCCAGGATGAGGGACTGACCAACTTGTTGCAGACCATGGAGCTGAACTCTTCTCCAGGCTGAGGGACTGACAACCATGTTCCAGACCAACGAGCTGAACTCTTCTCCAGGCTGAGGGACTGAACATCTTATTCCACACTTTGGAGCTGAACTCTTCTCCAGGCTGAGGGACTGACCACCTTGTTCCAGACCATGGAGCTGAACTCTTCTCCAGGCTGAGGGACTGACCACCTTGTTCCAGACCATGGAGCTGAACTCTTCTCCAGCTGAGGGACTGACCACCTTGTTCCAGACCATGGAGCTGAACTCTTCTCCAGGCTGAGGGACTGACCACCTTGTTCCAGACCATGGAGCTGAACTCTTCTCCAGGCTGAGGGACTGACCACCTTATTCCAGACCATGGAGCTGAACTCTTCTCCAGGCTGAGGGACTGACCACCTTGTTCCAGACCATGGAGCTGAAATCTTCTCCAGGCTGAGGGACTGACCACCTTGTTCCAGACCATGGAGTTGAAATCTTCTCCAGGATGAGGGACTGACCACCTTGTTCCAGACCATGGAGCTGAACTCTTCTCCAGGCTGAGGGACTGACCGCCTTGTTCCAGACCATGGAGCTGAACTCTTCTCCAGGCTGAGGGACTCGACCACCTTGTTCCAGACCATTGGAGCTGAACTTTTCTCCAGGCTGAGGGACTGACCACCTTGTTCCAGACCATGGAGCTGAACTCTTCTTCAGGCTGAGGGACTGACCGCCTTGTTCCAGACCATGGAGCTGAACTCTTCTCCAGGCTGAGGGACTGACCACCTTGTTCCAGACCATGCAGTTGAACTCTTCTCCAGGCTGAGGGACTGACAACCTTGTTCCAGACCATGGAGCTGAACTCTTCTTCAGGCTGAGGGACTGACCGCCTTGTTCCAGACCATGGAGCTGAACTCTTCTCCAGGCTGAGGGACTGAACACCTTGTTCCAGACCATGGAGCTGAACTCTTCACCAGGCTGAGGGACTGAACACCTTGTTCCAGACCATGGAGCTGAACTCTTCTCCAGGCTGAGGGACTGACCACCTTGTTCCAGACCATGGAGCTGAACTCTTCTCCAGGCTGAGAGACTGACCACCTTGTTCCAGACCATGGAGTTGAACTCTTCTCCAGGCTGAGGGACTGACCACCTTGTTCCAGACCATGGAGCTGAACTCTTCTCCAGGCTGAGGGACTGAACACCTTGTTCCAGACCATGGAGCTGAACTCTTCACCAGGCTGAGGGACTGAACACCTTATTCCAGACCATGGAGCTGAATTCTTCTCCAGGCTGAGGGACTGACCACCTTGTTCCAGACCATGGAGCTGAACTCTTCTCCAGGCTGAGGGACTGACCACCTTGTTCCAGACCATGGAGTTGAACTCTTCTCCAGGCTGAGGGACTCACCACCTTGTTCCAGACCATGGAGCTGAACTCTTCTTCAGGCTGAGGGACTGACCGCCTTGTTCCAGACCATGGAGCTGAACTCTTCTCCAGGCTGAGGGACTGACCACCTTGTTCCAGACCATGCAGTTGAAATCTTCTCCAGGATGAGGGACTGACAACCTTGTTCCAGACCATGGAGCTGAACTCTTCTTCAGGCTGAGGGACTGACCGCCTTGTTCCAGACCATGGAGCTGAACTCTTCTCCAGGCTGAGGGACTGAACACCTTGTTCCAGACCATGGAGCTGAACTCTTCACCAGGCTGAGGGACTGAACACCTTGTTCCAGACCATGGAGCTGAACTCTTCTCCAGGCTGAGGGACTGACCACCTTGTTCCAGACCATGGAGTTGAACTCTTCTCCAGGCTGAGGGACTGACCACCTTGTTCCTGACCATGGAGCTGAACTCTTCTCCAGGCTGAGGGACTGACCACCTTGTTCCAGACCATGGAGCTGAACTCTTCTCCAGGCTGAGGGACTGACCACCTTGTTCCAGACCATGGAGCTGAACTCTTCTCCAGGATGAGGGACTGACCATCTTGTTCCAGACCATAAAACTGAACTCTTCTCCATGCTGAGGGATCGACCACCTTGTTCCAGACCATGGAGTTGAACTCTTCTCCAGGCTGAGGGACTGACCACCTTGTTCCAGACCATGGAGCTGAACTCTTCTCCAGGCTGAGGGACTGACCACCTTGTTCCAGACCATGGAGCCGAACTCTTCTCCAGGCTGAGGGACTGACCACCTTGTTCCAGACCATGGAGCTGAACTCTTCTCCAGGCTGAGGGACTGACCACCTCGTTTCAGACCATGGAGCTTAACTCTTCTCCAGGCTGAGGGACTGACCATCTTGTTCCAGACCATGGAGCTAAGCTCTTCTCCAGGCTGAGGGACTGACCATCTTGTTCCAGACCATGGTGCTGAACTCTTCTCCAGGCTGAGGGACTGACCACCTCAAATATTATTTCTTCTAGGTTGAGAGACTGATTACATCATCTTTATTTCACTACTACACCTGCTGCCTCTGTATTTGACTGAAGAAGCCTACTGTGTAGGCGAAAAGTTTGAGCAATAAGATACTAAACTGCTACACATATATCTTAATCACCAGCTTGTCGGTATTTTCTACTATTGACAACACTGAAAAAGGACACAAGGTATTAAGGAGAATAAATTCTCTTCCATTAGGAGGATTAACACAATCACCATTAAGATTTCACCATTACCACCAAGCCTGAGCTCCATTTCAGAAAACAATTAAAACGATATACGTACAAAGAAGTAATTCCTTCCTCCCACACACGCAATTACTTTTTTTTAACATGGTTATTGTAATTAAATATTTTGTGCCAGCGAGGTTACTCACTCATGAAGGCCGGAGAGAATTACAATCAAGTGATAAGTAGGGTATAAAAAAGACGGGGTGAGTAATGGGTTGTTTTCCTACCTACGTTAACAATACTGGCAGTGGACAGTCAGGGGAGACTGACTTGATATTATTTCATGTCGTTAGTCGCGAAAACAAGGTACGAAACTAGGTGAAAGTAACTCTTCCTGAAAGCACAATTACATTTTCATCACTGCCTGTCAACTTGAGGAACGTGAAATCTACACCTTCACCACCATCACCATAAAAATGGTAAAATATAAGAACACTCTGTTTTGTCATTAAGTGAAAAGAATGTGTGCGGTATATAAGAAAACGTTCATGATGGGAGATCTGGGAACCACGCAGAGGAGAGGTAAGTAGATGGTCACATGACAACCTCAGCTGGAAACATGTCTAGAATCATGCGAGAAAAAAAAAACAAGATGAGCCAACAAGACTAGAACTTCTTTGAACCTCATATGTACCGGAAACGAAGGAAATTGTAGTGTTGGGAACCTCGGGATGTCAGCGATCATATATAACTGATTTTTGACTGACCAATCACCTATTGGAGGTTATTCTGAAGAGGAGTATAGATGGAGGAAGGAGAGTCGTGCCAGACTACAGGAGATGGGACTACATGTGCATGAGAGTTTCGAAATCAAGTGGAATGGGGAAGGGAAATGGAAGGGAAGACAATGAATTAGATGGCAGAGATCTTAATCGGGGAGTGGAAGAGAACATTTTACCAAATTGGTAAAGTTAATAATATCAGAGCTTGACAGGTGGAAAGAGAAAAGGAAAGTTAACTGCGAATGAATATATTAAGGTGAAAAAAGAGGCCAGAATCAAAGCAAATAACAACCGAAGCAGCTACACAACCACATCAATAGGATGCTGACTGTAAAAACAACGAATGACAAGCAGGTCTGCGAGGAACAAAACAGACAAAACAAACAGTTTAAAGAAGCAACCTCTGTGGGCTCGGGAATAACATTGGCGTGACGGCGAAACAAAGAGAAGACCAATACAGACTGGAAAAACATCCACTTAAAGTTAAAATGAGGTACAGAAGCTCTGTGTCTACTGCTTCTTCACGAGTCATTGGAAACGGGGAAGCAAAAAGAAATTATTAAAAAATAAAAAAATGAACGAAATCCCAGTATTAAAGGAAGAGGACTCGCAGGTCTACCTGAAGTCTACCTAGAAGGTGTTCCGGGGATCAACGCCCCCCGTGGCCCAGTCCCTGACCAGGCCTAGTGCTCGGAGTAGTATCTCGTGCACGTGGGTAGTTGAGATGACGTATTTGCCAGCTCCTTGTACTTAGTGTCCCTTGTACAAATGGAACTACTCCACGTTGATTCCCTGCTGCCGCGTGACACAATAATTATAGGACCCGAAGTCTTCACCTGGTCCTCACCAGTGACCTGCTTTCTCCACTATATACCTCGTAGTCCGTGTTCTCTTACTCTCATGTATCATTTCGAGTGAGCTAGGTCCCAGGACCGCCTTGTGTCCAGTAAATATGTGAAAAAAAAACACTTATATACAGTTCAAGACATTTATTAAAGGAAACGTTTCGCCAAAAGTGGCGTCTTCAGTCTTAATACAAAATAACTGAGAAGAGAATATACGACTATGCACCCCTGTCTTAGTTACTCTGTATTAGGACTGAAGAAGCCACTCGGGGCGAAACGTTTCCTTTAATATATGTCCTGAACTGTACATAAGTATCTTTCTCCCATATTGTCGGTATAACCATACCATTTCTCAGTTGTCAAGACTCAATAAAGAAGTCCCAAGTGTGTCCTTTCATCATTATTGTCGGTATCGTTATTGTATCTCCCTTCATAACCCGCATAACTACTTGATATAAGTTTGGTGATGTCAGTCTCTCGTCCTCAGTTACTTGGACATCAAAGTGTTGTTGTTGCTGCAGCAAATTCCGTATAACGTTATAAATTTCCTTCAGACAGAGCAGAGTGTGAGAAACAGAGCGAAACGGGCCGGGAGACAGTGGCCCTGAGACCCAGAGAGCGAGGCAAGGACCATCAGTGGACCATATCAGACACCGTCTTACTTTGCCCAAACCCACAAGCATACACACTAGCAGACACACTTTCAGTTTCAGTGTCCACCCTGTCATACACACACACACACACACACACACACACACACACACACACACACACACACACACACACACACACACACACACACACACACACACACACACACACACACAAATACTTATCCAACTGTGAAGCAATGGACACTAGAAGAGTTAAATAAAGTTCTGTACTACTCTCACTATTTTTACTGTCATACTACTACTACTACTACTACATTAAATAAGAATAATACTATAAACATAATAATAATAATAATAATAATAATAATAATAATAATAATAATAATAATAATAATAATAATAATAACAATAATAATAATAATAATAATAATAATCGAGCACTGGCATGCCGGTGTTAAGGATTCACCTGCGCAATAGATCGTACGACTAGATATACATAAATTCCTCAGTGAATATACACTATGTTCATGATAATAAGATCTGTGCATAGATTAGTATATTCTGTGTTCACGGTATTAAGATCCATTTTTCATGGTAATAAGATCTATTTTTCTTGGTAATAAGATCTATTTTTCTTGGTAATAAGATATATTTTTCTTGGTAATAAGATCTATTTTTAATGGTAATAAGATCTATTTTTCATGATAATAAGATTTATTTTTCATGGTAGTTCCTATGAAAGTATGATGTATGTTGATGGTAACATCTGTTTATACGGGAGTAAGACCTGTGTCTCGGCTGGTTTCTCTTCCCCCCGTGAGCTCAGGCAAGTAAAGCAAGAGGGGGAAAAGGAGTTACTTTAAAAACAAGACAGTGGAAGGAAATACCAGGCAGGTTGATTTGCTGCGGCTACAGTAACGGGTCGAGGGAGGGAAGGATGGAGGACTGGTGGGATGGAAGGATGGATGGAGGATGGGTGGGGGGATGCCAGGGGTTGAGAGAGGATGGGATCGAGGGATGGGTGTTGAGATGTCAGATCAGTAAGCATCCTTGGGTGGGACCGACATCTACTGGTCGAACAAAATAAAAGGCAAAATACCGTGACTGGAACGATAGACAAATAACCCGCACATAGGAGAGAGAGAGAGAGAGAGAGAGAGAGAGAGAGAGAGAGAGAGAGAGAGAGAGACGACGTTTAGGTCCAAAACGTCGTTGTTATTATTGTTTTCTAAACTGCATTTTATTTTTTTTTTTTTTTGTAATCCAGAACGTAACTTCATTAATAATAATCCCTATTAATCCGGCAGTGAAAATGGATTTCTTTACCGAATCCCAAAAGTTCCTAAAAAGTTTTGGAACTTCGGGACATAACTATAAACTTGATTTAAACTGCTAATTACATTCCAGGTGCTGTTTGTAGGCACTGTTTTATCACTGTTTAAAGTCACTGTTTACACTGTCTATAGTCACTGTTTATAGTTACTATTTATAGCTACTGTTTATGCTCACTGATTATCATTGTTTATAGTTACTGTTTATAGTCACTGTTTATAGTCACTGTTTATAGTTACTGTTAATAGTCACTGTTTATAGTCACTGTTTATAATCACTGTTTATAGTTACTGTTTATAGTTACTGTTTATAATTACTGTTTATAATTACTGTTTAGTCACTGTTTATAGTTACTGTTCATAGATACTATTTAGTCACTGTTTATAGTCACTGCTTATAGTTACTGTTTATTCACTGTTTATAGTTATAGTTTATACTCACTGTTTATAGTTACTATTTATAATAATTTTTTATATTTACTGTTCATAGTCACTGTTTATAGCCACTGTTTATTGTCACTGTTTATAGTCACTGTTTATAGTCACTCTTTAAAGGGAGACTAAATCCTAACCTGTCACTCGACAACATCCTACAAGGGGAGAGGTGTGCTTTGATGCTGATATGTGACCCTTGCTTTAAGGAGGTGGAGCTATCTTCCTCTTTCCCGGATCAAGCCTAATTACCTGCCATTTCCTCAGGGGTTGTATTATCGCCCTGACGGGTCGAGCGCTTCGCCAAGAATGTAATCACGCGTCGCAACGGTAGTTCTTGATGACATTAGAGAAGAGATGGAGGAGTGAATCAGAAGACGATAATAATAATAATAATAATAATAATAATAATAATAATAATAATAATAAAGGAGGAAAGTAAGGCATACTGTGGTTGGTTACTTTATTGTCTCGAGGATGAGGTGTTCCTTCCTTCCTTCCTTCATCTGCCTCGAGCTTCCTTCTTTCCCTAAATCCCTCCTGCCTTTTCTGCCTCCCTCTTTCCATGGTGTAACGTCGTGACGTCACAATTGCGTCACAACATCCGGGTGCCGAGTAGGCGGGGCCAGAATCTGGGCTGCGGGTTGACCTCAGTCAGTAAAACAATTTTCTTAATAATGTGAAACTAAAAACGCAGCAATATATATATATATATATATATATATATATATATATATATATATATATATATATATATATATATATATATATATATATATTAGAAATAGGACTTTTTTAAATTTTCTTTTATAGATTCATAAATATATTTTTTCATTGATAATGTCAATTGGTTTGTTTTTTCCACCAAACCTAACTTAAAAACTCACCTTATCTAACCTAACCTATGTAGCCTGACTTCACCTAACGTAACCCAACCTACCCTTACCTAGCCTAACCTAACCTAACTCTAACCAAACCTAACTAACCTAACCTAACTCTAACCAAACCTAACCTAACCTAACCTAACCTAACCTATGTAGCCTGACTTCACCTAAAGTAACCCAACCTACCCTTACCTAGCCTAACCTAACCTAACTCTAACCAAACCTAACCTAACCTAACCTAACTCTAACCAAACCTAACCTAACCTAACCTAACTTAAAAACTCACCTTATCTAACCTAACCTATGTAGCCTGACTTTACCTAACGTAACCCAACCTAACCTTACCTAGCCTAACCTAACCTAACTCTAACCAAACCTAACCTAACCTAACCTAACCTAACTCTAACCAAACCTAACCTAACCTAACTTAACCTAACCTAACCTAAACGTAACCTAACGTAACGTAACTTAACCTAACCTAACGTAAACGTAACGTAACGTAACCTAACCTAACCTAACCTAACCTAACTTAAAAACTCACCTTATCTAACCTAACCTATGTAGCCTGACTTTACCTAACGTAACCCAACCTAACCTTACCTAGCCTAACCTAACCTAACTCTAACCAAACCTAACCTAACCTAACCTAACTCTAACCAAACCTAACCTAACCTAACTTAACCTAACCTAACCTAAACGTAACCTAACGTAACGTAACTTAACCTAACCTAACGTAAACGTAACGTAACCTAACCTAACCTAAAAACTCACCTTATCTTACGTAACCTAACCTAACCTAGCATAACCTAACGCAATTTTCTTTAGGCAAATTCTACTAATAAGCTAGTCAATTTTGTTTTTTCGACCAAACCTGACTTAAAAACTCTACCTAAATTAACCTAAGCTTAATTAACCTTACCTAACCTAACCTCACCTATCCTAACCACAATTATCCTAACCTCACCTAACCAAAGCTAACCTTATCTAACCTAACGCAATTTTCTTTAGCCAAATTCTACTAATAAGCAGATTTATGGCACGAACAAATTTTCACTCTGCTTATTCGGCAGAAAAGACATACTTTTTTGGCCTACCTCACAGAGTGTAGGCCTGTAGGCCTGTTGCTACGCTCATTACCTCTTCTTCTACAGTTCTCCCTTTATATCCTTGTATTGAGTTAACAGAGCCACTGATGGGCGTAACTGTCTGCAAAATAAGGATACCCAAGTGTTGAATATGTGTCTAAGTCATCACCTTGTCGGTATTGTATACCACGGATGTATTACCTTCTTGGTATTGTATACCACGGATGTATAACCTTGTTGGTATTGTATACGACGGATGTATCATCTTGTCGGTATTGTATACCACGGATGTATCATGTTGTCAGAATGGTACACCACGGATGTACCACCTTGTCAGTATTGTATACGACGGATGTATCACCTTGTCAGTATTGTATACCACTGATGTATCACCTTGTCAGCTTTGTATACCAATGATGTATCACCTTCTCGGTATAGTATACCACTGACATACCACTACAGTATGTTTTCAACGTTCTCAACCTTGTAGTCAGATTAAGAGTGTTATGTCAGGTAAAGCAGAATCTGTTTCTAAACAGGATTTATATCACTTAAATTTTACATACTACAAATTAATCTAGTTTATACAGTCCTAGACTTATGTTCAGAGTGTCTTCAATGCTTTTTATTTTTTATATACGACTTGATTTAGCTATATTTCGTTCAGCCACCGAGTTACTTGTTAGAACTTTCTTCCTTATCCTATTGTTTCTCAGTGGTCTTATGATATCTCTACAAACTTTAGGTTAGATAAAGTTAAGTTAGATTTGGGTTAAGTTCATGTCCACCTTATCCGGGTCCCATATCGCCGGGAGTTGCAAGATCTTGCTAATAGGAACACTCCACCTCCCTGGCATGTAATTTACCTGTCCCAGGGTTTTCCCAGATAATTTGGGAAGGGAAGAGAGAAAAGGGGAGGGGAAGACATAGAGTGGAAGGGGGAGAGGGAAGTCATAGAGGGGAAGGGGGAGCCTGGAGACCAGAGGTCTGGCTTGCATGGGGAGACAGGGTGAGGAAGATGACACTATCCAGGCTCGGCATGATCCTTGTGGGTTTGGTACTCCTCATGATTATATGACTGAAAAATATGTTGCGGATTTGAGGTAGAGGCAGTGTGTCCTCTACTTCAGCCCAGGCAAGAGGCACATCAGCCCTACCTCAAAACCCTCAGGAGGTACAGGAGCTGCAGTTCAACTCCCTCAAGTGACTTAGGAGATAATAAATAATAATAATAATCATGGGAATAATAGTAATAATCATAACAACAATAATAATAATGGAAGTAAGTGTTTTTGTGAATCCATCGACGATCAGCGAGAGAGAGAAAAAAAATCCTAGCTGAGGAATCCGAAGGAATCCGGGGGCACGAATACGGATCCACAAGAACCGGGGTGAATGCCTTTGCTATCCCCCCCCCCCCCCGTGAATCTCCCTTTCCTCTCTGTCAGCATGAGGGTCGAAAACTCCACACTCTAGGGGCAGAAATTCGACTATATGGCAGAGGCGAGCCTTGACCTACGCCAAACTGAAGTTCGTTGCCTTCTCCTATTAAAATCTGGATGTAATGTCATTCTTACAGGGATGATATTATTATGATTATTATTATTGCTGTTATTATAATTATTATTAATTTTATTACTATTATTATTATTATTATTATTATTATTTCATGGGGCAAACGTTAGGCCCGTAAGGGTCATACAGCTCTTGGGAAATGAGAGATAATCAGGTTTGATCCGAGGAAGGGAAGG
The DNA here is from genome assembly GCF_026875155.1 of Cherax quadricarinatus. Taxonomy (NCBI): domain Eukaryota; kingdom Metazoa; phylum Arthropoda; class Malacostraca; order Decapoda; family Parastacidae; genus Cherax; species Cherax quadricarinatus. Next base: position 36,993,898 of record NC_069425.1, on the reverse strand, counting down.
GTAGCTCCACCTTCCTCACGACGTGTCCACTGGTCATGTCTCTTCAACTGAACATCCCTTAATCAAACACTGTTCAGTAGAACATTGCCCAGTATAACACTATCTAGAACATAAGAACATAAGAAGGAGCACTGCAACAGGCCTACTGGCCCATGCTTAGCAGGTCCATCTCATGTTAGGAAAAAGGACACAAGTGCAACTAATGTTACATTTTATTGTGGCAACGTTTCGCTCTCCACGTCTGGTAAAATAATGGAGAGAGAGAGAGAGAGAGAGAGAGAGAGAGAGAGAGAGAGAGAGAGAGAGAGAGAGAGAGAGAGTTGCAGAAGAAGTAAAGCAGATGAGAAAGAATGAATATGATAACAAGGAAGAACAGAAACAAAGATAAAACGCTTAAAAGAAATATAGAAAGACAAAAAAAGAATGAGAGAAGTAAAATTTAATTTATGCTGATTATTAACTAGTTGTATAGACACACTTTTGCGCTCTCTCTCTCTCTCTCTCTCTCTCTCTCTCTCTCTCTCTCTCTCTTTCTCTCTCTGTTTAATAAATGGTGCGGGTAGACCCCTGGACCTCACCTCCGGGCGATTACGTCACATAACCTGACCCTCTGCTCCCTAGGTCATGACCCCTTCCCTCCACACCCCTTCCCTTTATTCCCCTTCCCTCCACTCCCCTTCCCTCCACATCCCTTCCCTCCACTCCCTTCGTTTCCCACCCCCTTCCCTCGACACCCCTGTCATCCCTCCCTTCTTTGCCCCTCTCATCCCTCCCCTCCTCACCCCTTCCCTCACCCCTTCCCCACCTTACCCTCCCGTCCTCCTCCTTCCAGAGGCTGTCCTAGTTACTAAACCCACATTGGAACCCTTGACGGTGTCCTCATGGCCCTGCTGACGTCTGTCAGCTGAGACTGACAGCCCTTGAGAATAAAGACCCAATGGAAGTCACATTATCTGACATTTTTTGGGTTAACTTGGGTAATTTACACATATACCGCTATGTATAATAATTTGTGTAACTGTATTTGTACCTGTACCTAAATTGCTGAAGTCATATAACAATGGTTATAAATGACAATAATTTTTAAAGGGGTGGACCGGTAAGCCAGCGGAAGGCCTCGGTCAGATGACCAAAAGCTCCAACGGCGGGTCATCATCTGACTAAGAACCGCGTCAGGAAACATTTGTCCTGTTTCCTGACGAACCTTACCTAACCTAACCTGTACCTAAATAAACGTACTTGCTGGAAATGAATGGTATAAAATACCGACACAATGGAAATATAAACACTTAAGCAGTGTAATGTGTCCTTTATTGACGATGTTTTCGCCCACACAGTGGGCTTTATCAAGAAAATTGGAAAACAGAAAGACAGGTAGACTCGTACACTTCCGGGTCAAAGCCTTGGGTCTTAAAAGATTTATCAGCCGTGTTCAGTTTTGATAAATAGTGCAGGACAATCTTCGAGGAGGGTATAGATCTGATAACCCACAGGTTCAACATGAAAAGGCTCTTAATAGCTGAACTCGTAATTGTTCATGCGACTTCTCATAAAGACTACAGTGGAGGAATACGCAAGATAGTACTTCGTGACACTTCTTTCGAGATTGTAATCTTTTACCTGCCATCTATAATCAACAGATCTTACCAGGTATAAGCAATGTGTGGAACATTAGTCAATGAAGGTACAAGTAGGAAAGTCTTCTGGCATATTTAATAGCTAGAACGGAGAGAAATAGAAAGGCAGTAGCTGTACATGGTAGAAGGATTATGTAGATGCGAGAACATAGAGGGCATATGGGCGTATGGAAGTAGGGAAGAGCATAACTGGGCAGAGAAGCATGGTATCATGAGGAGCATGGTAGGGAGAAGCAGGATCATGTAGAGCAGGAGAGCATGATAAGCAGGGGGAGCATGTAGGAAGAGCATAGGTGGCAGTGAAGTGTAGGTAAGGAGCATGGAGGGCCAGGACATGGTAGGGCAGGAGGAGCATGTAGGGCAGGGGAGCATGTAGAAGGGACATGGTAGGCAGAGGACATGGTAGGGCAGGAGACATGTAGGCAGAGGAGCATGGTAGGCAGGAGGAGCATGGTAGGCAGGAGGAGCATTGGTAGGCAGGAGATCATGGTAGGGCTAGGAGCAGCATGTAGGCAGGAGGAGCATGTAAGGCAGGAGGAGCATGGTAGGGCAGGAGGACATGGTAAGGGCAGGAGGAGCATGGTAAGGGCAGGAGGAGCATGGTGGTAGGAGGACATGGTAGGGCATGAGACATGGTAGGGAGGAGGAGCATGTAGGCGAGGACATGGTAGGCAGGAGGAGCATGGTAGGGAGGAGGAGCATGGTAGGGCAGGAGGAGCATGGTAGGGGAGGAGGAGCATGGTAGGGCAGAGGAGCATGGTAGGGCAGGAGGAGCATGGTAGGGCAGGAGGAGCATGGTAGGGCAGAGAGCATGGTAGGGCAGGAGGAGCATGGTAGGGCAGGGGAGCATGGTAGGCAGAGAGCATGGTAGGCAGGAGGAGCAGGAGGAGCATGGTAGGGCAGGAGGAGCATGGTAGGGCAGGAGGAGCATGGTAGGGCAGGAGGAGCATGGTAGGGCAGGAGGAGCATGGTAGGGCAGGAGGAGCATGGTAGGGCAGGAGGAGCATGGTGGCAACATGAGGGCAGAGGAGCTGAGGCAGAGGGATAGTAGGGCGGGAGGAGCATGGTAGGGCAGGAGGAGCATGTGGGGAGGAGAGTGGTGGCAAGGGAGCATGGTAGGGCAGGAGAGCATGGTAGGGCAGGAGGAGCATGGTAGGGAGGGGAGCATGGTAGGGCAGGAGGAGCATGGTAGGGCAGGAGGAGCATGGTAGGGCAGGAGGAGCATGGTAGGGCAGGAGGAGCATGGTAGGGCAGGAGGGGCATGTAGGGCGGGAGAGCATGGTAGGGCAGGAGGAGCATGGTAGGGCAGGAGAGCATGGTAGGAGGAGGAGCATGGTAGGGCAGGAGGAGCATGGTAGGGCAGGAGGAGCATGGTAGGCAGGAGCATAGTAGGCAGAAGCATGGTAGGGCAGGAGCATAGTAGGGCAGAAGCATGGTAGGGCAGGAGGAGCATGGTAGGGCAGGAGGAGCATGGTAGGGCAGGAGGAGCATAGTAGGGCAGGAGAGCATGGTAAGGCAGGAGGAGCATGGTAGGGCAGGATGAGCATGGTAGGGCAGGAGAGCATGGTAGGCAGGAGCATGGTAGGGCAGGGGGAAGCATGGTAGGGAGGAGGAACATGGTAGGGCAGGAGGAGCATGGTAGGGCAGGAGGAGCATGGTAGGGCAGGAGGAGCATGGTAGGGCAGGAGGAGCATGGTAGGGCAGGAGGAGCATGGTAGGGCAGGAGGAGCATGGTAGGGCAGGAGGAGCATAGTAGGGCAGGAGGAGCATGGTAGGGCAGGAGGAGCATGGTAGGGCAGGAGGAGCATGGTAGGGCAGGAGGAGCATGGTAGGGCAGGAGGAGCATGGTAGGGCAGGAGGAGCATAGTAGGGCAGGAGGAGCATGGTAGGGCAGGAGGAGCATAGTAGGGCAGGAGGAGCATGGAGGGCAGGAGGAGCATGGTAGGGCAGGAGGAGCATGTAGGGCAGGAGGAGCATGGTAGGGCAGGAGGAGCATGGTAGGGCAGGAGGAGCATGGTAGGGCAGGAGGAGCATGGTAGGGCAGGAGGAGCATGGTAGGGCAGGAGGAGCATGGTAGGGCAGGAGGAGCATGGTAGGGCAGGAGGAGCATGGTAGGGCAGGAGGAGCATGGTAGGGCAGGAGGAGCATAGTAGGGCAGGAGGAGCATGGTAGGGCAGGAGGAGCATGCTGGTGAAAGTGACAATTCACTGAGGCAATGAAGCACTAAGTTAAAAATAATGATATATAAGAAATATATGAAGCTCAGATTTATACAACAAAATAACTCTTTCACATATGAATATAATTATATAATATATATATATATATTATATATATATATATATAAATATATATATATATAATATATATACATCATATATATATATATAATATGTGTGTGTGTGTGTGTGTGTGTGTGGTGTGGTGTGTGTGTGTGTGTGTGTGTGTGTGTGTGTGTGTGTGTGTGTGTGATGGTGTGGTGGAGTGTGTTCGTATAGAACTTAACTGGGGACCAACAACATCAGAGAAGAAAATAAACATACTTCTGAGAAAACTCTGGATGTTTCTCCCCGGAGCTGTTTGAGTATTTTCTTCTACCACCCCTTCTGTGCTATGTCTGTAAAGTTTATTTGAAAACAAGTTACATAAGAAAGACACATTGGGAAGGAGAGCAACATGTATGAGATCACAGAGCTGACATCTCAAATACTTTTCCAGTTCCCCAGTGGTGGGTCGTGTGACCAGAATGCTGCAGGCATTTCCTCTCTGGATTGCAACACTGAGTCTCCAGGGTAACATGGTGAACTCCATCTGGAGGCTTCTGGCTTCCGCCAGACCTCAGTACCCATGGCTCCCGTTCTGCTGGGGAACGGGCTGTGGCGAAGCTTTGTTTGATGAAGTCAATGATCTCCTCGTGTCTGGCATACTTCCCTTTCGACGTACGACATTTGACATCATGTAACCAAATTGATTAGCTGACTCCCTGCCGCATATGCAAGCTGGATGTGAGTTGACTTACCGCTGTGCAGAAGAGGAATGGAGGGAGTGGGTCTCCCTGCGGAATACCATGTGAAGGTTTTTTCTCACGAAATATTAGAACTTTTATTTTTTTTTTGCTGTAGCCAGCTGAAATAAAGGAAAAAATAGATATTTTTTTACCAATGTTATCAGACTGAAAAAAAAAACGTAAAATATTTTTTATAGAAGATTTAGAGAATTTTAAATAGCGTAAATGAGATAAGAAAACTGGACAAAACATAAATCCTTGTTCTTATGGTTTTCTCAAATCTTCCGATGATAGACTTTACAATTTTCGCAACATTCTCAGCAAAATCTGTGTTTACTTCCTTACAAATTTTCATGTATTACTCAAAAAAGCCTCATTCGATCTGCATCAATTTTTCACCGCTGGTGTGATGTACCATGGACAAGATTCCTGAAACTATTTGCCTGCGGTGGTACCCTATGTTCAGTGTTACACAGGGCATTCCCAAATTTTCTTTCCCTGAGTTAACAGTTGAAGAAATCCTCTGAGCGGCTTCAGAACTTTCAACACTTGTATATATCCTACTTAAAAGAAAGTTGGTATATTTGATGGAGTGTGTAGGTACCATTCACCCTCTTTTAAATCTCACAATGATAGTATTATTTTAGGCTATTGCGTTATTTTTGCCTTGATGCTGGTGAGGGGCTCTTGATTAGATCGAATCTGAATGCGTAGTTGTTTTCCCTCATCTCTACTCTCCTGCACCTAGGTGTTTATATGTGCAGATTTGTGAAGTGTTTGGCAGTCTCCACAAAGACATCCACATGTGAGCGTGTGTATGTAAGTACACATTAATATAGTTATATAAATTATCATACAAGCAGCATATGCGTAAATTACAGAGATGCATAGATGTGTGTGTCTGTGTGAGTGTTCAGAGGTGTGATAGTATCGTATATTTGCTTACAATATGTCTCTACAGGATTGTATATATAGATGTTTGCGGGTATATGCATTGTCAAGCAGTACTCCGTCATGTATATTTATATATATACAGTAGCGAGTTAGGTGTTGACAGATATGAGAATGTGCATATAAACTTTGGAAGACGTCCACATGTGTGCACACACGTGTAAACGCATATTCACAGACGTATACAGGTGTGTGCTTGATCCAGTGATGGTTGTCAGTTGCACGGGTGTGGGGAAGGTCGCTGAGATGAATCAGGAGCTTGAGCAGGATAAAAACTAGGCTGGGTAGCCTCTTAAAATGTCGCTTCTTATAGTACGGGATTATCTTATGTATATATATACTGATAGTTTGTCTTTGTCATGTGTGCGTGTGTGTGTACTTACCTGTTTGTGGTTACAGGGGTGGAGACATAGCTCCTGTGTGTGTGTGTGTGTGTGTGTGTGTGTGTGTGTGTGTGTGTGTGTGTGTGTGTGTGTGCTCATCGAGTTGTGATTGCGGAGGTTGAGACTCAGTTCCCGATCTCGTATCATAGCTCAAAGCCTGTCCAGTATATACTGGTTCCCTTATCTCGTGGACTTTCAATACCTACTCCTGAAGCAATGTATGGATATTGCTTCCTCAACTTTTTCATCAAAAAAATTCTACTTGTTTAAAACCATTAAACTAAAGAAATAGTTCTTATGAACCGTCTGTCTCACTACAGCCTGTCACCTCTGTGCTTCATATTTCAAATAGTCTGTGCCCGCTAGGTCTAAACCTCTGAGTACCTTATATGTCGTGATCATGTCTCCTCACTCAAGGAAAAGGATCATGGGATGAGTATTATACCGAGAACATCTGAGGCGAATGTCAACCAAATGACTGTTGCAGCAGTTATTTAGTTGATTTGTACCCCGTATACGTCAGGCCCATACTGGAGTATACAGCACCAGTATGGAACCCACACCTAGTCAAACATGTCATGAAATTAGAGAAAGTGCAAAGGTTTGCAACACGACTAGTTCCAGAGCTAAGGGTTATGTCCTACGAGGAGAGAGTAAAGGAAATAAATCAATCTAACAACACTGAAGGATAGGAAGGATAGGGGGGAAGACATGATAACGACATATAAAATACCGAGAAGAACTGACAAAGTGGATAGGAACAGAATGTTTCAGAGATGGGACACAGCAACAAGGGGTCACAACTGAAAGTTGAAAACTTAGATGAGTCACAGGGATGTTAAGAAGTATTTCTTCAACCATAGAGTTGTCAGGAAGACGGACAATCTGTAAAGTGATGTAGTGGAGGCAGTATCCATACACAGCTTTAAGAAGAGGTACAGTAAGACTCATAGAGCAAGGGAGAGTGGACCTAGTAGCGACCTGCGAAGAGGCGGGACCAGGAACTGTAAATCGACCCCTGTACCCACAAACAGACGAGTACACACACACACACACACACACACACACACACCGGGGCCAGGAGCTCGGACTCGACCCCCGCAACCTCAACTAGGTGAGTACACACACACACACACACACCTACTGTACATTAGGACTAGTTCTGTTTCTGGTTCGTGTGAGTAAAATTCCAGAAGGGACTGAGTCATATACGATATATCCTTGTTCGTGAACCGGATCGCGGGGGGCGATGATCCCCGGTATACCCTCCAGGTAGACTCAAGGATCCCTGTTTGCCGATGATATAAAACAAATGAGGAGAATAAAAACCAATGGAAACAGGGGAAAGGCTCCACAAAGAGCAACATTAGTTAGAGGAAATACTTAATGTTTTATATTCACTTTTGCAAATCCACTCTGCTTTCATCCAAGTCTTGGAAGTGCTCACTATTGAGTCTTAGTGTTTAAAACTGAAATTTAGTGCTCAGTAGAGAATCTTAAAGTATTCGAAGCTGAGTCTTACTGTGCTCAACAATAAAGTGCTCATATCTATAGTCTAAGAACTTAATTATTGGTGCTCACATTATTTTATTCCACAACAATGGTGACTTAATGCTCAGTCAGGAGACTTAATGCTCAATAACGGAGACTTAATGCTCAGTCAGGAGACTTAATGCTCAATAACGGAGATTTAATGCTTAATAACGGAGACTTAATACTCAATAACGGAGACTTAATACTCAATAACGGAGACTTAATACTCAATAACGGAGACTTAATACTCAATAATGATTAGTGATCGTGGATCTGTAAAGTTGGTCATCAAGAAACCCATCTAATTCTGTCTGTCTTTTGTCTTTTTCTTGCTGTTTACCCGTACCACTCACCTCTCTCTCTCTCTCTCTCTCTCTCTCTCTCTCTCTCTCTCCTCTCTCTCTCTCTCTCTGTAAACAAGGAACAAGGAAATCTTACCTCTAATATCCCAGACATCTTGCCACTTAACCTTCAAATTTCCCTAGACACTTAAAGGCAACTTATTCATCTACTTTTTCAATACTAGTAGATCACAAAAGACGTTCACCTTAACACTAGAAAACTACGCTGCTGGAGAAGCGCAAGTCATGATGAGGGAAAAAATTAATGAAGTGCTGTATCATAGTGTGTGTGTGTGTGTGTGTGTGTGTGTGTGTGTGTGTGTTATTGTTATTAAGGTAAATATCACTTACTGTTCTTTACATTTGCGAGGACACGCTGTCTTTTATTTTTTCTTCGTGTTAAATTTCAAGGTTGGGGGGTGAAAGGTGGTCTCTGGGACCCATTACATAGGTCATGTCATCATATAGATCATGTCATTACATAGATCATGTCATTACATAGATCATGTCATTACATAGATCATGTCATTACATAGATCATGTCATTACATAGATCATGTCATTAAATAGATCATGTCGTTATCCTTTTTCTAACCACAGCTGTCTTAATTATTTTGTTAGCGAACGATAAAGAAAAGTTTATTAGCTAAGGAGACGGAAGATGAGCATCTGACGAGTCACAGGAGTATTCTTCTTCTTCTTCTTCTTCTTCTTATTATTATTATTATTATTATTATTATTATTATTATTATTATGGGATAAACTGATCCCGTAGTTATCATACAGAGCTTGAGGAATGGGAGATAATAAGCATTGATCCAAGGAATGTTTGAGAACTGGGGAATATAAGCCATCCGGTTCAATACTCATGGATCCCGTTGCATTTTGAGAGGCAGGAATGTTGTTAGTGCGCTAGAGAAGTGCAGGGAAGTAGAGGCCAGAGCCACTCATACATTTAACACTGTACGAAGCCAAGAAAAGTCCGGTCGACCAGTAGAAAGTGAAGAGATGGGCCCAAGAGCTGCATCTTAACACCTATTAATTTGGTTAGGTTAATAGTCGTCCAACAAACACGTAAACACACACACACACACACACACACACATATATATATAATATATATATATATATATATATATATATATATATATATATAATATATATATATATATATATATGTATATGTATATATATATATATATATTATATATAAATAAACCGGAACTGAGTAGACTCTGGAGACAAGGATTTCAAACTTCACTCACGGAGGAAGACCGAGGGTGAGCATAGTGCCAAGCATATCACTGGAGGCACACATCAACTGAATAACCTGAGGAGCCAGTGCCCGTTCGCATATCTAAAAGAAATCTCAACAAAGAGTTATTCCTGGCCCTTTCGAAGACTAAGAAACTGGAGGAAATGCAGAGGCGTGCAACGAGGCTTGTTTAACAGTTATGGGGGAATGATCAACGAGGAGAGGCTAGAGAAGCTGAACCTGGCTACATTAGAGGACAGAAGAAACGGGAGGGACATGATGAAAGATAACATAATATTCATAGATAATGATAGGGAAGACAAGAATAGAATAAAAAGATGGGAAACAGGTATACGAGGAAATAGTTGGAAAATCCTTCTTCACCCTCAGGATAGTCAAGGAGTGGAATGACCTCGACGAACAAGTAAGCGGTGAGGGCAGGTTCCATTCATGGTTTGTGAGTGCAGGTATGGCAAGCGGCAAGTTAATAGGTAGGGACAGGAGCTAATATTCGACCCCTTTGTAACAATGTATAGATTGGAAGGTAGGTAGAAAAGTAAGCACATAAAACACCACCGACGACAACAACAACAACAATAAATATATCACCATCATCATGTCCAGAAGCAAACACACTTGGCCTTTTCTACAGTTGACAGGAGGGAAGAGTAGGTAATGGGGAGAGGAGGAGAGGGGAGGAGAAGGGAGGAGAGGGATGGGTAGGAAGGGGATGGGAGGTCAAGAAATCATATATTTTCCCTCTTGGTTAATCAGGTTTTTGCTTGCCTTGTGGAGTGAGGTGGCTGGTATTGGACAAGTTCTCCCACCAGGTGGTATGGCACACCCAAGGCCTAATTGGGGACTTATTCCAGGCCTGTGAAGGCCTACAGCTTCCTCCTGCGGGGAGTCCACAAGGGTGTGCATGAAATTTCCCAAGGCAACGTTGAGGAACAGCCACTTCTTGCTGACCACCACTAAGCAGTACTTACAATATCTCAGATATTTTCGGTCCAACTAGAGACCTTCAGTCGTAAGATAAGACATCCCTTGTGCATGGAAATAAGCCAGGCCCACAAAAAACGTAAAAAAAAAAAAAGGACTAGAGTAAGGTAAGGTTTAATGTTGATGATACATTTCAACACTCTTAGTTATGCAGTGCATTTCGGACAGACCTTATGGGTGAGGTAAAGATCCTTACTGCCTGACACAGGGACGATGGATCTCATATGGTAATCACTGAGGTCTCTGTGTCGACCAATGATCTTTCTCGACAGTCTATCAGTTAAGAGAAGAAATGTGTTCAAAAGACTATTGTTGACTGCTGTTATCTGTTCAGTTCCTCAGGAGATGTCAGCGTAAACACAAGAAAACACTCAAACATTTCAACTCTGTTATTAAATCAATTCAGTGTATATTTTCTTCACACCTATGTTCATGTATGCGTATGAGTCATTTACCCGGATATCCTCCCCCAGCAATTCCCCAGCTTTGGAGGGGGACATTTACCTCGCTCGTAGCGGAAGACCCTTGGTCAAAGTGACCCAAATTTGGCCACAATTGCGTCAAGGTCAAGGCGACGCGGGGGGACGTCAAAACGGCAGCCACAACAGCACTCGCCACAAGCGTCAATTTACGCGTCGCATAGGAAAGGTCAGCGTAATTACGGAAGCGAAGCTCAACAATACGTCAATTTTCTTTTTTATGAGCCATAACTTGAGTTACTACTACCACTACTACTGCTGCTGCTACTACTACCATTACTGCTGCTATTATTACTACTATTACTACTACTGCTACAACTACTACTTCTATTATTACTACTACTACTACTACTACGACTTCTACTACTATTTCATCTACTTCTACTCATGTTAATAATAATAATAACAATAATAATAATAATAATAATAATAATAATAATAATAATAATAATAATAATAATAATAGTGTAACAAAAAAATTTAAGCATAAAATAAAATTAAGCGGTAAAATTATGTCAAGCTTTTTAACAATTCAAGCAATTAAGTCTTTCTATGCATGTATGTATGTATGTATGTATGTATGTATGTATGTATGTATGTATTATATATATATATATATATATATATATATATATATATATATATATATATATATATATATATATATATATATATATATATATCGTGCCGAATAGGCAGAACTTGCGATCTTGGCTTAAATAGCAACGCTCATCTTGCCATATAGGACAAGTGAAAATTTGTGTATGCAATAATTTCGCCAAAATCATTCTGAACCTAACGAAAAAAATATATTTCACTGGGTTTTTTAGTATTAAATTATTGTAAACAAATCCAAAATATATTTTGTTGGTTAGGCTAAAATAAATTGTTCTTGTTTATAATAAGGTTAGGTAAGTTTTCTAAGATTCTTTTGGTGCAAAATTAAAAATTTTGCATTAACATTAATGAAAAAATATATCTTTAAACGTATAAGAGAAAATTTCAGAAAGGACTTAATTTTAAATGAGTTTTTGCTAATTGACCAGTTTTACATATTCGGCACGACATATATATAATATATATATATATATATATATAATATATATATATATATATATATATATATATATATATATATATATATATATATATATATATATATATATATTGAGAACTGATACACTATGTATTTTTAACTGCACCAAACTAACATATCCCAATATAATTTTTCTATAATAGAGGGTAATATAATATAACTTTATTCTGTCTAACCCATTTAATTTCTACCTAACCTTGGTGCTATTTAACATCAAAACATGTTTCGATTTATATTAGCAAGACGGCCATTGCATTCTAAGCCATGACGATGAATTTTGGCTATAAGCCATAACATTGATATACCGCCGGAGAAAGCCACTTCCGAGATACAATGCTTTCTCTGGTTTAACATCTCGTTTATTTACTACAACCCACCACCAAATAGCAGAAGATTCAGGCAGAAATATGGTGCAACAATGCAACAGCAATAAAAGTCATTGAAACATAACAAAGATAAGACTGATATATATATTTTTTAAGTTTATTTACCGATGCTGAGCAAAGGTGGACTTCTACAGAAGTGGACATTAAAAAAACAGGATGAACCGGCAAGGCTAGACCTTATTTTCACCTTCAACAAGACAGACATCGAAAAAATCTATAACTAAGTGCCTCTGGCGGTTAGCGATCGCTGGTCTGACCTGGGGAAACTAAAACTAGAAAAAAAAAGATTGGGAGATGAAGAGATTGATGAACACTAAACAATATGTAACGGCTTAACAAAGCTCCTGGAGAGCGAAACGTTGCCACAATAAAATGTCACATTAGTTGCACTTGTGTCCTTTTACATAAAAATATCATCGGGTGGGAGGGATTTAGATATAGACTTTGAGATGATCATCGTTGTTGAGTCAACGACAGAACCAGTGCTGCTTCATATCAACATCGGATGAAAACTGGCAAATAAAGATGATTAAAGAAAGAAAAAAAGGGGAGAAAAAACTCACGGGAAATGACAAGGTAGTAAGCAACGCGCTTAAGAAAATATTCCAGAGTTATTACAGGAGGGGTGTTAATGTTGCAGTTTAAAAACTGTAGTGTAAAGCACCCTTCTGGCAAGACAGTGATGGAGTGAATGATGGAGTGAATGATGGTGAAAGTTTTTCTTTTTCGGGCCACCCTGCCTTGGTGGGAATCGGTCAGTGTGTTAATAATAATAATTATTATAGATTATCAAGGCCCAGTGACCAGTCAGATGAAAGACTTCCTTCAAGGGGGGGGAAGTACCTTGATGGTAGTAAATGGCTCTTGATTCAAGGAATTAAATTTACCCCCACTTCTTTGGATCGAACCTAATTACCTCCTATTCCCTATTCGCTGTGTGGTTTCTGCTTTTCCAATGATTATAATAAGGAAGGAAAAACTACGTAAAAAGCATTGACCATTAAAACAACTATTGAGAAAGTAAATAAACTCAACATAGCACTTGAAACATCAATGACATTAGAAGCTGATGAAATTTACCAATAATATTATTAAAAAACATAAGAAATAATAGTAAGAAGCACAGAGGTAGAGAACTCTAAACTACAGTCGAGAGTCACGAACGATCCTAACATGTTTGGTGTTAGCTACAAAAACGATAATTTCCTCAGAGAACACCAACGTAGATTTAGAACTGCAAGATGGCATCTTGCTAACCACACAGAAACATAAGACTGAGCAAGAGAGATCAGACACGAGAGAGTGGATGATTAGATTCCAGATTTCTACACTGTAAGGATAGTTTCAGTATGTTGCTACAGAGAAATCTACTTAACACACTGGAGGTGTTAGCGAGGATGAAGGAATACTTGAATGTAAAATAACGAAAGATGCCATTAGAGTGAAGGATCATGCTGACAAGAATTAAATAGTCACTCCCCCTCGTTCTTCTCACATACATGATAGGTAGAAACTAACAACACGCTGTTTCTCGCTTCGGAAGCTTTTAACGTTCTTTTTCCACTCTCAAAACCATTCCGCCCTTACTGTCTCACATTCACTTCTCTTTAGTCACGATTAATTAAGTCCAACCTCTCACCCTAATGTCCGAGTGAATGTCAGTCCAGCCTTCACTTTCGAGTCCAAACAATAGCAAGGAAAATGTTGGTCACTGGACAACCTTGATATGATCAAAGAAAACGGATTTAAAAAAACAAGCATTTTTACGGAAAACTATCTTTGTTTAGAAAATAGGACACATTAATGAACAGTCATAATGATGTGTTAGGTTACATGTTGAGTTTGAAGCCTAACAGTGAAAGTGAAACATATTTACTCGCACGTCCGTAATCTTTTGATATGGTTAATCCCTTTCAGCCTGGAACTGACCACCTCAAAAAAACAATTCTTCAGTTGATGGACTAGTGACACCATCCTCACTTCTCCACTCCTGTTGTCTCCCTGTTTAGTCACATCTGCATTCGACTGAAGAGGCGAAAGGTAGGCGAAACGTGTTGAAAATAAAGATATCAACTTATCATATACGTATTACTCATCTAGTTTTGTATCCTGTGCGGCTGTCAGTCGGCTGGAACGACGCTGAGAAACCTTAGGTTTAGGTTAATGTGGGTGTGTCAGGAAACAAAACAAGTGTTTCCTGACGTGGGTCTTAAGTCATGTGATGACCCGCAGCTGGAGCTTTTGGTGAACTGACCGAGGCCTTCCACTGGTTTACCGATCCACCCTCTTTAAAAATTAAGGTTATTCTATTGGAAAGGTTTCCTTTTCACGACTGGCCTTCTTAGCTTCCATCCTTTTCTGGATACGTTCTGTCCTGTGACCATCTTATTGAGCCCGGCTGAGCTCACGTAGCTTTCTTTCTCCCGCTGCAAAAACAGGAACATTTATCCTCTTCGATTACATTTTTTTTTTTTGAGGGTACTGGCCTGGGCAAATTCGAAGAGGCTTTACAATCCTTCAGTGAAGAGCTATGCTTTCTTTGCGGCTGTGATTGCGTCCTCTGATTTCTATCGTTGAGTAATATTCGTTTAATATTCGGCAGAAGTAGCAGTCCCAGGCATCTCCCAGAACTGTATGCTTCTCATGTGATAAATTTGGCACCACTGACAAAGGTTTTCCTCTCGACGTTAAGCAGGAAGACTTGCCAGAGGATGTCACATATAGAAGGTAATTTTCTCGCTTAAGTAACAATACTGATTCGCCAGTGAGCCAAATTACAGACGTATAACCCATATTTAAAGAAAAAATACATAAGCACTATACCAGACAGTTGCCAAAACTAAATCGTCGACACACACACACACACACACGCATGGGAGGCAAAAATGTGTCCGCCAGACCAATTTTTAACGAACTTGGCAAATTTAATGAAAATTTCAAAGTAAGATTTCGAGATGACACCGACATAAACATTATAATCCCCATGAAACTTCATGTATAGTCTGCTCACAGCAATATTTAGAGTTAAAGTCTGTCTCAACGAAGGTGCATCAACCTATGGAATTGATTTAGAAAAAGATAATAAACGGGAAATACGTCTTCACACATACGTTTTCTATGCACTATCTGTAATAACACACTCCTTAACTATTAAAATATATTAACACAATGTTATCTTAAGAAAATATTGTTATCATTATTATTATTATTATTATTATTATTATTATTATTATTATTATTATTATTTTTATTATTATTATTATAAGACATCCCTAAACTAATGTTGGTGTGGCAATGCTTGGAAATAGGATACTCAATTTCATTTCAGAATATTTGAGTATCAATAGCCCTTCACCTCATTCTTGAGGGGGCGGGGTTCAATATTTTCTAAATTCAACCCCTCCCTCACCCGACCTTCTTAGACGTCTGGTGTCAGCCTCGCAAGGAGACAACCACAATGTAAATACACCGAGTGTGTGTGTACTGCTCACTGTTTACTTACAGAGATCATTATTATGCCCAAAGCAGCTTTTAGTAATGACCCTAGTGCAGTCGAGAGGCTTTAAACCTAAGTAACTTTAATTTAAAAAAATGTGTCCCAATAGCCCCAGGTCTCTAAGTTGAAGCTGAGCTGAAAAAAAAAGTTATGTACAACAAAGAAGATAAGAGAAAAGAAGGGACAGACAGCCAGAACACAAAGACAGACAGACAGTTAAGCAATGGATGGGAAAACAAGAGTCTCGAGCACAAGAATAAATATTGCAATAGTTATACGGATATGCAGGTAGGGTAATGTGGCCAGAAACTGAGAAGTCCACAAAAAGTGGAATACTCAGAGTACTGGTGAGTCCACTAACGTACGAACGTTGTTCTTTTTGTGAGTGAGCTACAACGACGGTAACAACATATACGCACGTACACATACACACACACACATACCACCCCTAAACACAAACACACAAACGCCCCCACAAACAAACACCCCATCACATACACACCCACCCCATCCCTCTAAACACATACAACACCCCCCCACACACAAACATCCCCTTCATATACATACACCCCACTCTTAAACACATACAATTCCCCCCCACACAAACAACTACCCCACACACACGCCACAACACCCCCACATACACCACCCTAAACACACACAAACACCCGCCATCACACACACGCCCACACACCCCCACATACACACCCTAAACACACACAAACACCCGCCATCACACACATAAACACTTTATACTACCAACAATTCAATCCTAACTCCCGACCTTTAGCACCAGTCAATGCGGATGTACCACAAATACCCGAACAACAGAACACGACGGACATGGACACACAGTTACTTACCCTCATCAATAATAAATAAACTTGTCTTTGTTTATGTTTGTTGACTGTTATTGTTAATTAGAGAAATCTACCTGCACCTGAAGCAAGGTAAGCGGCGGAGTTACGTCCTGTGAGCTACCTGCAGTCGATCCAGAACAATGGGGCTGTTGGAGCTAGGCGCACGCAGTCCAACACAGGCGACGTAGCCTGGGCTGAGCAGTAACTAGAGAGAGTTATCAAGTTAATCAGATGTTAACTAGCTGTTAACCTCCTTAACTAGCCGCTTCTAGCAACCTTTTTTTATAATTTTGGATATCGCTTTTATCTATATCTTTGATATGTAGTTTATATACATACATATAAATATATATATATAT
>NC_069425.1:36944613-36967113 GCF_026875155.1 Cherax quadricarinatus | reverse complement strand
AAGTGATGAGAGTTGCGGGGAGAAGAGCTCACTCACACAGTCTGTAAACTAACACGCTGCTACCGAAAAGTCTAAGAAGAAAAGAAACGAACGATTGAATATTGCTGGAAGCAACAGCTTTGCAGGACTAATGTGTTGCATCCAAACTGGGCAGTGTCGGTCAATCGCCACTAAATGATGCAGAAATCCTCCAGATCTAAACAGATTTTCTATTCAGAATCGTAGCTCAAGTAGATGGCCTTAGCAATTCAAGCCGGAGAAGTAAGCTGCAATTATCTCTTAGTAAGGTAACTTGGCTTGGGTATTACAGAACTGTATCGCCAAGGGTCGCGTCTTTCCCGTTTACCAGACTGCCAGTATATATAAATATATATATATAATATATAATATATATATATATATATATATATATATATATATATATATATATATATATATATATATATATAATATATTTTATATATATAATATATATATATATATATATATATATATATATATATATATATATATAATATATATATATAATATATATATTTTTATATATATATATATATATATATATATATATATATATATATATATATTATTATATATACTTACAATGTGCTTTCTTCACTACACTGGGGATTAAAGTGTCGTTGGTAGTGATCAGGTTAATGACCAGTTACGTGTATTCTAGAGCAATGATCAATATTACTGGGTTTCTTTTGAGAATGAGAAAAGCCAACCAGTCGCTGGGAAGCCTGAGTGAACACTGTAGATAATGTGGTACGAACCCCAGAGACAAGAATGCTTATAATTATTATACTCCAAGTCTTTGCAGTTTTAACGCTTCTTCGGGAATATATTAATACTTGTAATAATAATAATAATAATAACAATAATAATAATAATAATAATAATAATAATAATAATAATAATAATAATAATAATAATAATAATAATAATAATAATAATAATAACAATAATAATAATAAAAATAATAATACTGTAATAATAATACAAGAGGAAGAAGAAGAAGAGAAGGAGAAGAAGAATTTAGCCATGATGAAAAAGTAACGGATTTATGGCTAGTAACGGAAGATCTAGGAACGAGTGTTGTGGATAACGCCTTGAGTCCAGCCAGACGTACTCCCTTGGGTCCAGCCAGGCGTACTCCCTTGGGTCCAACCAGACGTACTCCCTTGGGTCCAGCCAGACGTACTACCTTGAATCCAGTTAGGCGTATTCCCTTGAGTCCAGTTAGACGTGCTGCCTTGAGTCCAGCTAGACGTACTGCCTTGAGTCCAGCCAGACGTACTCTCTTGAGTTCAGTCAGACGTACTCCCTCGAGTCCAGCCAGACGTACTCCCTTGACGTCCAGCCAGACATAATCCGTTGAGTCCAGCCAGACATAATCCGTTGAGTCCAGCCAGACGTACTCCCTTGAAGTCCAGCCAGACGTACTCCCTTGAGTCCAGCTAGACGTACTTCACGAGACAGCAAAAACAACCCATCTGACCTTCCAACCATCAACAACACCACAACAATAAATACAATAGCAAGCATACATTAAAGGTTTAATATTTCTGTTTATCTGCTTGTCAGAAACCTTTACTACAGCAGCGTCTTGCGTCTCTGTCTTGGAACAACCTAGCACTGAAATCTGAACAAAAAAATAATGCCAAGGTATTTAGTACCTGTGTTACCACACCCTAGGTGCAGAACTTGACCAGGATGAAGTGTTTTTTGTTTAGTCTTTTATTTGCTTACTTAATTCTGGTTCTGTATCTTCGTATGGAAGCGTGGGGGAGAAGGGAGGTGTGGGAGGAGGCAGAACAATGGAGTGGGGGAGGGCTAAAAGAGAGGGGCGAGGGGCTGTAGAGAAAAGGGTGGGGGAAGAGGTGATGGGAAGGGGTGGAGCAGGTTGGGCAATAAGGTTGAGGAGGGTTAATGAAGAAGGGTGGGCAGGTAAGGGTGGAAGGAGAAGGAAGAGGCGGAGGAGGGGTGGGGCAGGTTGGGCAATGAGATGAAGAAGGGTTAATGAAGAGGGGGATGAGATAGATATGAAAAGGAAGTGGAAAAGGGTTTTTGAAAAGAGGACAGTAGAAATAGGAATGATATATGTCATTGACTCTTAGCACTCAACCATTTTTTCTCTCGAGAAGAGGAAGATACGAGATCTCTTTCAAACCTTTCGTATAATAATGGAGTTGACACTCTCAAACATAAAAAAATTCTTTGTACTGCTGAAGAAATCCATAATTCGAAAACAACGGAGTGAAACTGAGAGACAGAAGATGCAACACAAAAGTAAGAAATTATAGCAAAGTGGAATGCAATGAAGTCATTCAAGAACCAGCTGGACGAGCTGGGGAGAGTTCCCAGAGTCCTCAAGACCTATAGCCTCAACATAATTCTTTCAAACACTTTTGCATCATATGGGAATCTTTATTAAGGAAACGTTTCACAAGAAGTGGCGAAACGTTTCCCTAATAAAGATTCTCATATATTGCATAAGTGACTCTATCTTCAACTTTATCTAAACCATTTATCACATAATTCTTTCAGTTAAGATCGTTAGTGAAATAAAATTGTTTTACATGTTAGAATACGTTGCAATAAGTTACAATGACCAATAGAGTATGGTGAAGGATGACAGGAACGAGATGTTGCCTGGTACACTCGCTGCCTCACTCGTCTGCTCACTAAACCCCACACTAAACTCACACGGACCGTAATATACACGCAGGGGATAAGGCAATCTGAAGTCAATAGATTTCTGTTGTTTTTTCAGCAACTGCTCCAGGACAATCAGTTTACAATGAGGTAACCGAGTCAATACTATTAGTAGTGTTGGAAGCAGAAAGTTGTAATAGACACAGCTGAAGTGATGGCAACCAGAAGTGGAACCACAAAGCTCTGTGAGTGACAGTAGTATAACATGAGTAATTAGGCAGCAACTACTGTTACTATCTTATGTCTTGCATCCAATTCCATCTCTCCTGTAAATTCCTTGCCATTTTCCCAATCTATTATGGTATTTATTTCTCCCCTATTTTCATGCTGGTGGTGGCCGGGGGAAATGGAGAGTGGGGAGACCTTATTTTTCTATCCCTTCCTCATGTATCTAGATAATTCAACACATTCCTTAATCTAGAGAGAAAAGGATAGATTTTTCTCTGCAGATAGTTCCGGTGTGGACTTTTAAATCCTCTGTTATCTGTTTTTTTTCCTGTATACTTCCATTAATCTTTCAGAGGAGATCGAGTACTATGTATATCTGATGACGATGGATAACAATTCAGAAGAAAGAAAGTTGGAAAAGACAGAGACGTCCTTGTTCACGGGAGACTCAGAAAAGTAATAGTAGTTGTTCAACAAGTAACAGCCTGGTTGATCAGACCCTGATTCACCATGAGGCCTGGTCTCAGATCGGGCCGCGGGGGCGTTGACCGCCGAAACCCTCTCCAGGTAAACTCCAGGTAAACCATAAAAGGATCTCACCTTCAAGGATTACAACATCATCACTAAAACATCTGCAAGGAAAATGATAGGATGGGTAATAAGAACCTTCAAAACAAGGGATGACACGCCCAAGAGGCGATGTCTCCGGCAAAGGCGTCTATTTCAAAAATATCTTGAATAGCAAGAGCAAATCCAACGTGATCAAGGACGTTCTGAACCTTGAAAAAAAAAGCTTCTGCAATCAGGCTCGTCCCAGAGCTAGTGGTGTGCATTATGAGCCAGTGACTAAAGAAAATGAAAAATGATCTTTCAAAACTCTGGAAGAAAGAAAAAATAAGAGAGAGATATGATTTATATGTAAGAGATACTAGATAGAATTGGTAAGTGGGATAGAGACAAAATGCCTTAAATGCGAGGACCAGGAGAATAGGGACTTAAGTGGAAGCTAGGAGAAAAAGTGTTGATCCAAATGGATGATTGGAAGTCACACACACACACACACACACACACACACACACACACACACACACACACACACACACACACACACACACACACACACACACACACACACACACACACGGCCTCAGCGTTGGGTTGTGTGGTCGACGTCTTAGATCCGGGGGTGTGGGAATGTGGTGAGAAGAAACAGGTGAGAATGGGAGTAGTAAAGGGAGAGAGAGAAGAAAGGAATGGGCTAGAGACAGGGATAAGCAGGGAAGAACAGAGGAAGAACACTAGAGGAAACGACAAACAGAGATGCAGGAAGATGGGTCATGCAAATCGAAAGTCCTGTCCACTGTAACCAATGTTTTCTATAGAAATAAAACATCAATATAAATCTGTCTCCAAAGAAAAAAAAAGGAGGATAAAAAAAAGGGAAGAAAGAGAGGAAGTGGTAGGGAGGAAAGGAGTGGAGAAGAGGAAGTGAGAGGAAAAGATGTAAGATAATTCTTATAGGAGTCTTGAGATAAGGGAGAAAGAGTGAAGTAAATGAAAAACAACAATAATATGAAAGAAATACTTGTAACAAAGAAAAAAGAGAAAAATAAAGAGATAAAGATAGAGAATAGATAATAAAGAATGAAGAGAGATATGAGATAGATAGAAGAGAGAGAGTAGATGAATAGAGAAGAAAAGAGAATAGAGAGAAGAGAGAGGAGGAGGTAGAGAGAAGGAATTATCTGTATATGACCTATGCTCTTTAAGCTCCCTTCTGAATAATATATAATTAATAATATAATATAATAATAATAATAATAATAATAATAATAATAATAATAATAATAATAATAATATATAATAATAATAATACATATATAACAATGATAATATAATATATATATATAATAATAATAATAATAATAATAATAATAATAATAATAATATAATAATAATAATAATAATAATAATAACAATAATAAAATGATAAATAATAATATAATAATAATATAATATAATAATAATTAATATAATATAATATATAATATATAATAATAATAATAATAATAATAATAATAATAGAAAAACAATAATTTCGATGATTGTGTATACAAAGGAATTATATGTTATATTTGCACCTTTAATTTAAAATTTTTTCAAATGTTATAACCGCACAATTATGCTAATATATCTTATCTATCTATCATCTAATATTATATATATATATATATATATATATATATTATATATATATTATAATATATATATAATATATATATATATATATATATATATATATATATTATATATATATATATATATATATATATAATATAATTATATAATATATATATTTATATATATATATATATTATATATATATATATATATTATATATATATATATATATATATATATATATATATATATATATATATATATATATATAATATATATTATATATATATATATATATATATATATATATATATATATATATATATTATATTACATATATATTATATATATATATATATTATATAATATAGGGAGGTACCACCTCTAGAACTGTTATAGGGACCCTCATCCTCAGAGAAAAGAACAAATTTGCTTCAGGAAAAACTCAAGGTTCTCCCTGAAGCTGTTTGAGAATTTTCTCCTACCACCCCCTATATTTCAAGTATGTTTTATTTAAAGACAAAATACATTGGCCGAAACATTCACAAAAATGCAACAGAAAGTAAAACAACATAGGTAACTCAGAGCTACATCTCGAATACTTCGTCCAGCTCCCCTGCGGTGGGCCACGTGCCCAGAATGCTGCAGGCATTTCCTCTCTGGATCGCACCACTGAGTCTCTGAAAGAGGAAGCTGGTCGCCCTGTGGTCCTTGGTTTCTATGACCAGCTTTTCACCAGCTCTTTGAGGAACTTTAGAGCACACTTGCCCCATGCTCCAAGGATCTCCGACCCTATTGGAATGAAGTTATAGCAAGGGGGTAGATCTTCAAATATATATATGTTATTATGTGACACATAAAGTTCAATGTTTTTAAAGGCAAATCATTTAAAATACAGAGTCTAAAGCACACACTCTTGAGAACACAAAATATTTAAAACGTGGATCATTAAAATAGATTAAAAAAAGTAAAACAGACCCCTGTTAAACCCAGACAACCCCTCCCTCTAAATTTCTAAAACAAAATTCCTGCAAAACACTAGGCATTCAGATCATCACTTTCATAACTCACTGAAATTATGCAGCTCTGCAGTTGAAGGAAAAAACAAGGGCAAGACACAACGTAAGATTTCCAAGGAACTGCCACTATCTGTGTAGCCAACCATCCAGGAGAATAAATCTCGGCTAATCACTTGACGTTTTCCAGAAAGTCAGCGGTGAAGTACCCGGATTTAAGAAGCTAAAAAATAATAATAATAATAAGCATTGCGGATAAAAGAGTTGCCCGGCTCACGGAGGTTCCTAGAAACATCTTCAGAGGTTTCTTAGCAACGCTTAATCGCCCATCAGTTCCTTGGAGCTTCCTTAGCAGTAAACCAATCATGTCGGCGTTCCTAGCGTTACTTCGGAGCGTTCTTGGCAACACGTGAACATCCGGGAGTTTCCAGGAATCCCATCGAAGTTCAGCAACACCGATCTCTTTTTGGGATATATGCCAAGAGGAAAGATGAAAGGCGAGTATTGCCGATAAATGTGTTCGAAAGAGAACCGGTACACAGCAGACCTGAGGTTAGAGCTTTAAAAAAAAGAAGCTTGTCTTGATAAAGCTGTGCACAGAGCTGAAACATTATTCGTAATAATAAAAGTATCCGTTTACCAGGTGTGTTTTGTACCAGCTCCAGGAAAAATCAAGTAAAAACAAGCACGGATGCTGCCCAAGGCAGGAAACTGTAATGTATCATTATCTTCTAAGCATTTTGCAGTCTCCCGGGTATGCTAAACCACCAGGAGAGAGATAGAAAAAAAAAACATCGCAGCTCTCAGAAACGACCAACCAGCCAAGCATGTTACGTTCCTCTGAAGTTTTGAGTTGATACATCCGGATTCACGGATTACAGAACGCAAATATTGGAGGGAGATCACTCAGCTCCAGAGAATATTCACGCTGTAATTAATTTCAAGAATCTTGAAGTGGTCAATCATCGAAGCAAACAACCGTTCTCCTCCCTCCCTATCCACCTTCTTACCCACTGAAGCTGCCGTAGATGATGAACCATTGCTAAAGTATTGAATCTCACAGCTTAGGCTGACAGATTTCAACACTTTGCATAAGCCCCATCCTAGCGTGTTGGAAATTGACAGGGAAATAAAAAACCTTGTCTCCCTATTCTAGCTTATAGAAATGGGTAGTAACACAGTATTGATGAAATCCTTCTTATTCGCAGTTCCAACCCCCCATGGGGCTTCCAGAAATCCTCACGGACGCTATCCGGATTCAGGGAGCAACAGCCGCTAAGCGGATCGTCGGCAGCAGCAGGAAGTTGGTACTCAACTGGAAAGAATGCTATTCTCGGGAACATTATTTCCATCACGGTATGGTGGCTCATGGCTTAGTGGTAGCTCCTTGGGCTCACGACCGCGGGGGACCCGAGGGAACTCTAACTCTAGCACGCGGTCTAGGTTTTCCTATATTTGACGGCTGCACTAACTAGCATTAACATACGTCTCAGGAATTACTAGCTACGGGTTTTAGCGAGTGTAGAGTGAGGAGCGGCTCTGGAGAGGTCAAAGCCCGGACTATCCCCCTCAGCCCTATTAAAACAATCGTCGGGCAGCCAGAAAAAAACAACTTAGTTAACTAAGTGGCCAATAACGCTATTAAGCAGAAACCTGGTATAATTAAGCGTAGGGTAGGTAATAGTAGGGACTGCATAGTGAATTACCCCCTGTGAACCAAATTCCAGATGCAAGTCAGGCAGTCCCAAAGAACACAGGGAAGCCTCGGCCGCCTGCTAGAGTTACTAACATATTTATTGCTTGTAGGCACAACTGAAGGGACCCAGGTTCGATCCCGGAGACGCTGGGCTATTTCTAAATCATTGCCCCTCGAGGAAGGTTCCTTGACGCTGGGGCTCTCGATCTAGGGAATTAGATCTGTACTCCGGTTCCTTGGATTGAGCCTGAATGCCTTCCTTCCCCCCCTCCCCACAGGCGCTGTATAATCCTACGGGTTTAGCGCTCCCCATAATAATAATAATAATAATAATAATAATAATAATAATAATAATAATAATAATAAATGTAGGTCATTGCGTTCCTCTGACCTCACGATTCTATCATTCAAAGTGAGAAAAATATCAATAAAAAATAAACTGATTTTGAGATCGATTTTCAGTACCTGGAATCATTTGTTGACGACCTGTCGCCGACACTGCGTAGACGAAACGTCGTCCACAAGCCCTTCAGAATAATTGCATCTGTATCTTATTCCATTTAAAAATATAAGAAATCTAAGAACGTGAGAATGGAGGGGCACTGCAGCAGGCCTACTGGCCCATACTACATAGCCATCGTGTGGGCAGCTCATACCCTCCTGTAGGTAGCTCATACCCTCATGTGGGTATCTCATGCAGTCGTGTGGGTATCTAATGTCCTCGTGTGGGTATCTCGTGCCCTCGTGTGGGTGTCTCGTACCCTCGTGTGGGTATCTCATACCCTCGTATGGGTAACTTATACCCTCGTATGGATAACTCATACCCTGGTATGGGTAACTCATACTTTCGTGCGGGTATTTTATACCCTGATAACTATTTGGCATGATCCGGATGATCATATTGCTAGTGCCCCTAGCATCAACAGCCTGGTGGATCCTACAAGTCTACGACTAGCAGATGGAGGATTGAAACTCTAGTAGTCCTTGCCCTGAAGGACCCACACGGCTTTAGCGCTTTATATGAATATAATAAAAAAATCAACAATCGTCTCCTCGCAGAAAACAAATGAAATTGATGGAATTATTATTAATTTGTTTATTTATTAATACATCGGTCGTTTCCCACCAGGGCTGAGCAACCCGGAAAAGAAGAAATACCTTCATCATTATTCGCGCCATCACTGTTTTTTGCCAAAGGCGTGCCTACACTACAGGTATAAAACTGCAACATTAACACCCCTCCTTCAGAGTGCAGACACTGTACTTCCCACCTCCAGGACTCAAGTCCGGCCTGCAGATTTCCCTGAATCCCTTCATAAATGTTACCTTGCTCACACTCACAGCACGTCAAGTCATGAAAACCATTCCACTCCACTCGCTCCTATCTAACATGCTCAGGCATATTGCAGGAAGTCTAGGCCCCTCGCATACTAAACCTCCTTTACCCCTTCCCTCCAACCTTTTCTAGGTTGACCCCTACCCCGCCTTCCTTCCAGTACAGGTTTATACGCTCTCTAATACATTCTATTTCGTTCCAACCTCTTTAAATGTCTCAACCGCCTCAACAACCCCTCCTCAGCCCTCTGGAGAATACTTTTATTAACCCAGTACCTCCTCCTAATTTTCAAACTACGGATTCCCGCACATTGCCATCAGACACGACATTTCCACTGCCTCCAGCCTTCTCCTTGTTGCAACATTCACCACCCATGCTTCACACCCATATAAGAGCGTTGGTATAACTATACTCTCATACATTCCTCTCTTTGCTTCCATGAATAACGTTCTTTGTCTCCACAGACTCCTCAGTGCACTACTCACCTTTTTTCTCTCATCAGTTCTATGAATCACCTCGTTTTTCATAGACTCATCTGCTGACAAGTTCACTCCCAAATATCTGAATACATTCACTTCTTCCATACTCCGACCCTCAAGTCCGATATCCACTCTTTCGTTACCTATTTTTTTTGTTATCCTCATCATCTTACTCTTTACTATTCTCACTTTTAATTTCCTTCTTTTATATAACCTTCCAGACTCGGTCACCAACCTCTGCAACTTCTCTTCAGAACCTCCAAAAAGCACAGTGTTACCAGCAAAAAGCAATTGTGACAACTCCCACTTTGTATCATATTCTTCATCTTTTAGTCTCACACCTCTTGCCAACACCTGCGCATTCACTTCTCTTACAATCCCATCTATAAATGTATTGAACAACCATGGAAATAAATGGTATAAAATACCGACACAATGGAAAATATAAACACATATTCAGTATAATAAAGGATCACATTATACTGCATGTGTTTACATTTCCATTGAACAACCATGGTGACATCACACATCCTTGTCTAAGTCCTACTTTTACTAGGAAATAATCTCCCTCTCTCCTACATACTCTACCCTGAACCTCAACTCTCCTCGTAAAAATTCTTCACTGTTTTCAGTAGCCTTCTTCCTATTCCATACAATTCCAACATCTGCCCCATTGGCCCTCTATCCACCCTGTCATACACTTTTCCCAAATCCATAAATACAACAAAAACCTCTTTACCATTATTTAAGTACTGTTCATCTATATGTTTCACTGCAAACACTTGATCTACACACCCCCTACCCTTCCCAAAGCCTCCTTGTTCATCTTCGATCCTGCTCTCCGTCTTACTCTTAATTCTTTTAATAATAACTCTACCAAACACTTTACCAGGTTATACTCAACAGGCTTATTCCTCTATAATTCTTACACTTTCTTTTTCCCTTTGCCTTTATACAAAGGAACTATGCATGCTCTCTGCCAGTCCCTAGGTACCTTACCCTCTTCCATACATTTATTAAATAAAAGCAATAACCACTCCAAAACTATATCTCCACCAGCTTTTAACATTTCTATCTTTATCCCATCAATCCCGGCTGCCTTAATCCTTTCATTCTACACACTGCCTCGCGAACTTCCCCCACACTCACAACTGGCTCTTCCTCACTCCTACAACATATTATTATTATTATTATTATTATTTACATATTTGTGGGATGAGGGGGCAAGAGAAACAATGGAGGAGGAGGAGAGAAGAAAAAGAGTAAGAATGAAAAAGAAAAAGATGAAGAGGGGAGAAGAAAAGGAGGAAGAGGGAGAGAAGAAAAAGAGAAAGAGGGGGAGAAGAAATAGAGAAGATTAAAAAA
This sequence comes from Cherax quadricarinatus, assembly GCF_026875155.1. NCBI lineage: Eukaryota > Metazoa > Arthropoda > Malacostraca > Decapoda > Parastacidae > Cherax > Cherax quadricarinatus. Next base: position 36,956,151 of record NC_069425.1, on the reverse strand, counting down.
AAAATGGTTTGGAAAATGTATATGCATGAAGCACTTGTCTAATTTAACAATCATTTATCAGATTCGCTAATCGCCTGTCCGATTGCAGATGACTGGTGTAACCTGTCAGCTACACCAGTCATCTGTCAGCTTTCTGTCCCTGTTCCATTCAAGTTTAGTAAGGAGCAAGATTTTTCGTATGTGCTTTGTATAAATCCCAGGTAAGCCAGAGTTACTGTGCGAATAATGACCCACGAAGGTCGCATTTCCGCACGTTCTTAACCCACTTCCCCTTCCCCACGACCCCCCTCCCTCACTCCCTCCCTCTATCCCCCTCCCTTCCCCCTCCTTCTTCCAGCCATCCCTAGTCATCTATTTCTGAAAAGTTCACGGTCTTCCTTGACTTTGCCGTGATTTGGAGATGAGGTGTTTGTGTGTGTTTGTGTGTGTGTGTGTGTATGTGTGTGTGTGTGTGTGTGTGTGTGTGTGTGTGTGGTGTGTGTGTGTGTGTGTGTGTGTGTGTGTGTGTGTGTGTGTGTGTGTGTGTGTGTGTGCAGTGGGGTGAGGGCGTGGGTGTAGTGCTGGGAGGGTGTAGTGCGGTACGGTGAAAGTGGGTGGGAGTGACGGTATTTACCCTGCTGAATATGCCAGGGTTGAGCTCCGGCTTCTGGGCTAGCCCCTCTTACCTTCCCATCGTGCGCCGTGGTTCGCACCTGCTACTGCATCCACGTATCTAGTGAAGCCTCTGATCTGCCACTTCCTAGCAGGTGAACCCGCGTAAGAAGGAAACCCACTGCTCTACTTAAAGTCGGTGCCGGATCAGCCGGACTGTGGTTCGTATGTTGGACTGTGTGCGGCCACCAGTAACAGTCTGGTTGGTTAGGCTCTGATCCATCGAGAGGCTTGGTCGTGGACCGGGCCGCGGGGACGTTAACCCCCGGAATACCCTCCAGGTAGACCCTCCAGGTAGACCCTCCAGGTAGACCCTCCAGGTAGACCCTCTAGGTAGACCCTCCAGGTAGACCCCTCTCTAACCCGCGTCGAACTGTCTATCTCTAGCTACCGTATTGATGGTAAGACACATGTGCAAAAGTTAGGTATCTTTATTCCAAAACGTTTCTCCTACACAGTAGGATTCTTCAGTCGAATGTGGAGGCAGTAGCATTAGAAATATAAAGGCGAGGAGGTCAATCGCTCAGTCTGAGGGACTGACTGATTACAACGTCTTCACATCTCCACTGCTTCTACTGCCTCCTCTACATTCGACTGAAGAAGCCTACTGTGTAGGTGAAATGCTTCGGAATAAATATACCTAGCTATTGCACATGTGTCTTACTTATCAACTTGTCGGTACTGTATACCATTATCATATTCATACTGTATCGACCGACACCCAGGAGTATTTTCTACGTCGTGATGTTAGCTGTTCCAAAGCTCCGCCAACGTCTGTATGTGAGTGTTGACAGTGGGTGTTGGGTGTGGGTATAAGATTACATTTTTGGAGGATAGACAGCCATAGCACTAGCGTGAAAAATTTTCCCTTGTGTTGGCCATCGTCCTGGCCCTCGTTCACTGGGCGCCGCGCAGCCCAGTGAACGAGGGCGTGGGCGAGGACGAGGGCGTAGGTGCAGCCGTGCACACTGGGAAAACAGGACACCGGAGGAAACAGAGAGTGTGGACATGGAAAGATGACTCGCCTTTGGACTTTTTACAAAGAATCCTTTACGACTGTGGACAAAACGCATGTCAGGCGTGTCGTAACGTAAACAGCGCCAGTATGTAGCCCACGTTTACAAAAGCTCGAGAAAGATTTGTATATCTTATGGACTTAAACAATGAGAAGAAAAAAGGTGATTTTAACGACCTTAGAGAAACGTTTTTATCCTGGAAAACGTGATTAAGATATTCAAGATAATCCAACATGTTCTCGCTCACGTAAGAAAATTTCACTGATGACTAGTGAGAGCATCAGTAATAAGAGGATCCAACAGGACGGATAAAAATAAACTCTTCGAAGTGCCATTCACAGGGCCGAGGTACAGGGCCGAGGCACAGGGCCGAGGCACAAGGCCGAGGCACTGGGTCGGGACACAGGGTGGAGGTGCAAGGGCGAAGTACTGGGGAGAGGTACAAGGACGAGGTACAAGGGCGAGGTACAGGGGTTAAGAAAGACGCAACCATAGTCACAGGAAGGTTAAAAACACTGTACTTGTTGATCTACAAGTCACAGGTAGGAGAGTAGAATACATCACCTACTACTGTTATTGTTATTATTATTACTACTACAACTGCAATTACTGTTGTTGTTGCTGTTGTTGCTGCTGCTGTTGTTGTTGTAGCTGTTTCTGCTGTTGTTGTTGTTGTTGTTGTTGTTGTTGTTGTTGTTGTTGTTGTTGTTGTTGTTGTTGTTGTTGTTGTTGTTGTTGTTGTTGTTGTTGTTGTTGTTGTTGTTGTTGTTTGTTGTTGTTGTTGTTGCTGCTGCTGCTGCTGCTGCTGCTGCTGCTGCTGCTGCTGCTGCTGCTGCTGCTGCTGCTGCTGCTGCTGCTGCTGCTACTGCTGCTATTGTTGTTGCTACTGCTGTTTCTGCTGTTGCTGGTAGCCTACATATAAACAACTGTTCCTGCTACTCATATAATTCTTGCTGTGATTTCTACGACTACTGTAGTACTGCCTCCAGGTAGGTAGGTAGACTCCTTGCCACCACACCTACTCCACTTCTCTCGCCTCCCTTCCCCTTCCACCCTTCCCTCTCCCCTCGTTCCTCCCCTCCCCCTTCCTTCCCCCTCCCAATCCACCCACATGACCTGGTTCATATGTATACCTCATTCAGTATGCCCTGGCCACAATAACGCCATTAAACTAATCGTTGAAGTGCAGATGATCGCTTTCTCCCTCCTCATCTTCCTTCTTTTCTTTCTGTTCCTCCCTCCCTCCCTTCCTCCCTTCCTTCTCCTTCTCTTCCTCCCTTCCTCCATCTTCCTCCTCCTCCTCAATCCTCTGTCTCTCCCTCCCACTGCTGCTGCTGCTGCTGCTGCTGATGTGATCTCTGATGTGATCAAGTTTGTCCATAGTTGACAAGTTTACAAGTTCTAAGCTTCCGCAGCTTGCAAGTTCTAAGCTTCCGCAACTTGTAAATTATATGCAGTTCCTAAGTTATTATGCAAACATACGCGTTTCCTAGTTTCACTGAAGAGTGATTTAGAATGCACTTATGACGTAACTTATATGTTAGTTAATACAGACATACGACCTAACTTGATGGTTATTTTAGAGTAACTTAAAGGAGACTGACTGTAGTCTAAACGCTTGACGTAAAGTTGTTTTACAAAGGATAAAGACTTGAATTCAGGGTTACTTTATTTACACTCGCTGATGAAATAAGATTAGATTGTTTCTACTGAGAACATAACAGCCAGAGAGCTAATCTTTATTGACTCTCCAGTAAAAGGACACCAGTCATGGACGTTAATGTTTACCGAGTCTCAGGTTAATGGTTCAGTAATGGTGTGATAATGATTTGGTAATGGTTAATTAATGCGCTACGTTGAGCTTGTCTTTAGTGTTCGGTCTGGATTAAGGATGATGTAGGGAGCTGGATTGCCTCAGAAAAAAATGTAATATAAATGCGTGGCGTGTACAGGTAATGTTAGTCTGAGTCGGAGGTGTGGTGAGAGTCATTCATACACCATACATGGAACAGTGGGGCAAGGAGTTGAATTTTGATTGTGTGGGTGAGGCTGTGTGTGGGGTGTATGTGTGTGTGTGTGTGTGTGTGTGTGTGTGTGTGTGTGTGTGTGTGTGTGTGTGTGTGTGTGTGTGTGTGTGTGTGTGTGTGTGTGTGCAACAGAAGGAAAGGCAAGAGTGACATGGCAGAAACTGGGTGAGAAGAGTATCAAAACATTGCATACAAACACTGACAGAGTTACCATCAGAAGTATCAGTCTGAAAATTAAAATAGGAGAGAAAAATCCAGACATTACAACATTACAGAGCCAATAATACTGAGAGGTATCGAGTCCAAACTTTACAGCAATCACAGGAATAAAGAGACAAAAGCAAAAATAACATTCCATGAGAGGAATTAAAGGGAAAAGAAAGACAACACAAGTTTGATGGAGGTGGGAGAGTGATAATGGAGAGAAACCAACGGAACTGAGAAGAAATGAGAGTCTTGTAAGGTAGAAATAGGACGTAATTATTAATCTTGAGAAGATCAACCACAGGTATATTAACTAGAAGAAATGGAACCCCACTTGAGACCTAGACACATGAAGAGCAGAACTCATGGGAACACTAAGTAGCTTCATAGGCTAACATGTTAAGGAGACACCATGAGTGAGAGAAGACAGGGATACTCGACACTGTGTTCACAATGGACGAATCCGACGTTAATAATATCGAATACAGGGATGGAAAAGAAGCAAGTGCCACATGTTACTAAGCTTTAACTACTGTATAACAGAACATAATAAATAACAGGATATAATACACAATAGCTCTCAGCTGCGAGATATATGTGTATATACACCAACCCTAATTACCAGGACTGATAACCTGTACGGGAAGCCAAGATGAAATAAGTTCTACACAACCAGGATATACCAGAGAATAAGGAATAAATTAGCATATAAAGAAAGACGGCCTTCAATTCAACGTATATACAAAAGCATATAGATTAAACGCTAATACGTGAATATTCTAGCCTGCCAAGGATGTCTGTGCCTTGCTGCGAACCCCACTTCTCAAGTGGGGTATCGAACTGAAGCACAGATATCCCAGTATTGAGCTTCGCCACTCTGGTCGACTTTCAGTCTACACCGATTGATTTACCTTACATTCCCCAAGCGATGTATGTCTCGTGCGGGTGTTCCGTTAACAGAATATTAATTAAATAATATTAATTATTATGATGATAACATGAGCAATAATTTTGCAACTAATAACAGTGATAATAATAATAATAATGAACTGTATTTATCTACAAGAGTAGTGAATGCTCTCAACATTATTATTTTATGTGACGAGCTATCAGCATTCTAAGAGCAGGATCCCAAGAGTGAGAGCCCAAGAGTGAGAACCCAAGAGTGAGAACTCAAGAGTGAGAGCCCAAGAGTGAGAACCCAAGAGTGAGAACTCAAGAGTGAGAGCCCAAGAGTGAGAACCCAAGAGTGAGAACTCAAGAGTGAGAGCCCAAGAGTGAGAACCCAAGAGTGAGAACTCAAGAGTGAGAGCCCAAGAGTGAGAACCCAAGAGTGAGAACTCAAGAGTGAGAGCCCAAGAGTGAGAACCCAAAGAGTGAGAACTCAAGAGTGAGAGCCCAAGAGTGAGAAACCCAAGAGTGAGAACTCAAGAGTGAGAGCCCAAGAGTGAGAACCCAAGAGTGGAGAACTCAAGAGTGAGAGCCCAAGAGTGAGAACCCAAGAGTGAGAACTCAAGAGTGAGAGCCCAAGAGTGAGAACCCAAGAGTGAGAACTCAAGAGTGAGAACTCAAGAGTGAGAGCCCACGAGTGAGAACCCAAGAGTGAGAACTCAAGAGTGAGAGCCCAAGAGTGAGAGCCCAAGAGTGAGAACTCAAGAGTGAGAGTCCAAGAGTGAGAACCCAAGAGTGAGAACTCAAGAGTGAGAGCCCAAGAGTGAAAACCCAAGAGTGAGAACTCAAGAGAGAGAACTCAAGAGTGAGAGCCCACGAGTGAGAACCCAAGAGTGAGAACTCAAGAGTGAGAGCCCAAGAGTGAGAACCCAAGAGTGAGGGCGCAAGAGTGAGAGTTCAAGAGTGAAAGCCCAAGAGTGGGAGCCCAAGAGTGAGAGCCCAAGAGTGAGAACCCAAGAGTGAGAACTCAAGAGTGAAAGCCCAAGAGTGAGAGCCCAAGAGTGAGAATCCAAGAGTGAAAGCCCAAGAGTGAGAGCCCAATGGTGAGAGCCCAAGAGTGAGAACCCAAGAGTGAGAACTCAAGAGTGAGAACTCAAGAGAGCCCAAGAGTAAGAGCTCAAGAGTGAGAGCCCAAGAGCGAGAGCGAAGAGTGAGAACCCAAGAGTGAGAACCCAAGAGTGAGAGCACTAGAGAGAGAACCCAAGAGTGAGAACCCAAGAGTGAGAGCTCAAGAGTGACAGCACAAGAGTGAGGACCCAAGAGTGAGAGCCCAAGAGTCAGAGCCCAAGAGTCAGAGCTCGAGAGCAAGGGCCCAAGAGCTTAAAGGAAACAACATCACTAGCGTGAAATCCTCAACTAACCAGTCTCCATCCGAGGAAAAGAAGGATAGATCCAGTTCCTTGGATCGAGAGCGCCCCCTCCCTCCCCTCTCCTTCCTCACGAATCATTTTTTTTCCTCATAGGCCTTCACAATTCAGCCTACCACTATCCTGGCACTGAGTGAGGGAGCGCAGGCGCTCCCTAAACCTTGAGTCGTCAGGAATTAATATTCACATTTTTTTCCTCTTGAGTTAGATGGTAACAAAATGTTCGTTAAATGATTATTATTGTTATTGTGCTTCAGTGTTGCCAGTATTGTTATTGTGCTTCAGTGTTGCCAGTATTGTTATTGTTCTTCAGTGTTGCCAGGATTGTTATTGTGCTTCAGTGTTGCCAGGATTGTTATTGTGCTTCAGTGTTGCCAGTATTGTTATTGTGCTTCAGTGTTGCCAGGATTGTTATTGTGCTTCAGTGTTGCCAGGATTGTTATTGTGCTTCAGTGTTGCCAGGATTGTTATTGTGCTTCAGTGTTGCCAGTATTGTTATTGTTCTTCAGTGTTGCCAGGATTGTTATTGTGCTTCAGTGTTGCCAGGATTGTTATTGTGCTTCAGTGTTGCCAGGATTGTTATTGTGCTTCAGTGTTGCCAGTATTGTTATTGTGCTTCAGTGTTGCCAGTATTGTTATTGTGCTTCAGTGTTGCCAGTATTGTTATTGTGCTTCAGTGTTGCCAGTATTGTTATTGTGCTTCAGTGCTGCCAGTATTGTTATTGTGCTTCAGTGTTGCCAGTATTGTTATTGTACTTCAGTGTTGCCAGTATTGTTATTGTGCTTCAGTGTTGCCAGTATTGTTATTGTGCTTCAGTGTTGCCAGTATTGTTATTGTTCTTCAGTGTTGCCAGGATTGTTATTGTGCTTCAGTGTTGCCAGGATTGTTATTGTGCTTCAGTGTTGCCAGGATTGTTATTGTGCTTCAGTGTTGCCAGTATTGTTATTGTGCTTCAGTGTTGCCAGTATTGTTATTGTGCTTCAGTGTTGCCAGTATTGTTATTGTGCTTCAGTGTTGCCAGTATTGTTATTGTGCTTCAGTGTTGCCAGTATTGTTATTGTGCTTCAGTGTTGCCAGTATTGTTATTGTGCTTCAGTGTTGCCAGTATTGTTATTGTGCTTCAGTGCTGCCAGTATTGTTATTGTGCTTCAGTGTTGCCAGTATTGTTATTGTGCTTCAGTTTTTGCCAGTATTGTTATTGTGCTTCAGTGCTGCCAGTATTTTTATTGTGCTTCAGTGTTGCCAGTATTGTTATTGTGCTTCAGTGTTGCCAGTATTGTTATTGTGCTTCAGTTGCTGCCAGTATTGTTATTGTGCTTCAGTGTTGGGCCCGTTTTTGTTATTGTGCTTCAGTGTTGCCAGTATTGTTATTGTGCTTCAGTGTTGCCATATTGTTATTGTGCTTCAGTGTTGCCAGTATTGTTATTGTGCTTCAGTGTTGCCAGTATTGTTATTGTGCTTCAGTGCTGCCAGTATTGTTATTGTGCTTCAGTGTTGCCAGTATGTTATTGTGCTTCAGTGTTGCCAGTATTGTTATTGTGCTTCAGTGTTGCCAGTATTGTTATTGTGCTTCAGTGTTGCCAGTATTGTTATTGTGCTTCAGTGTTGCCAGTATTGTTTTTTGTGCTTCAGTGCTGCCAGTATTGTTATTGTGCTTCAGTTGTCAGTATTGTTATTGTGCTTCAGTGTTGCCAGTATTGTTATTGTGCTTCAGTGTTGCCAGTATTGTTATTGTGCTTCAGTGCTGCCAGTATTGTTATTGTGCTTCAGTGTTGCCAGTATTGTTATTGTGCTCCAGTGTTGCCAGTATTGTTATTGTGCTTCAGTGCTGCCAGTATTGTTATTGTGCTTCAGTGTTGCCAGTATTGTTATTGTGCTTCAGTGTTGCCAGTATTGTTATTGTGCTTTCAGTGTGCCAGGATTGTTATTGTGCTTCAGTATTGCCAGGATTGTTATTGTGCTTCAGTGTTGCCAGTATTGTTATTGTGCTTCAGAGTGGCCAGTATTGTTATTGTGCTTCAGTGTTGCCAGTATTGTTATTGTGCTTCAGAGTGGCCAGTATTGTTATTGTGCTTCAGTGTTGCCAGCATTGTTATTGTGCTTCAGTGTTGCCAGTATTGTTATTGTGCTTCAGTGTTGCCAGTATTGTTATTGTGCTTCAGTGTTGCCAGTATTGTTATTGTGCTTCAGTGTTGCCAGGATTGCTATTGTGCTTCAGTGTTGCCAGGAATGCTATTGTGCTTCAGTGTTGCCAGTATTGTTATTGTGCTTCAGTGTTGCCAGGATTGCTATTGTGCTTCAGTGTTGCCAGGATTGCTATTGTGCTTCAGTGTTGCCAGGATTGTTATTGTGCTTCAGTGTTGCCAGTATTGTTATTGTGCTTCAGTGTTGCCAGTATTGTTATTGTGCTCCAGTGTTGCCAGTATTGTTATTGTGCTTCAGTGCTGCCAGTATTGTTATTGTGCTTCAGTGTTGCCAGTATTGTTATTGTGCTTCAGTGTTGCCAGTATTGTTATTGTGCTTCAGTGTTGCCAGTATTGTTATTGTGCTTCAGTATTGCCAGGATTGTTATTGTGCTTCAGTGTTGCCAGTATTGTTATTGTGCTTCAGTGTTGCCAGTATTGTTATTGTGCTTCAGAGTGGCCAGTATTGTTATTGTGCTTCAGTGTTGCCAGTATTGTTATTGTGCTTCAGAGTGGCCAGTATTGTTATTGTGCTTCAGTGTTGCCAGCATTGTTATTGTGCTTCAGTGTTGCCAGTATTGTTATTGTGCTTCAGTGTTGCCAGGGATTGTTATTGTCTTCAGTGTTGCCAGTATTGTTATTGTGCTTCAGTGTTGCCAGGATTGTTATTGTGCTTCAGTGTTGCCAGGAATGCTATTGTGCTTCAGTGTTGCCAGTATTGTTATTGTGCTTCAGTGTTGCCAGGATTGCTATTGTGCTTCAGTGTTGCCAGGATTGCTATTGTGCTTCAGTGTTGCCAGGATTGTTATTGTGCTTCAGTGTTGCCAGTATTGTTATTGTGCTTCAGTGTTGCCAGTATTGTTATTGTGCTTCAGTGTTGCCAGGATTGCTATTGTGCTTCAGTGTTGCCAGGATTGTTATTGTGCTTCAGTGTTGCCAGGATTGCTATTGTGCTTCAGTGTTGCCAGGATTGCTATTGTGCTTCAGTGTTGCCAGGATTGTTATTGTGCTTCAGTGTTGCCAGTATTGTTATTGTGCTTCAGTGTTGCCAGTATTGTTATTGTGCTTCAGTGTTGCCAGGATTGTTATTGTGCTTCAGTGTTGCCAGGATTGTTATTGTTCTTCAGTGTTGCCAGTATTGTTATTGTGCTTCAGTGTTGCCAGTATTGTTATTGTGCTTCAGTGTTGCCAGTATTGTTATTGTGCTTCAGTGTTGCCACCATTGTTATTGTCCTTCAGTGTTGCCAGTATTGTTATTGTGCTTCAGTGTTGCCAGTATTGTTATTGTGCTTCAGTGTTGCCAGTATTGTTATTGTGTTTCAGTGTTGCCACCATTGTTATTGTGCTTCAGTGTTGCCAGTATTGTTATTGTGCTTCAGTGTTGCCAGGATTGTTATTGTTCTTCAGTGTTGCCAGGATTGTTATTCTTCTTCAGTGTTGCCAGTATTGTTATTGTGCTTCAGTGTTGCCAGGATTGTTATTGTGCTTCAGTGTTGCCAGTATTGTTATTGTACTTCAGTGTTGCCAGGATTTGTTATTGTTCTTTCAGTGTTTTGCCAGGATTGTTATGTGCTTCAGTGTTTTCCAGGCTTGTTATTGTGCTTCAGTGTTGCCAGGATTGTTATTGTGCTTCAGTGTTGCCAGCATTGTTATTGTGCTTCAGTGTTGCCAGCATTGTTATTGTGCTTCAGTGTTGCCAGTATTTTATTGTGCTTCAGTTTGCCAGTATTGTTATTGTGCTTCAGTGTTGCCAGTATTGTTATTGTGCTTCAGTGTTGCCAGCATTGTTATTGTGCTTCAGTGTTGCCAGTATTGTTATTGTGTTTCAGTGTTGCCAGCATTGTTATTGTGCTTCAGTGTTGCCAGTATTGTTATTGTTCTTCAGTGTTGCCAGTATTGTTATTGTGCTTCAGTGTTGCCAGCATTGTTATTGTGCTTCAGTGTTGCCAGCATTGTTATTGTTTTCAGTGTTGCCAGTATTTTTATTGTGCTTCAGTGTTGCCAGTATTGTTATTGTGCTTCAGTGTTGCCAGTATTGTTATTGTGCTTCAGTGTTGCCAGTATTGTTATTGTGCTTCAGTGTTGCCACAATTGTTATTGTGCTTCAGTGTTGCCACCATTGTTATTGTGCTTCAGTGTTGCCAGTATTGTTATTGTGCTTCAGTGTTGCCAGTATTGTTATTGTGCTTCAGTGTTGCCAGCATTGTTATTGTTTTCAGTGTTGCCAGTATTGTTATTGTGCTTCAGTGTTGCCAGTATTGTTATTGTGCTTCAGTGTTGCCAGTATTGTTATTGTGCTTCAGTGTTGCCAGTATTGTTATTGTGCTTCAGTGTTGCCAGCATTGTTATTGTACTTCAGTGTTGCCAGCAATTGTTATTGTGCTTCAGTGTTGCCAGTATTGTTATTGTGCTTCAGTGTTGCCAGTATTGTTATTGTTGCTTTCAGTGTTGCCAGTATTGTTATTGTGCTTCAGTGTTGCCAGCACTGTTATTGTTTTCAGTGTTGCCAGTATTTTTATTGTGTTTCAGTGTTGCCAGTATTGTTATTGTGCTTCAGTGTTGCCAGCATTGTTATTGTGCTTCAATGCTGCCAGTATTGTTATTGTGCTTCAGTGCTGCCAGTATTTTTATTGTGCTTCAGTGTTGCCAGTATTGTTATTGTGCTTCAGTGTTGCCAGCATTGTTATTGTGCTTCAGTGTTGCCAGTATTGTTATTTTGCTTCAGTGTTGCCAAATATTGTTATTGTGCTTCAGTGTTGCCAGTATTGTTATTGTGCTTCAGTGTTGCCAGTATTGTTATTGTGCTTCAGTGTTGCCAGTATTGTTATTGTGCTTCAGTGTTGCCAGTATTGTTATTGTGCCTCAGTGTTGCCAGCATTGTTATTGTTTTCAGTGTTGCCAGTATTTTTATTGTGCTTCAGTGTTGCCAGTATTGTTATTGTGCTTCAGTGTTGCCAGCATTGTTATTGTGCTTCAGTGTTGCCAGTATTGTTATTGTGCTTCAGTGCTGCCAGTATTTTTATTGTGCTTCAGTGTTGCCAGCATTTTTTTATTGTGCTTCAGTGTTGCCAGTATTGTTATTGTGCTTCAGTGCTGCCAGTATTTTTATTGTGCTTCAGTGTTGCCAGTATTGTTATT
>NC_069425.1:36822113-36939613 GCF_026875155.1 Cherax quadricarinatus | reverse complement strand
TTCGCTGGCTAAGAGCTATTATCCTGCTTCAGCTTATTTACAGGGTAAGGGCTGTCATCCTGCCTCAGCTCATTTACAGAGTAACTGTTCTCATCCTACTTCAGCTTATTTCAAAGCCCAACCCTATCTAAGATTTACCACTTCGCGCCCAAGATGCCACCCATACCAGCTGACTAACACCCAGTTACCAAGCAGGTGTGTGAAAACTTGACCCATGAATCTTACTCAGCCAGGGAATTGAACCTTGGATCCTTTGGTTGCGAGCTGAATACTCTTATCACCGAGTCACACGTCAGTCCTGTATTCTTCCAGGTCTCGCCTTTTTTCCTCCTATCCTTCCTAACACTTGCGTAACCTTCCTTCTACTAGTTTCAAAACAGGTACAGAGTGAGAATATTCAACTGAAAGTCTATACTTCTTAGGAGCTGTGAATGGCTGGGAAACAAGTGTTTGTTTATGTTAGTCAGCTGGTATGTATACGCTGTTATACGCTTTCTGGCGTACCGATCAGTGATGTCAGCTGGCGTTGTCGCTTAGGCATGCATTTTGGCGCACCGATCAGAGCTGTCAGCTGATATAGACGCCGACTCATGCACTCTGGTGTGCAAATCATAGCTATCAACTGGTATAAACACCGACTCACCCATTCTGGCATATAGAGCGATCAGCTGATACAGACGCAGTCATGTTCTTTCTGGTGTATATGGAAAAGTTGCCATTTCATTTTTCTCTAGTTTTTTATTACTATTGAAAAGTTGAACTTTTCAAATATTCCATAATTTTTTTTATTACAGAGGACGTGATAAGTTTTTTTTTCTGTTCTTTTCGCTGAGAAATTTTTTCGTGTATTTTTATATTTTTTGCCTCCCTGGAGTCTACCTGGAGTCGCTTACGGAGGTCACCGCCCCGTGGCCCGGTCCCAGACTAGGAATCCTGGTTGTTGGCCTGAATGATTAGTGACCACCGGCTGTAGTCCAACGTATGCACCACAACCCTGGTTATCAGGGACTATTCTGAGGTATTTGTAGAGGTCCCTCTTGAAGACAGCCAGGGGTCTGTTGGTAATCCCTGCTGAGGTATGAGTGCTGAAGAGTCGTGGTTCCTTAACACTTGCAGAGTTCTCTCAGTGAACTCATCGATATGTTGTTGCAAGTGTGTGTGTGTGTGTGTGTGTGTGTGTGTGTGTGTGTGTGTGTGTGTGTGTGTGTGTGTGTGTGTGTGTGTACTCACCTATTTGTACTCACCTATTTGTGGTTGCAGGGGTCGAGTCATAGCTCCTGGCCCCGCCTCTTCACTGATTGCTACTAGGTCCTCTCTCTCCCTGCTCCATGAGCTTTATCATACCTCGCCTTAAAACTATGTATGGTTCCCGCCTCCACTACTTCACTTTCTAGGCTATTCCACGGCTTGACTACTCTATGACTGAAGAAATACTTCCTAACATCCCTTTGATTCATCTGAGTCTTCAACTTCCAATTGTGACCTCTTGTGTCTGTGTCCCATCTCTGGAACATCCTGTCTTTGTCCACCTTGTCTATTTCCGCGCAGTATTTTGTATGTCGTTATCATGTCTCTCCCTGACCCTCCTGGCCTCCAGTGTCGTCAGGCCAATTTCCCTCAACCTTTCTTCGTAGGACAATCCCCGTAGCTCTGGGACTAGTCTTGTTGCAAACTTTTGCACTTTCTCTAATTTCTTGACGTGCTTGACTAGGTGTGGATTCCAAACTGGTGCTGCATACTCCAGTATGGGCCTGACGTAAATGGTATACAGAGTCTTGAACGATTCCTTACTGAGGTATCGGAACGCTATCCGTAGGTTTGCCAGGCGCCCGTATGCTGCAGCAGTTATCTGATTGATGTGCGCCTCAGGAGATATGCTCGGTGTTATACTCACCCCCAGATCTTTTTCCTTGAGTGATGTTTGCAGATTTTGGCCATCTAAACTATATTGTGTCTGCGGTCTTCTTTGCCCTTCCCCAATCTTCATGACTTTGCATTTGGCGGGGTTAAACTCAAGGAGCCAGTTGCTGGACCAGGCTTGTAGCCTGTCCAGGTCTCTTTGTAGTCCTGCCTGATCCTCATCCGATTTGATTCTTCTCATTAACTTCACATCGTCCGCAAACAAGGACACTCCTGAGTGGCCGGTGGCCTGGTGGCTAAAGCTCCCGCTTCACACACGGAGGGCCCGGGTTCGATTCCCGGCGGGTGGAAACATTCCGACACGTTTCCTTACACCTGTTGTCCTGTTCACCTAGCAGCAAATAGGTACCTGGGTGTTAGTTGACTGGTGTGGGTCGCATCCTGGGGGACAAGATTAAGGACCCCAATGGAAATAAGTTAGACAGTCCTCGATGACGCACTGACTTTCTTGGGTTATCCTGGGTGGCTAACCCTCCGGGTTAAAAATCCGAACGAAATCTTATCTTATCCCTTCCGTTATGTCATTCACATATACCAAGAACAGCACAGGTCCTAGGACTGACCCCTGTGGAACCCCGCTTGTCACAGGCGCCCACTCTGACACCTCGTCGCGTACCATGACTCGTTGTTGCCTCCTGACAGGTATTCTCTGATCCATTGCAGTGCCTTTCCTGTTATGTGTGCCTGATCCTCTAGCTTTTGCAGTAACCTCTTGTGAGGAACTGTGTAGAAGGCCTTCTTGCAGTCCAAAAAATGCAGTCGATCCACCCCTCTCTCTCTTGTCTTACTTCTGTCACCTTGTCATAAAACTCTAATAGGTTTGTGACACAGGATTATCCCTCCCTGAAACCATGCTGGTTGTCAATTATACACTTGTTTCTTTCCAGGTGCTCCACCACTCTCCTCCTGATGATCTTCTCCATGACCTTGCATACTATACACGTTAGTGATACAGGTCTGTAGTTTAGTGCCTCATGTCTGTCTCTTTTTTTTTTTTTTTTTTTTTTTTTTTTTTTTTTTTTTTTTGTGTGTGTGTGTGTGTGTGTGTGTGTGTGTGTGTGTGTGTGTGTGTGTGTGTGTGTTGGAGGCTGAAATATGAGTGGTCAATCTTAACCTCAGCGTGTGTGCACAACCACAGTCACCATCCTACTACTCGCCACCACCACTACCTCCACCATCATCATCATCACTACTGTCTCCAACATCACAACCACCATCAACCTCCTCTGCGAGGAAACTAAAATTCTAGTTCAGAAATTAGATACAGCAATGACCATGAAGAATTAAATGTTTAACCTTGTAAACAAGGAAGCAAATATATAATAAATATAACATAATATAATATAACATTAAGTATATATATATATATATTATTATATATATATATATATATAATATTATATATATATATATATATTTATATGCACTAGTTAACAATAGAGTTGTAGAGGAGTGTCATCAACTCCTAAATAGATACATGAAGGCGAAATAATAGGTTGGACAGGTGTATGGGCAACTGAGTTTGAGTTAAAAGTGCCCAACATGGGCCAGTAGACCTTGTCCTGTGCGACTGGACTGGGTTCTATGTCGCGTCAGGTCCAATGATTGAATTTAAACATGAGCAGGTCGGTGATTTCTGAAACTACATTTGGCTTCCCTCGTCCTTGTGGGATATTTTCTTACTGTTGAGCACGAAGCCAAAAGGTGAGAAGGTCCCCTGTCCGGCTTAACTTCGTGGACAACCAGATGAGAACTATTACATCACAAAATGGGACATCCTATCCATTACCCACCATTCATTTCCCTTACGTTGATGCATTTGTAACATATTTTTTGCCAAAACCAATAAACATCTGAGAAACGCCAAGTGACCAGATACAAGTTCAGGGCCACAGTTGTCTCCATCATCACCCTCTACTTTCTCTATGAGTTACTTAATATTAAGTAAAGCATTCATAGATAAACTTCAGAATGAAGCTGTTGGTAGGAAAGGTGATATAGCAGCTTGTAGAATGTACAATACATAGCTACACTGCCGCACTGGCCTGTGAATTTTAGTCCTCACCTGCCCTGGTTTCAATCCTCACCCGTTCCGTGATTTATTGAGCTACAGTGGATGCGTCAGAATTTCTATAACTTGGGGCGGGGCTGGGTTGATGGGTATCTGGATGGAAGAGGGGGCTAGAAGCAACATTGTTATTATTACTATTTCGTTTGGGGGCTGAGGAAATTTCAAGGGGCTGATACCCCCAAATCCCCATCGTTTGAAGCCGCCACTGCTTAACTGGGACCAGCGTTGGGGGTCACCGCCCCCGCAGTTAGGTCCTAGATCATGTCTCCCTGTTGCTGACCTGTTTGACCAGGTTGTTAGTGCAGCCGCACACAATCCAACGTATAAGCACCACAGCCCGGTTGATCAGAAAACGACATAAAGAACTTTTGAAGACAGTCAGGGGTTCTTAGTGAGTAAAGGAGAGAGATGAAGAGCCTTGGTCCCCTAACACTTACTGAATTGTTTCTTAGTATACTAACTTCAGTCCTGTCTTTCATTGGAGATATCTGCCAAGTTTTTTTGCTCTCACGTGAAGTTATTTGAGTATATCCGTTTGGGGACCCGTTCTTCCAGGAATGTTTAACATATTATCATGTAGCTTTCTCGCCTACGTTCCAGAGAGTACAGTTCAAGCTTGTGCAACGCAGTTAGCTAGGACCAGGTGTCTTAGAAGCTGGTGGGTGCACTAGACAGTTAGGACCAGCTGGTACAGCGCACATCACTGTTAGGTAGGACCAGGTGTCCTAGAGGCTGGTGGCGTGCACAAGACAGTTAGGACCAGCTGTTACAGTGCACATCACTGTGAGTAACTCATATCACCAACTCAGTAAAGCTAGGCGTGTAATAAAGAGTGTGAGAGCTCACTGTAATAAAAAGTGAGAGAACTCACAAAGTGTCAATTTCGGATCATCTGGCATCATGCCTGGGGCTCTGTCTGTTAACGGCGAGGGGGGGGGAGGTTGAGGGAGGGGCAGGGAGGGTGAAGGGGGGGGGAAAATGAGGGGGGTATGGGCGGCAGAAGTGGGGTAGCAGTGGGAAAAGGTGGGGGAGATGAGGGGGGTGAGAGGGGATGAGGAGGGGGAAGTGTGGATAACAGAGTGGGAAAAAGAAGAGGAAAAGAAGGGATGGAGGACAAGAAAGGGTCAAAGGAAAGTAAAATAAAGCAAAAGGGCATGTATTATTATTATTATTATTATTATTATTATTATTATAGTTATTGTTATTACTACTTCTACTACTACTACTACTTTCTAATATTGCTGCTGCTGTTATTTACTACGTAAAGCAGACGAAGAGAGGAAAAAAATAATAATTTAAAAAAATAATAATAATAATATAATAATAATAATAAAAAAAAAAAAAAAAAATAATAAAAATTATAATGATAATTATAATAATAATAATAATAATAATAATAATAATAAATAATAAATAATAATAATTAATAATAATAATAATAATAATAATAATAATTTAAAATAAATAATAATAATAATAATAATAATAATAATAAAAATTAATAATAATAAAATAATAATAATAAATATAAATAAGAAGAAGAAGAGAAGAAGAAGAAGAAAGAAGAAGAAGAAGAAGAAGAAGAAGAAGAAGAAGAAGAAGAAGAAGAAAGGATGAAGAAGAGAGGAAGGATAACAAGGATGAAAGAAGAGAAGAGGAGGAGAATGAGAAAGTAGAATAGGTGGTGGTGAGAGGTGGAGAAGAAGGAAAAGGAGAAGGAGGAGAAGGAGAGAAGCAGATAAAGAGGAGGAGGAGGGGCAGCAGCAGCAGAGGAGGGGCAGCAGCAGCAGCTGAGGAGGGGCAGCAGTAGCAGCAGAGGAGGGACGGCAGCAGCAGCTGAGGAGGGACAGCAGCAGCAGAGGAGGGGCAGCAGCAGCAGCAGAGGAGGGGCAGCAGCAGCAGCAGAGGAGGGGCAGCAGCAGCAGCAGCTGAGGAGGGGCAGCAGCAGCAGAGGAGGGGCAGCAGCAACAGCAGCAGAGGAGGGGCAGCAGCAGCAGCAGAGGAGGGGCAGCAGCAGCAGCAGCAGCAGAGGAGGGGCGTGGACTTTTAGCTTGGAGCAGAGAAAGTCTGAAGATTATAATGATAGAGCTTTCAGGTGTAGCGAAAAACATTGAAGGTCGGACTGCGTGGGTGTTGTGGTTGCAGTGGTGGTAGTTGTTGCAGTTACTGTGGTTGCAGTGGTGGTAGTTGTTGTAGTTATTGTGGTTGCAGTGGTGGTAGTTGTTGTAGTTATTGTGGTGGCAGTGGTTGTAGTTGTTGTAGTTATTGTGGTGGCAGTGGTGGTAGTTGTTGTATTTATTGTGGTGGCAGTGGTTGTAGTTGTTGTAGTTATTGTGGTGGCAGAGGTGGTGGTTGCTGTGTTATTGTGGTGGCATGGTTGTAGTGTTGTAGTTAATGTGTTGGCAGTGGTGGTAGTTGTTGTAGTTATTGTGGTTGCAGTGGTGGTAGTTGTTGTAGTTATTGTGGTGGCAGTGGTTTGTAGTTGTTGTAGTCATTGTGGTTGCAGTGGGGGTAGTTGCTGTAGATATTGTGGTGGCAGTGGCGGTAGTTTTTGAAGTTTTTGTGGTTGCAGTGGTGGTAGTTGTTGTAGTTTTTGTGGGGGCAGTGGTGGTGGTTGCTGTAGTTATTGTGGTGGCAGTGGTTGTAGTTGTTGTAGTTATTGTGGTGGCAGTGGTGGTAGTTGTTGTAGTTATTGTGGTGGCAGTGGTGGTAGTTGTTGTAGTTTTTTGTGGTGGCAGTGGTTGTAGTTGTTTTTTGTTATTGTGGAGGCAGTGGTGGTTGGGTTTCTGTAGTCATTGTGGTGGCAGTGGTGGTAGTTGTTGTAGTTATTGTGGTGGCAGTGGTGGTAGTTGTGTAGTTTTTGTGGTGGCAGTGGTGGTTTGTTGTTTGTAGTTATTGTGGTGGGCCCGTGGTTGTAGTTGTTTTAGTTATTGTGGAGGCGTGGTGGTTTGTTGTTGTAGCTATTGTTGTGGCAGTGTTGGTAATTGTTGTAGTTATTGTGGTTGCAGTGGTGGTAGTTGCTGTAGATATTTTGGTGGCAGTGGCGGTAGTTGTTGTAGTTATTGTGGTTGCAGTGGTGGTAGTTGTTGTAGTTATTGTGGTGGCAGTGGTGGTGTTGTTGTAGTTATTGTGGTGGAGTGGTGGTAGTTGTTGTAGTTATTGTGGTTGCAGTGGTTTTTGGTTGTTGTAGTTATTGTGGTGGCAGTGGTGGTAGTTGTTGTAGTTATTGTGGTGGCAGTGGAGGTAGTTGTTGTAGTTATTGTGGTTGCAGTGGTGGCAGTTGTTGTAGCTATTGTGTGGCAAATGTGGTAGTTGTTGTAGTTATTGTGGCTGCAGTGGTGGCAGTTGTTGTAGTTATTGTGGTGGCTGTTTGTGGTAGTTGTTGTTAGTTATTGTGGTAGCAGTGGTGGTAGTTGTAGTTATTGTGGTTGCAGTGGTGGCAGTTGTTGTAGCTATTGTGGGGGCAGTGGTGGTAGTTGTTGTAGTTATTGTGGTTGCAGTGGTGGCAGTTGTTGTAGTTATTGTGGTGGCAGTGGTTTGGGAAATTTTGTAGTTATTGTGGTGGCAGTGGTGGTAGTTGTTGTAGTTATTGTGGCTGCCCGTTGTGGCAGTTGTTGTAGCTATTGTGGTGGCAGTGGTGGTAGTTGTTGTAGTTATTGTGGTGGCAGTGGTGGTAGTTGTTGTAGTTATTGTGGTGGCAGTGGTGGTAGTTGTTTGTAGTTTTTTTGGGTGGCAGTAGTGGTAGTTGTTGTAGTTTTTGTGGTGGCAGTGGGGGTATTGTAGTTATTGTGGTGGCAGTTGTGGGAGTTGTAGTTTTTGTTGTGGCAGTGGTGGTAGTTGCTGTAGTTTTTTGTGCGGCAGTGTGGTGTATTGTTGCGGTTATTGTGGGGGGCAGTGGTGGTAGTTGTTGTAGTTATTGTGGTTGCAGTGGGGGTAGTTGATGTAGTTATTGTGGTGGCAGTGGTGGAGTTGTTGTAGTTATTATGGTGGCAGTGTTGGTAGTTTGCTTAGTTATTGTGTGGCAGTGGTGGTAATTGTTTTAGTTACTGTGGTGGCAGTGGGGTAGTTGTTGTAGTTATTGTGGTGGCAGTGGTTTGGGAGTTGTTGTAGTTATTGTGGTGGCAGTGGTGGTAGTTGCTGTATTTATTTTGCTGGCAGTGGTGGTAGTTGTTGTAGTTATTGTGGTGGCAGTGATGGTAGTTGTTGTAGTTATTGTGGTGGCAGTGGTGGTTAAATTGTTGCGTTTTTGTGGTGGCAGTGGTGGTAGTTGTTGTAGTTTTTTGTGGTGGCAGTGGTTTGGGAGTTGTCGTAGTTTTTGAGGTGGCAGTGGTGGTAGTTGTTGTAGTTATTGTGGTGGCATTGGGGGGTAGTTGTAGTTATTGTGGTGGCAGTGGTGGTAGTTGTAGATATTGTGGTGGCAGTGGTGGTAGTTGCTGTAGTTATTGTGGTGGCATGGTCGTAGTTGTTGGGAGTTGTTGTGGTGGCAGTGGTGGTAGGTGTTGTAGTTATCGTGGTGGCAGTGGTGGTGTTGTTGTAGTTATTGTGGTGGGAGTGGTGGTAGTTGTTGTAGTTATTGTGGTGGCAGTGGTGGTAGTTGTAGTTATTGTGGTGGCAGTGGTGTTAGTTGTTGTAGTTATTGTGGTGGCAGTGGTGGTAGTTGTTTTTAGTTATTGTGGTGGCAGTGGTGGTATTGTTGTAGTTATTGTGGTGGCAGTGGTGGTAGTTGTTGTAGTTATTGTGGTGACAGTGGTGGGAATTGCTGTTAGTTATTGTGCTGGCAGTGGTGGTAGTTGTTGTAGTTATTGTGGTGGCAGTGGTTGTAGTTGTTGTAGTTATTGTGGTGGCAGTGGTGGTAGTTGTTGTAGTTATTGTGGTGGCAGTGGTGGTAGTTGTTGTAGTTATTATGGTGGCAGTGGTGGTAGTTGCTGTAGTTATTGGGGATGGCAGGGTGGTAGTTGTTGTAGTTATTGTGGTGGTAGTTGCTGTAGTTATTGTGGCGGCAGTGGTGGTTTGTTTTAGTTATTTTGGTGGCGTGGTTTGGGAGTTGTTTTTAGTTACTGTGATGGCATGGTGGCAGTTTTTGTAGTTATTATGGGTGGCAAGTTTGGGGGTAGTTGTTGTAGTTATTGTGGAGGCAGTGGTGGTAGTTGTTGTAGTTATTGTGGTGGCAGTGGTGGTAGTTGTTGTAGTTATTGTGGTGGCAGTGATGGTAGTTGTTGAGTTTATTGTGTGGCAGTGGTGGTAGTTGTTGTAGTTATTATGGTGGCAGTGGTGGTAGTTGTTTGTATTATTGTGTGGCAGTGATGGTAGTTGTTGTAGTTATTGTGGGTGGCAGTGATGGTAGTTGATGTAGTTATTGTTTGTGGCAGTGGTGGTAGTTGTTGTAGTTATTATGGTGGGAGTGGTGATAGTTGTTGTAGTTATTGTGGAGGCAGTGGTGGTAGTTGTTGTAGTTATTGGGTGGCAGTGGTGGTAGTGTTGTAGTTTTTTGGGTGGCAGTGATGGTAGTTGTTGTAGTTATTGTGGTGGCAATGGTGGTAGTGTTTTTGTTATTATGGTGGCAGCGATGGTAGTTGTTGTGTTTTTTGTGGTTGCAGTGGTGGTAGTTGTTGTAGGGTTTTTGTGGGGGGCAGTGGTGGTAGTTGTTGTAGTTATTGTGGTGGCAGTGGTGGTAGTTGTTGTAGCTATTGTGGTGGCAGTGGTGGTAGTTGTTGTAGTTATTATGGTGGCAGTGATGGTAGGGTTTTTGAGTACTGTGGTGGCAGTGGTGGTAGTTGTTGTAGTTATTGTGGTGGGAGTGGTTGTAGCTCTTGTAGTTATTGTGGTGGCAGTGATGGTAATTGTTTTAGTTACTGTGGTGGCAGTGGTGGTAGTTGTTGTAGTTATTGTGGTGGCAGTTGTGGTAGTTGTTGTAGTTATTGTGGAGGCAGTGGTGGTAGTTGTTGTAGTTATTGTGGTGGCAGTGGTGGTAGCTGTTGTAGTTATTGTGGTGGCAGTGATGGTAGTTGTTGTAGTTATTGTGGGGCAATGGTGGTAGTTGTTGTAGTTATTATGGTGGCAGCGGTGGTTTGTTGTTGTAGTTATTGTGGGGGGCAGGGGGGTGGAGCTGTTGTAGTTATTGTGGTGGCAGTGATGGTAGTTGTTGGAGTTATTGTGGTGGCAATGGTGGTAGTTGTTGTAGTTATTATGGTGGCAGCGGTGGTAGTTGTTGTAGTTATTGTGGTTGCATGTGTGGTAGTTGTTTTTAGTTATTGTGGTGGCAGTGGTGGGAGTTGTAGTTATTGTGGTGGCAGTGGTGGTAGTTGTTGTAGCTATTGTGGTGGGCCCGTGGTGGTATTTGTTTTAGTTACTGTGGTGGCAGTGGTGGTAGGTTGTTTGTAGTTATTGTGGTGGCAGTGATGGTAGTTGTTGTAGTTAATTGTGTAGGCAGTGGTGGTAGTTGTAGTTATTGTGGTGACAGTGGGTGGGAGTTGTTTTTAGTTATTATGGTGGCAGTGGTGGTAGTTTTTTGTAGTTACTGTGGTGGAGTGGTGGTAGTTGTTGTAGTTATTGTGGTGGCAGTGGTGGTAGTTGTTGTAGTTATTGTGGTGACAGTGGTGGTAGTTGTTGTAGTTATTGTGGTGACAGTGGTAGCTTTTGTTGTAGCTGTGATTGTCTTAGTAGTGATGATGATAGTAGTTGTGGTGGTGGTACTGCAACTACTACTACTACTGCTAATAATAATAATAATAATAATAATAATAATAATAATAATAATAATAATAATAATAATAATAATAATCTTCCTTTACTTGTAATTATTTAATAATTATTTTTTTACAAACCTCATTAGTTGTTTTAACAAATATCTCAACAACAAATTCACGAAATTTAATATTTAAACGATTTTAGTAAAAACTCTTACATCTTTGAGAAGTCATGAGTTTCCAGTTTATTATTTTTGTCGGTCAAGCCGTTAATGTAATCTGTTAATGGGCCGTAACCCTCGGGTCAGGGACTTCAGGTCTACAAATTATAGTCTGCTTAATATCTTCAGGTCTACAGCTTATAGTCAGCTTAATGCCTTCAGGTTTACAAACTTTAGTCTAAATAATATCCTCAAGTCTATGGCTCTAGTCTGAATAACGTCTTCAGGTCTACAAGTTATAGGTAGTTGACTCACGAAATCGTAATGACACGATTGCAAACAAACCATACCACGGGTGGGGTTAGAACCCGCGGCTAACGCGACGATCTGGAGTTTTGAGACTCTCTGATAGAGGGTTCTAACCTCACCCGTGGTATAGTTTATAGGTAGTTGAGTCCCATTTCGAAACTCTGGAAACTCTTGTCCTTTTCCAGTGCTTCAAATATATTCGCAAGACATAGGGAAATTCGTGTGTTCATTCGGGCGTTGTTTTGGGTCCTTTAACATTAATGTCATATTTCCAGGATGTCTGTACGCAGGTCCATGTTTGCCCTCCCAAGAGATACTACCTACCTTGTAGACCACTACCCGCCTCCGGGAGAGAACCTGACACAGGTTCCTGATCAACTGGGCTATTGCGTCTACCTTCCTCGGGATGCGTGCAATTAGCACGAACGAATATCTTCACTGTCTAATCAGGCAGCCGGGGAGGCCCCTGGTCAGAGGTTACTTTCTCGGAAGCTTAAGAAATCTTCTTTCATACTGGAAACCTTGAGAGCTGTTCCAGGCTCGGACTATTAATTATCGTTTGTATGATCAAGAATCTACTACATCCTCTGCACAGCTACCAGTCACCCTACTGCGTACAGGAGAGTTTTGGAGTCTCAGTTACTAGGCGCTACCAATTAAGAGCTGTATCTGTATCTTTCTGTAGATTACGGACCATACAGCAATTCATTCCGTTGAGCACAGATTTTACCTATGTACTGCAGTGACCACGGTCATTACATCTGTGTATTCCAGAGGCAACAAACACTATGTGCATTCCAGAGGCCACAGACACTACATATGTGCATATGAGAGGCCAAGGTCACTACATCTGTAAATTCCATTGGCTATGGACATTGCATCTGTGCATTCCAGAGGCCACAGACACTACATCTGGGCATTCCAATGTCCGCGGACACTACATCCGTTCATTCCAGAGGCCACGGATCCTTCAACTGGGCATTCCAGATGCCATGGACCTTACATCTGTGCATTCCAGAAGCCACAGACCCTACTTCTGTGCATTCCAGTGGCCGCGGACACTACATCCGTGCATTCTAAAGGCTACGACCCTAGATCTGTGCATTCCAGAGGCCACGGACCTACATCTGTGCATTCCAGAGGCCACGGACACTACAGCTATGCGCTGTAAAGTCCTTGGAATCAACAGCTATTCACTATAGTGTCCATGAATCTTATAGCAATATATTCAAGTATTTGAATTGCTAATTTGTTTATGTATCTCTCTCCAGTTGCGGGAGCTTGTGGCAAGCAATTCATTTATTATTACTGAGGCTAAGACATCACCGGTATATATATATATATATATATATATATATATATATATATATATATATATATATATATATATATATATATTATATATATATATATATATATATATATATACAGATATAGATATAGTTGCGTCAACTTTTTCCAATGACCAGGAAACCTGAGCTATGAAATTCGTTTTCAGCGCATGACTCAACTTTTCCCCAAAGCGCATTTGTTTTTTTCTAAAGTAAATTTCTCAGTGATTCATGGCAATCCTGTTATTATTTTAGACGGTGAGAAACACCGTCTAAGAATCAAGAGTGTTTCTCATCCCTCCACGGGTTTCTCTGCGGATCTTTTGACACACGAGGTAAGCAAATGGATTTTTGTTTTAAGAATCGCCGGTGTTTTTAAACCATAGGTCACATTACTCTAGCAGTATTCCAGGGAGTCATGGAAAGGCAAGCCTTTTCCCCAGGCTGCATCAGAGCACAAGGTGTCCTTCAGAGACAAGTTCCAAGAGACCCTAAGTTCAGGGTGAGCCTTCTACACCTGGGTCGCCTCTTCCTGTTCATCCATCGTACACCAGGCTGTCTGGCCTATATATTTACAAGATACTTCTCCAAAGCCTATTGCAGAAGTCCTTTTTTTCTAATCTGCGTTTCTTAACCGTTTTAATTCCCCCCACCCACCCATCCGTCTCCTTTTTTCTTCTTCCCTGAGCGTTTGTTTCAACAAATATCGTTGCCTAGTTGCAACTTTCAACTTTGCAATCTGTTCTGTCGTTTCTTTGCGTTTGCAATTCACAATGACCTCCTCCGTCTTGTTGTCTGTAATTGGTTCTTCCATTTCATGAAGAATATCATTGTTCAACTGCATTATCTTCTGCAGTATTTCAGAACATGCTCAACCCGCGCAACATAAGATAAATATTCCCAGCTACTGCAACATGCCCAAAAAAGCTCCCTCTCATCTCCTTCCCTCCAGCTCATTTACTTTCCCTTCTTCTCCCCCCACCATCCCCGGGTACGTACCTCCCACAGTACCCACCATCGCCAACCCTCCCACAACACCCCCACCCATATCCCCCACCATTACAATCCCCATCCCCCTGCCACCGCCACTCCCAAATCCACCCTAATCACCCCAGGTTGGGTACGCATTGCCATTCGCTCCTTTCTCCATCTCTCCCTACCTATCCACCACCTCCTCCCTCATCCCATTCCCTACCCATGTCATTCCCTCCCTCACCCTCCGCCCTTTCCGCTTCCCTGCCCCGGGTCAGAGAGATACGGACGACACGCCATGAATATTAAGTCAGTCAGTGTGGTAGAAATTCCCAAGACAGACAGAAACTGTGCTTTGTATCACCCTTCCAGGATCCTGGAAGGGAACAGTGAGCAGATGTATGATCAGCTTTCTAGCATATCTGACCCAAAGGGTAAGTCACAAGCGTAAGCTGAAAGGCCTACACAATGAAAGGTTCGTCTCCTGAAGCAGCACATTCTTACATCACAAGATGTAAACGTTCAGATTTGAACGCTTCCTTTAGTTCTTGGTCAACACATATATATAGTGACTCAGCGCTGCTGTTCAGAGGGGTAATGCCTGCTGTATTTTGGGCACACGCCCAGTTCTGAAGAGCTGGATGAGATTTTCGCATTATAATCAGTGACAAACACGTAACAATATGTACTAGACGTATATCTCTCACATCTCATGTACAGTATATGCCATCTTTATATCAACAGTGTATCTCTTAAATCTTTTGTACCATATTATGTAATAAAATATACCTATTGGTAAAAAATAATGAAAAGATGGGGTGGTAGGGGAAGTGGAATATTCAAACGACTTCAGGAAGATATCCAAATATTCTTCCCTGAAGCCTTTTTATCCACTTCTCTGAGGCTGTGGGTCCCACAATTTACACCAAAGGTGGACCCCATCATATATAATATATATATATATATATATAATATATATATATATATATATATATATATTATATATATATAATATATATATATATATATATATATATATATATATAATATATACATAATTTGATTATTTGAGTTTAAAATACTCGTTTTATATGACAAAAAACTTACTTTTAGATTAAAAAATATTTATGCTTTAAAAGACTGGAAGCGATGATGAGTATAAGCTGCCTAGTGGAACAATACTCATCCCAGTTGTCTCATTTTCATATCTGACATAGACAAAGACGCGAACCACCGCACTGTAACGTCATTCACAGACGACAGTAGAAATGATATGAGAGAGACATATCCATCGTGGACGCAGCGTACTTTCAAGATGATACACAAATAACCCGCACATAGGAGAGAGAAGCTTACGACGACTTTTCGGTCCGACTTGGACCAGTTACAGAATCACACTAAGACCAAAGAGTGAGGGAGCCAGTATATATAGACGAGGGGAGCTGGGACGGAACCAAGACAGGAAGAAAAAGAAATCGTGGTAGTGGTTTTATGTTATTGTGGCAGGTATTGGAAGTAGTAGTAGAAGTAGCAGTGGTGGTAGTGGTGGTAGTGGTAGTAGTGGTAGTAGTTTTGTGTTAGTGTGACTTTATAAATGGACCAAGTCTAACCGAAACGTCGTGGTCAGCTTCTCTCTCTCATGTGTGTTATCAGTGTAGTGTTTCAGTGACGGAATTGTGCTTTCTTGTTATCTCTTGTTAACTCTTGCAGTGGAACAAGAGAAAACAATAGGAAGGTCGTTTAGAATATATTTCAACCAATCTACGAAAAAAACTGAATAAAACCAGAACAAAGTATAAAATTGCATTTAGATTACATTCAATAAAGCGACAAATAATGTAATGAAGCTATGGGAATTCGTGTCAAGAGATTATATATTCGTGAAACGCAAAACGAAGAGTGCGCTTTCCTGCGGCTGGAGTTGGCGACCTAGTCAATAAGTTAAATAATATCACGTCAAGCATTATAAATATCCCCATTATCTGTCTCAGTTCCGGAGGAAATAATATCGGGAAATGAAAGAGGTAGATGTTAATCAAGTATGTGACAGCTATGGATTTAATTAAGTCCAGGGAAGGAATCCGAATCATATAAAGCATTTTGTCTGAAAGAGGAGTGAGCAGTGACTGGATGTCTTATGACAAGTTGGCAACTGGTGTAAACGATAGTAAGACAAACACTTTAAGGAACTTGGAATTACATTTACTGATAACTAGAATAAATTATGGGTTGTGTGTGTGTGTGTGTGTGTGTGTGTGTGTGTGTGTGTGTGTGTGGGTGTGGGTGTATATGTCTGTGTGTATGTGGGTATAATTTAGAGACAACGAAATGACACAAATATGTTTTGCGTCTGTCAGTACTTAACGCATTATAGTCCCTTATCACGTTCGTTTTTAAAACTGAAATACAAAAAGGCTGTTCTGGAGAGAAATATACTATCTATCTCTGACAGATAGAGTGCCATTAACTACATAATGCAAGACATCTGAGATCTGAAGAAGTCACTCTAACATCAGAAAACTAAGCCCTCCAATACTATCCTCAGGCGCTCACGAACTCAGAATTTTATAGTTGATGTATTGACTTGCAGCAACAGATGCGACTGAGCTTAAAATCGAAGCGTTGACGCCGGGCAGTGATTGCGTGATACTAGCACTATTAGTCTAGATGAGTAAGCTATATGCAATGATTAGGCATCTTTATTTATGAAACGTTTCGCCTGCACGGTAGACTTCTGAGAAAATATGGAGACAGCAGAAGCATTGGAGTCTTGGAGAGGTAAAAATATGATCAGTCCAACAGCCTTGTAGAAGCAGCTTCGAAGTGATCAGTCTCTCATCTACTTATTGGAGTTACATGTCGTTATTATAAATATTAATAGCCTAACTGATCAGTCAACCAGGCCTATTCTGGGAGTGAGTGGGGATGATGAGGACGAGGATCCCGGGATTCATCCCTAGTCACTCGACAGGAGACTGGCAACAGAGGCGAAGACAGTAAACAGTCCACATTTTTTATTATGTCTGGGATGTAAGGGACGACAGCGGCGTCCAGACACACCCGAGGAAAAATAACAAGGCTAAGGGTCTTCACTCCGCCAATATCACCGCCCAGGCCACACCTGATAAATAAAATCTAATGTGAAAACCCCATTCCATGGCGACTTAAAAGAGGGATTACAGCAATGAGAATTAGAAATTATTAAAAAAAAAGCAAAAGGAAGGAAGGAAGGAAGGAAGGACGGAAAGGAAGGAAGGAAAAGAAAAATTTGAAGAAACAAGTCGATACAAATTCACCACAAATTCTACACCCAAACAAGAGAACATTTCTGTGTTATCTGTCCTCATACCTAGACAAATATATTTCCTACCTACCTACCTACCTACCATTATCTTTACTAGCTCTGTGGTCAAGAATTCCGATTTCTTTGTCTCTGTCTGTCTCTATCTCTCTGTCTGTCTGTCTCTGTCTGTCTGTCTGTCTGTCTCTCTGTCTGTCTGTCTGTCTGTCTGTCTGTCTCTCTTTCTCTCTCTCTCTCTCTCTCTCTCTCTCTCTCTCTCTCTCTCTCTCTCTCTCTCTCTCTCTCTCTCACACACACACACATCGACACAACGCTCAGTAAACACAGTTGCCACACTAGCAACAATCATTAAGAAAAGAGAACACAAAAGCTGTTTCCTCATAACACAACAGTAACGCTGTCTGCATACATTTTAATGCAAAAATATCGAAAAAATTCCTGTCCCTGCGAGTCCCATCGTCTGAAGTAAACACAGCAGGATTCGAACCTGGGCACTCTTCATTAAAGTACACTGTACTTTAGCCACACAGCCAGATCCTATATAAGTATGGGCGCCTAGTTGAAGCTAGACAGTCACTCCCATACCGCTGAGCACCGGCCTTGTCGTAAGTTGTTTTATCAACTCCTGTCGTATGCAGTGAACATCGAACGAGATTTTGGAGTGCTTAGCAATTCGCAAACGGGCGAAAGTATTTACAAACACTATTTTTCAGTCTGGCTGAGTGGCAAAAGTACCACGTACTTTGATGTAGAGTGCGCAGGTTCGAATCCTTCTGTGGACTGAGAGATAATGTTTGTAAATGTGCGATACTGAGTTGATAATGTGAGTCAGATCACAAGACTGAACTCCGAGCTCTAGTTGACCACTGCCTTGATGATGATAGTCAGGTCACGAGGCTGTACCTGACTCAGTTGCCAGGCTGACCAATGTCTTGATAATGGGAGTCAGGTCACGAGATAAACCTGATCTTAATGTCAAACTGGCTACTATATATATATATATATATATATATATTATATATATATATATATATTATATATATATATATATATTATTTATATATATATATATATATATATATATATATATATATATATATATATATATATATATATATATATATATATATATATATATATAGACTCTAGGCTGAGGGACTGATTGCCTCAAACTTCTTCTGATATTCACCATTCTTTATTATACTGGACTGATGAAGCCACTGTGTGGCGAAACGTTTCCACAGTAAAGATACCCAAACGTTGCACATGTGCCTAATTTATCAACTCTTCGGTTTTCTGGACCATTTATCTACAGTTCATATGTATGAAGATATCAACTAGTCAAGAAAATTCAGTACTCAGACACCAGTAAAGTAACTCCAAGACAAATGTTCTATAATCCTTGAATAGCCAGAGTCTACAATGCTGTGCACGTACAAATTCCACAAACTTAGCAAATCATAAGTCCCCCCCATAGCAAGGCAAAAACTTTACTTAGTATGCATAAGCAAATCTTTTCCTGCAATTGAGTCCACACAAGACAGTGCAGAAATACTGTACATTAAATACGATACAACTAACACTCCCAAAATGAATCAAAATTAATCCCATATCAATGTATGCCAAATAAGTGAACATTCTGTCCACAGAAGACAAATGAAACAAATGACTAAGTCCCAAGCGCACAGCACAGTGGTTATATTCCAAACTCAGAACACAGTAAATTTACACACAACCCAGTGCTGACATAATCCACAATGACAGTGTAACTTAAGTGATCGTGAGAGCGCAGCACTATTCCTTGGATGTTCTGAACGAAGTAAGTGTGACTCCCTACCAGCCACTATGTCAACAATGTCGTTACAAACAAGAGTCCACAGATACATACATAGACGCAAAACAAGGCAGAAACTTTTAAGTCCCAGGCGTCTGCGATTTTTCTGACATGGTAGCCATTATAAGGCCATTATTCCGGTATAATAATCGTTATATCATTATGATATCGTTTACCATTTAGAGGGGTTATAAATTTAACCAAATCTCACAACAGGAGGAGAAATCATTTACGTGTAAAAATAATCTTAATTTTTATTTATGATATTTTAAATAAATACAGTAGAGACAAGGAAGGCAGTAAATGTATTAATTTCAAGTTTTAGAAAAAAAAAATTTGATTATTCCCTCGTCAGGGGTTTCTTTCAAAAGTAAAGACACACGATACAGATGGATATGTACTGGGATGACTTGATTACTGACTGACCAGGCACTAACAGCAGGTTGTACTGGGAGGTAATATCTCAGGGTGGCCAGACGTAACAGTGTGCCGCAGGGATCAGTCTAGGAACCGCTCCTTTTTCTCGATATTCACAAGTGATGCCCGTACATAGGAGACTCAAACGTGTGACGATGTTTCGATCCGACTTGCATCATTAACTAGTTAATGGTTATTGGTGACTAGTTAATGGTCCAAGTCGGACCGAAACCTTGTCTTAAGCTCCTATCTCATGTGCGCAGGTTATGTGTGTAAATCTTATGAAAAATACGTATTTAAGAAATTATTGTAATTTAACAAGGCGAACATAAACAGGTACTTAATACAAATAACGAAAATTAACAGAGATTATTATGAAGTTGATTGAGAAAAGCTCTCTCGTATTGCACAATCAAACGTTACAATCAACAATTGTTTTAAAAAATATATACAGACACACTATTTCACTCTGGCGAGACGAAATATTTTCTCTTGAATCGAGTGATACGTGATACGATCTAGATGACTACAAGAGATAATTAAGAACAATATCTTATAAGACTTTCAAAATAGGTTAGATCATGTTACCTTGCAAATCCTCGACCCGTAATGAAAGCTTGAAGTCTTTCATAAAGAGAGAGAGAGAGAGAGAGAGAGAGAGAGAGAGAGAGAGAGAGAGAGAGAGAGAGAGAGAGACTTTTTTTGGGTACAGAGAGCTTGGCTATTTGCCCACCTTTGAATGCGTGTGTATACGTTTGTATACACGTATATAAATCGTATAAACACAACAAATATAAATCTTATTTAAGGCTAGGACATAGAGAGAGGCAAGATACGCAGAGTCACACTGACTACACAAAACTAACGTTGATATGTTGCTTTTGGTAGGATAAAAAATATACAGTTAAACAAGGGCTTATATGCCAGTTGACCGGGTGAAGGAACTGGAGGAGAGAGTGAAGGAGGGAGAGAATGGGGGAGGGAGAGAATGGAGGAATGAGAGAGGGAGAGAATGAAGGAGAGAGGGAAGGAATGAAGGAGGGAGAGACTGAAGGAATGGGAAAGGGAGAGAATATGGGGGGACAGAATAAAGGAAGGAGATAGAGAATGAAGGAAGGAGAGGGAGGGAAGGAATGAGGAATATGTTAGAGAATGAGGAGGGGAGGGATGGAGGGAGGATGGACGTGAGGAATGAGAAAGAGAGAAAGGAAGGGAGGAACGAAGGAAGGAAAAAAGGAATGAAGGAAAGAAGGAAGGAAGGAGGGAGGGAACGAAAGGAGGAAACACAGAGAGTGGAGTATGTTGACAAGAAACGAAAGGTACTTACTGAAAAAAGAGAGGAGGTAATATCAGTGATGGTTGAGGCATTGTCGTGGTTAAGGTGGTTGAAAGGGTAGGGGGGTTGAGTAGGGGGACCTGTGGTGGTTGAGGGAGGATGGTGGCAGTAGTAGGGAGAGGAGAGGTGGGTAGGGAGCAGGTAAGTGGGTGGAGAGAGGAGGGGTATGCTGGCACAGATGACGTAATATTATGATTGCGAGTGAGTATGATTCCTCTCAGGTGAAAGGGTATGCTTGCAAAGCCCGGGGAATATACTTGTGTAAGGAGAAAATATACCAAGTGAGGTGATGGAGTATACTCGCAGGTAAGTAGATATGCTCATTAAATTTGAAGGAGTATAATTGACTGGTTTCATTGTTCGTTGGAAGATAAGGGATATATGTTCTGACATATTTGTATATTCTGGTATACTATATCTAACATGCTAGCTGCACACACACAATTTGTCCCTGCGTTGAAAATATAATTCTTAAAATTATACAACTAGCTTAAATAAGGTTTGTCAGGAAACAAAACAATGCTTCCTGACGTGGGTCTCAATCATAAGATAACCCGCAGCTCCTGAAACATTAGTTTAATTCAGAAAGAAGGGTTTATACTTTCGGAAAGCGAGTATACCTTATCAGTTCAGTATGCATCGTAAACTTCGATATACTCCGTGAAGTTAAATGTCTCTCACAGAGATTTAAACACAGCTGTCTGTACCATTTTAACTCATTAAATTTAACTTTCTTTTGTCGCTTCCTCACCCAAGCTAAACCCGATGAGTTATTATGGTAACACCAGCACAATTAATAGTGGCAACGTCGGCATAATTAATAATGGCAACGTCAGCATAATTAATAATGGCAACGTCAGCAAATTAATAATGGCAACGTCGGCACAATTAATAATGGCAACGTCAGCATAATTAATAATGGCAACGTCAGCAAAATTAATAATGGCAACGTCGGCACAATTAATAATGGCAACGTCAGCATAATTAATAATGGCAACGTCAGCAAAATTAATAATGCCAACGCCAGCATAATTAATAATGGAAACGTCAGCATAGTCAGATAATAATGACAGCATCAGTACAGTTAATAATGTCAACGTCAACACAAGTAACAGTGATTATGTCAACACAAGTAACAGTGATAATGTCAACAAAAGTAAAAGTGACATCAACACGAGTAACAGCGACATCAACATAAATAATAATAGCATCTTCACTATCAACTACACAAACTTCACGTGCACACTGGGGCCGAGAGCACGACCTCACATGTGTACATGTGAGTACTCTCGTTTACAGCGGATTCCGGACTAACAGCACAAAAAATGAAAACTGGATTATATACAGCCTGTGAACACAAAAACGCATATTATGTAAAGACCAGAAGCAAGAGACATTTAATGTCTTATTACCAGATTCCTCAGCGCTTATAACACTTGAGGAAATGGTACGAGGGTTCGACAAGCTTTTCTGAAAAGAAAGACGTGTTTTGTGGTTGAAAACACAATAATTCCAGGGCCATGTTTACAGACCGGGGCTGTGGAGTCCTAGTTGGAATCGTGGAGTCAGAGTCGGAGGCTGAAGAAATTTTTGGGTTACAGGAGTCGGAGTCGAAAGCAATTCTTAGAGTTAGTAAGTAAGTAAGTAAGTTTATTCAGGTATACACAAATACAGTTACATAGTATTATCATACATAGCAGCATATGTATAGAGAACCTAGGATAACCCAAAAAAGTCAGACAGAGTGACTTATTTCCATTGGGGTCCTTTTACCTTATTATTATAATATAAAGGTTATAATATTTTCTTATTATTCTATAATGAAGATAACATCTTATTATCATACTAAAAAGACTATCTACTACACGAGGGTCATTAAGACTATCTACAATACGAGGGTCATTACTAGGAATAAGGTAAAATTTACACGTATGTTAGCTAAAAAATAGAAAATCATTCCCCTCCCTTTCTGTAGCTACATTCATCAGACACCTTTTAGCACTCTTCTTGAACTGGTTCATGCTATGACTGGCCTTTGACATGTGCGGGTAGTCTGTTCCATTCCTTTATTGCTGTACAATAAAAGGTGTTTGAAGCCTGGCCAATGACTGTGGCTACTACAAAGTTGTGCTCTCTTCCCCTAGTACTATGATTGCTTTGGTTCCCAACCTGGAGTAGGAGTCGAAAGAAATTCTTGAGTTACTGGAGTCGGAG
Organism: Cherax quadricarinatus; assembly: GCF_026875155.1. Lineage (NCBI taxonomy): Eukaryota > Metazoa > Arthropoda > Malacostraca > Decapoda > Parastacidae > Cherax > Cherax quadricarinatus. The sequence goes on along the minus strand of NC_069425.1, from coordinate 36,917,061 downwards.
GCGAAAGAAATTCTTGAGTTACTGGAATCGGAGGCGAAAGTAATTCTTCAGTTACTGGAGTCGGAGTCGAAAGAAATTCTTGAGTTATTGGAATCGGAGTCGATAAAAAATATACCGACACTGACTCCGACTCCTAACAAATTTAAATTGTATAGAATATAAATTAAACCATAGTTTATTCTAGAATAAGAAGTGTTATGCTGCTAATTAAGTTTATTTCTTTTAAAATAATCATTCATTGAGCTGTTTTAAGAGTTCAATTTCTCTTTACTTTTTTGTAGTTCTAACTTTGAATTCTTTTTAGCATTATCAAAGGATGTACTTCAGATTTTTGAACCAGTAGAGAAAGATGTTTCTGACTCAGATTTTCTTTTAGTTTTTTTTTTTACATCCTGTACATGATAGCCTTAATTTAAAAAAAATCGTTTTTTGTTTTATCAAGTTTTGTTCTTCTGGAGAGCGAAACGTTGCCACAATAAAATATCACATTAGTTGCACTTGTGTCCTTTTTACTTAACATATTGCAGGTAATTCTACCAACATTAACACATTTTGTCCTTTGGTTTAACTATAAGATAATTTCTTTAAGAAATATAATATAAAAGCTAAAATGACATAACAATAGCTTGTAGGCTCACGTTAAAACAAGTTACTGAGCTTTGTATGTTGTATGCTTGCAATCCATACAGGAAATATACAATTAGTATATTTATAACTAGCAAGAACTCATTTATAATTAAGTCCTTTCTAAAATTTTCTCTAAAACGTTTAAAATTATTTTTTCCATATATATTAATGTAAAAATTAATAATTTTTTTACCACAAGAACCTTAGAAAACTTACCCAACCTTATTATAACAAGCGCAATTTAATTTAGCCTAATCCAACTAAATATATTTTAGATAAGTTTACAATAATTTAATAATAAACAAACACAATGAAATATATTTTTTTCGTTAGTTCAGAATGATTTTTGAGAAATTATTGCAGACACAAATTTTCGCTTGCCTTATTCGGCAAGAAGAGCGTTGCTATTAAAGCCAAAATCACAAGTTTTATCTATTCGGCACAATATATAATATATATATATATATATATATATATATATATATATATATATATATATATATATATATATATATATATATATATATATATATATATATATACACTCAGGAGGGTGTATATACATTAAGGAAGCAATCCTAACACTTAGCGGGGTGGATATTCCAACACTCAGGAAGGTATATTTATTTACATACATTCATAAAGTCACAGAGTTTACGTCCCACTGAGGCAAAGTTAACATTTTTGTGTTACGATTCAAGTTAATATAGGCAATGTTAACTAAGGCTAATATGAGCAGCGCTGTCGAAGACGAGCTCAGCTTTGAGTAACGTTAACAGAGTGATGAGTAAGGTTAACCCAGTGGTGGGTAAGATTAACCCTGTGCTGAGTAAGGTTAGCCCAGTGCTGGGTAAGATTAACCCTGTGGTGAGTAAGGTTAACCCAGTGGTGAGTAAAATTAACCTATTGGTGAGTAAGGTTAACCCAGTGGTGGGTAAGATTAACCCTGTGGTGACTAAGGCTAATCCAGTGGTGAGTAAGATTAACCCTGTGGTGAGTAAACCAGTGGTGGGTAAGATTAACCCTGTGGTGAGTAAGAGTAACCCAGTGGTGGGTAAGATTAACCCTGTGGTGAGTAAGAGTAATCCAGTGATGGATAAGATTAACCCTGTGGTGAGTAAGGTTAACCCAGTGGTGGGTAAGATTAACCCTGTGGCGAGTAAGGTTAACCCAGTGGTGGGTAAGATTAACCCTGTGGTGAGTAAGCTTAACCCAGTGGTGGGTAAGATTAACCCTGTGGTGAGTAAGCTTAACCCAGTGATGGGTAAGATTAACCCTGTGGTGAGTAAGCTTAACTCAGTGGTGGGTAAGATTAACCCTGTGGTGAGTAAGCTTAACCCAGTGGTGCGTAAGATTAACCCTGTGGTGAGAAAGCTTAACCCAGTGGTGGGTAAGATTAACCCTGTGGTGAGTAAGCTTAACCCAGTGGTGGGTAAGATTAACCCTGTGGTAAGTAAGGTTAACCCAGTGGTTTGTAAGATTAACCCAGTGGTGAGTAAGGTTAACCCAGTGGTGGGTAAGATTAACCCTGTGGTGAGTAAGGTTAACCCAGTGGTGGGTAAGATTAACCCAGTGGTGAGAAAGGTTAACCCAGTGGTGGGTAAGATTAACCCAGTGGCGAGTAAGATTAACCCAGTGGTGGGCAAGATTAACCCAGTGGTGAGTAAGGTTAACCCAGTGATGGGTAAGATTAACCCTGTGGTGAGTAAGGGTAACCCAGTAATGGGTAAGATTAACCCAGTGGTGAGTAAGCTTAACCCAGTGGTGAGCAAGATTAACCCTGTGGTGAGTAAGGTTAACCAAGTGGTGGGTAAGATTAACCCAGTGGTGAGAAAGGTTAACCCAGTGGTGGGTAAGATTAACCCTGTGGTGAGTAAGAGTAACCAGTGATGGGTAAGATTAACCCTGTGGTGAGTAAGCTTAACCCAGTGGTGGGTAAGATTAACCCTGTGGCGAGTAAGGTTAACCCAGTGGTGGGTAAGATTAACCCAGTGGTGAGTAAGGTTAACCCATTGGTGGGTAAGATTAACCCAGTGGTGAGTAAGGTTGACCCAGTGATGTGTAAGATTAACCCTGTGGTGAGTAAACTTAACACAGTGGTGGGTAAGATTAACCCTGTGGTGAGTAAGGTTAACCCAGCGGTGGGTAAAATTAACCCAGTGGTGGGTAAGATTAACCCAGTGGTGGGTAAGATTAACCCTGTGGTGAATAAGCTTAACCCAGTGGTGGGTAAGATTAACCCTGTGGTGAGTAAGCTTAACCCAGTGGTGGGTAAGATTAACCCTGTGGTGAGTAAGGTTAACCCAGTGGTGGGTAAGATTAACCCTGTGGTGAGTAAGGTTAATCCAGTGGTGGGTAAGATTAACCCATTGGTGAGAAAGGTTAACCCAGTGGTGGGTAAGATTAACCCTGTGGTGAGTAAGATTAACCCAGTGGTGGGTAAGATTAACACTGTGGTGAGTAAGCTTAACCCAGTGGTGGGTAAGATTAACCCAGTGGTGGGTAAGCTTAACCCAGTGGTGGGTAAGATTAACCCTGTGGCGAGTAAGGTTAACCCAGTGATGGGTAAGATTAACCCAGTGGTGAGTAAGGTTAACCTAGTGATGGGTAAGATTAACCCTGTGGTAAGTAAGGGTAACCCAGTAATGGGTAAGATTAACCCAGTGGCGAGTAAGATTAACCCAGTGGTGGGCAAGATTAACCCATTGGTGAGTAAGGTTAACCCAGTAATGAGTAAGATTAACCCAGTTGTGAGTAAGCTTAACCCAGTGGTGAGTAAGATTAACCCTGTGGCGAGTAAGGTTAACCCAGTGGTGGGTAAGATTAACCCTGTGGCGAGTAAGGTTAACCCAGTGATGGGTAAGATTAACTCAGTGGTGAGTAAGGTTAACCCAGTGGTGGGTAAGATTAACCCAGTGGTGAGTAAGGTTAACCCAGTGATGCTTAAGATTAACCCAGTGGTGAGTAAGGTTAACCCAGTGATGGGTAAGATTAACCCTGTGGTGAGTAACGGTAACCCAGTAATGGGTAAGATTAACCAAGTGGTGAGTAAGCTTAACCCAGTGGTGAGTAAGATTAACCCTGTGGTGAGTAAGGCTAACCCAGTGGTGGGTAAGATTAACCAATGGTGAGAAAGGTTAACCCAGTGGTGGGTAAGATTAACCCTGTGGTGAGTAAGCTTAACCCAGTGGTGCGTAATATTAACCCTGTGGTGAGTAAGGTTAACCCAGTGATGGGTAAGATTAACCCAGTAGTGAGTAAGGTTAACCCAGTGGTGGGTAAGATTAACCCAGTGGTGAGTAAGGTTAACCCAGTGGTGAGTAAAGTTAACAGTAAAGTTTTAGTGACCACTACAGGGTCACCAACGCTTCAACAAGACCTTGATGGTGTGGCACAATAATTATAACCCAGTATGTCAATGGGGTGAAACGTAACAGGAGGTAGAGAAGGAAGAGAGAAATATTGAAACGGAGAGAAGCAGAGAGAGGTGACGAAATTAAGCGAGGAATAAAGTGAAGTGGAAAAAAACCCAGAGAGGAGTGAGAGAAGCAGAGACAAATGAAAAGAAATAGAAAGGAGAAGAGAGAGGTAATGAGAAAGTGATAAGAATGGGAAATATCATCAGATTTCTACACATGAACTCTTCCATATTAATAAAACGTAAATACTTTCACACAGGATGCAGATTACTTTGCTTTCTTTAACAATCACATGATTGTATAATTATCTCAATTTATATATACATATATATATATATATATATATATATATATATATATATAAAATATATATATATATATATATATATATATATATATATATATACAGTGGTCCCTCAATAATCGACCGGCCTGAAAGTCGACCATTTCGGAAATCAACCGGTTTTTTCGACAAAATATTGACTCGGAAATTGACCGAAATTCGTTTATCGACCCGTCTCGACCCGTCGTCCCAGACGCGTATGCACGAGGTTAGTGGGCCTCGACCCGCCTCAGCCTTCCTTCCCAGCCAGTGTGCCATTGTTTACCAGTTAGCGGCGGTCCTCTCACGTGCTCCAGTGAAATATTTCATAATATTTCATTTATTTTAGTGCTTGCAAGTTATTTAAGTGCTAAATAAGCTACCATGGCTCCAAAGAAATTGTGGCCAGATTGTGTCGACAAGAGGGATTTGGAAGGGTTTGGGGCTGACCCTGATGAGCCTATGTCAGTTTTGAACTCTATTGTGGCACTGGGGAGATCCATGGGGTTGGATGTGAGTTTGGAGGATGTGGAAGAGTTGGTGGAGGACCACAACGAAGAGCTAACCACTGAGGAGCTGCAAGAGCTTCAGCAGGAAGAGCAACAGATCGCAGCTCAGAATCTTGCTGCAGAGGAGGAGGAAGAGAGATGGAAGAAGGTGCCTTCTTCAGAAATTAAGGAGATTTTTACTATGTGGGGTAAGATGGAAAGATTTATGGAGAAACATCACCCAGAGAAGGATGTTGCAAGCCATATCGGCAACTTGTACAGTGACAGAGTCTTGGCAAATTTTAGGGAAGTTTTAAAGAGACGCCAGAAACAGAGCTCTCTGCACAGTTATTTTGCGAGACAGGACTCCAGTGACTCTCAAGCTGGTCCTAGTGGCATTAAGAAACAGAGAAAAGAAGCAACCCCAGAAAAGCAAATGGTACCTGAGGTGTCGCTGGAAGGGGATTCCCCTTCCAAACTATAAACAATCCACTCTCTCCTCCTCCTCCAGTCTCCCATACACTAAGAAGAATCTCCAATAAAGGTAAGTGTTATGCTGTTAATGTTTCATTCATCATTTCCCATTGTATTGTTTATGTACTACATGAATATTTCATGTAAAAAATTTTTTTGTTTTAATACTTCTGGGTGTCAGGAACTGATTAATTGAATTTACATTATTTCTTATGGGGAAAATTGATTCGTAAATCGACCATTTCGATAATCGACCGGCTTCCAGGAACGGATTACCGTCGATAATCGAGGGACCACTGTATATATATTCCAAAAGTCTTCTAATTTTACCGTTTTTAAATAGTTTTCACATATATTTAACTGTATGTCTCATACAGAGATAAGTGTCTCACAGATTTTTATAATTTTTATTAAAATTATTACAAACATTACTATTATTGTTATTATTATTATTATTATTATTATTATTATTATTATTATTAGTAGTAGTAGTAGTAGTAGTAGTAGTAGTAGTAGTTAGCAGTGTGGTAGCAGTAGTAACAGCAGTAGTAGTCATAGTGGTGGTAGTGGTAATTTTAGTGGCAGTGGTAGTAGTACTAGTAGTAGTATAGAAGTGGTAGTAGTAATAATAGTAATAGTAGTAGTAGTAGTAGTAGTAGTAGTAGTAGTAGCAGTAGTAGTAGTAGTAGTAGTAGTAGTAGTAGTAGTAGTAGTAGTAGTAGTAGTAGTCGTAGTAGTAGTAGTTGTAGTAGTAGTGGTGGTAATTTTAGTAGCAGTGGTAGTAGTGGTAACAGTTGTAATAGTAGTAATATAGAAGTGGTAGTGGCAGTAGTAGTAGTAGTAGTAGTAGTAGTAGTAGTAGTAGTAGTAGTAGTAGTAGTAGTAGTAGTAGCAGCAGTAATAGTATATTCATGGGGAAGCGTTCAAGGCACATACAACTCCCAAATCCCATACAACGCCTAAGGCTCATACAACGCCTAAGACCCACACAACGCCTAAGACCCATACAACGCCTAAGACCCACACAACGCCTAAGGCCCATACAACGCCTTAGGCCTATACAACGCCTAAGGCCCATATAACGCCTATGGCCCATACAACGCCTAAGGCTCATACAACGCCTAAGACTCATACAACGCCTGTGCCCATACAACGCCTAAGGCTCATACAACGCCTAAGGCTCATACAACGCCTATGGCCCATACAACGCCTATGGCCCATACAACGCCTATGGCCCATACAACGCCTATGGCCCATACAACGCCTAAGGCTCATGAACATCAAAATGTTATACAATACCGACAGGTTGGTAGGTAAGACACATAGGCAAGGGTGATGGACTGATTACATCGTCTTCACATCTCTACTGTTCCTGCCTACTTTCTGTATTCGACTAAAGAAGCCTACTGTGTAGGCGAAACGTTTCGGAATAAAGTTGCCTAACTGTTGCCTATGTGTCTTACCTACCAGCCTAAGGCTCATACAACGCCTAAGGCTCATGCAACGCCTAAGGCTCATACAACGCCTAAGGCTCATACAAAGCCTTCACTTCTCAAGAGACTCATCATTTACTCAATTACTCAAGCCTGAATCCATCGATAAGCTAGAAAAACTTTGTTTGGGGTCTCCGCGGGTGGTTCAGTAGACTTACCTCACAGTTACACAACTCTTCACTTTGGAGAGGAAATCTAAGACCACTTATCCTTCCCAAATTGACTGTTATTTGCGAGTTGTTCCAGCCGCTTTACTGCGACTTTTAGTCTTCTCATTTGATCGAGGGTTGTAATCAATGCATCGTTGTTATAGGCAAACACTGGCGGTAAATCATGTAGACCAACTTAACCCAAAAAAAATAAAACCATGTTACTGGATAAACAAGTGAAGGAGGTAATATTTCCAATATTATTTAACTGAAATATAAATAATTAGTATGTTTACCTTCAACAATTATCAATGAAAGGTACGAGGTTAAAGGCTTCGTCACCGTGCGCTTTAATAGGTAACAAAATGGAGATAAAAATATGTAAAAGCTGACATTTGGAGAACACTTGACAAGTAAACAGTGCCAGAAGAGCGGAAGGAAACACTTACTGTCATCATTGTGTCATTGAGATGAGCTGGTGCTTGGAGTAAGAAGGACCCGTTGGAGGTGCTGTTGGAGGAGGAGGAAGCGTTGAAGGTGCTATTGAAGAAGGAAGGTGAGAGGCAAGATTTTTTGTTATAGTTACTAGGGATGGAGGAAAAGGTGGCGTTGATCTTTAAAGACGAGGCATTGTTGAAGAAAGTGTTGTTAGTAATGTTGAAGGAACTTCTTGGGAGTTGAAAATTAGTAGCTCTTCCTCCTCCAACGAGACCTTGGGTCGTGTTATGGTTGCCGATGGAGTGTCGCAGGGCAATGTGGTCAGCTTCTTCTCTGGCTTCAATGGTGTCCAGTCTCGTTGGAGCGAGCAACAGGCCTCGTCGAAGTAACTTTTGCTGCTTGATCTACCTCCCACCCATCAAGACAACCGGTAAGTACATCACAAAAGAGCACGCATCACCTTCACCTCAAGCTCCTTCACCTCTCTAGAGCCTCTGAGCGACAACACTCACAAACACAATCACTGGCGACGAGGTTATTAATTTTCACCTCTGTAATTAAGTACTCTGGGCTGGTGTTACTCTAGACTACAAGTTCACACGAATTAGAACGAGACTCAGAGGACAGTAGTACACAACACTTGTGTCACTCTTATTAAAACTGCTTTTACCACTGTGAAAAAGATATCCTTTGACTGAAGATATCTTACACAGGTTCATTCCCTTTGAAACACACCGAAGGGCTCACATTCCACAGTCACCTCCGTTAAAGCTACTTCCTGTGTGAAATGCCGAAGGTAAAAAAAAAAAAGCGTTGTCTTACGATTTTTGTTGCTGTGAACTGGTCCAGCAGCAGGTTTGTAATGCCTTACTGCTAACCTCGGATACGTTGATGGAGGAAAAAAGTGGATCAGTGACCACTAAGGCCGCCTCTCCCGCGTGCTCTGTGTGCCCCAGGGTTCAACACTGTCCCTGGTTCCACCTTCGTCTTCACTTCCTGTTGTGAGGGTGTGTGACTCCACTGTGGGCAAGAACCGGTGTGGGCAGACGGGTGACCCGCTGCCAGGGTTTCCCACCTCAAGACCAGCTTCCCAGCCAAGATTTTCACTGGCAGGAGAGAGAGAGGATGGGAAGGGAGTGAGAGATTTCTTAGAAAGACAGTGATAATTTCTTTTTGTTTTCCCTGAATTCCCCAGATTAAGTTTATGGTAGACCACAAGAGTACTTTCGCTGGAGTCTCAACTTTCACTAAGGATGAGCAACACGCTAGTTTCACTGAAGTCTGAAACTTGACTCAATCCTGTTTCTGTTATGATTTGCCTCTTAGCTTCTATACGAGATGCGTAAGTGTGACGGAGCTGCAGCTGTTGGTGCCGTGACGCTGTTGTCACCTTGAACATATACACTTCACACTATTTCCCGTGGTGGGTGAGTCTTAACTATATGTTGGTAACCTGTTTCGGACACGGGGGTCAGAGGCACTTCGAACCGCTCACTACACTCATTCAGAAGCTCCTCACCGAGCGACAATGACCACGAAACTGTGAAAGATGATGCCACAGACTCACTTTTTTTTTTTAAGAAAAGTCACGGAATTCCCGGCGATGACGACCCTCCAGCAAGTGAGTGGCAGTGTCGTGACTCATGCAGTTGTTGTGGCGTCCTCGGGGCCTCCTGTGGCAGTAGCAATAAGAGATAAAGTCCTGTGGCAGCAGCAACAGGAGGCGTTAGTGGTCGAGGATGTGGTTTTATTTCTGTCTTAGTCAGCGTATCTAGTTTCAGTCATCACTTTCCCTCTTGTTTACCTACTTCCACCTGAGTCAGCGCTTTTGTTTTTGTCAGGGTTACTGGGAGACTAAGAAATAATTTGAAAAGCCAAGCGAGTCAGGAAAAAAATGAGATAAAAAGAGGGAAAGGACGAAACGGAGGAGAGAAATTGACAAGACAAAGTTGTAAATACGTCAGGTATTGTTGGTGAGGTGTGCGCTGTTTGTGTCCTTAATTTCTCCTGCTAACTTTCAATGGGTCATCTTGCAGGGAGGGGTGTTGTTGCAATTCGACGTGGTGGTGGTGGGTGGTTTCATCCCTGCTTAAGGGATTTCTCCTGGCGAGGCGGAACTTCCTAGCTAGGGACACAACTTTCCAGTTCCAGCCTTCAACACCTCTCAGAGATACACAAACACGTCACCCTGTTTGCAAGCCTCAGACTCATCACTTCGGGAAGTTGATAGATTGACAAGTACTTCGGTGGGCTGAAGTACCTAGGAGGGAGGAAGTAGCCCCAGAAGGAAGAGGAAGGGCTGTAGAAGTTTTCACGGGAGGCGCAGTAGAGGTATACTAGAGGAGAAACTTGTGACTAGAGAGTGGTGTGGGGTCCACGTGAGACAACGGCCAGGGTAGTGTGTGGGGTTGGGAACGAGAAGAGGTAGGCGGCGGCGTGCGATCCCCTGCTCAATCCACACACAACTAACCCACTTCCAGCCTTGCTCACTTCTCACTCCCTGCTGCTGCTGCTGCTGCTGCTGCTGCTGCTGCTGTTGTTGCTCCGTCTGCCTGTCTGGTGCTGGTAGGTCGCTGTTTCTACCACACCAACATCAGCTACCAGTATACACCTCTGGTGCTCAAGATACTTCTTGCTGATAGTAGGTTACCTGGAGGTTACCTGGAGGTTATTCCGGGGATCAACGCCCCCGCGGCCCGGTCCACGACCAGGCCTCCCGATGGATCAGGGCCTGATCAACTAGGCTGTTACTGCTGGCCGCACGCAGTCCGACGTACGAGCCACAGCCCGGATGATCCGGCACTGACTTTAGGTATCTGTCCAGCTCTCTCTTGAAGGCAGCCAGGGGTTTATTGGCAATTCCCCTAATGCTTGATGGGAGGCTGTTGAACAGTTTTGGGCCCCGGACACTTATGGTGTTTTCTCTTAGTGTACCAATGGCGCCCTACTTTTTATTGGCGGCATTTTGCATCGCCTGCCCAGTCTTTTACTTTCGTAGGGAGTGATTTCTGTGTGCAGATTGGGACCATTCCTTCCAAGATTTTCAAGTGTAGATTATGATATATCTCTCCCTCCTGCGTTCAACGAGTACAAGTCAAGTGCTTTCAAGCGTTTCCCAGTAGTTAAGGTGCTTGACAGAACTTATACGTGCAGTATATATATATATATATATATATATATAATATATATATAAATATATATATATATATATATATATATATATATATATATATATATATATATATATATAATATATATATATATATAATAGGAACGATGACTTGGATTACTTAGATAATATTATTGGTATTATGAAGTAGTTACCATGAGGAACGTAGAGAGTAATGAACGATGTCTGCTTTGATGTTTGCTGTGCATTAAGGTTTGTTGTTGCTTCTTCTGCTTTGATGTCTGTTGTTGCTGCTGTTGCGTTCATGTTTTGCTAACACTGCTGCTGCTTATTTGATGCTTACTACCACGTTCTGCTGCTGCTTTGATTTTGCTGAAAAATATATATATATAATATATATTATATATATATATATATAATATATATATATATATATATATATATTATATATATATATATATATATATATATATATTAGATAAATAGTAAAATAAATTCCACAAGGCTGAATGAATGGAAAATCAAACATGGCATAGACACGTTCTATAAATTTCGGACTCAGAGACCCTCTTCAGCAGATAAGCAACGTGGAGAAAACAGAAGTTTATACACACAGTTGCCAGTTTATTAGGTACACCTTTACACTGCTTGTTAATGCAAATATCTATTCAGCCAATCACGTTGCAGTACCTCAATGATTAAAATCAGGCAGAAATGGTCAAGAGGTTCAGTTGTTGTTCAGACTGAACATCAGAATGGGGAAGAAATGTGATCTAAGTGACTTTGACCGTGGAATGATTGTTGGTGCCAGACGGGCTAGTTTGAGTATCTCAGAAACTGCTGATCTCCTGACATTTTCACGCACGACAGTCTCTAGAGTTTACAGAGAATGGTCTAAAAAACACAAAACATCCAGTGAGCGGCAGTTTTGTGGGCGAAAACGTCTTGTTAATGAAAGAGGTCATGGGAAAATGACCAGACTGGTTCAAACTGATAGGGAGATGACAGTAATTCAAATTACCGCACGTTACAACAGTTGTATGCAGAAAAGCATCTCTGAATGCCCAACACGTCAAACCCTGAAGTGGATGGAATACAGCAAAAGAAGACCACACCAAGTTTCACTCCTGTTAACTAAGAAAAGAAACTGAGACTACAGTGGGCATAGGCTCACCAAAACTGGACAGTCTGACAACTAGAAAAACGTCGCCTGGTCTGATGAATCGCTATGAAGAATTGCCGATGGTAGAGTCAGAATTTGGCGTAAGCATTTAGGATGTTGTGGAACGGGAGATTCTCGGCACAAATGTGCAACCGACAAATCTGCAGCAACTGCGTGATGATTTCATGTCAACATGGACCAATAAATATAATGCCGGAAGCTAAGAATTTGTGATACATGAGGTAATTGAATCAATTTTTCGTGGTTTTTAATGGGAGGTTGTAAATTGGTTCCTGTTACATTAACAGTGATTGTAACGATTTTCTTTTGCAAGGGCAGATTTTTTTTTTATATAAAAGATTTGTGTATGTTGTGGGTGGCTTGTAGAGCATATAGGAAAATGGCCGAATTTTCTTGTGCATATCTGATATCTTTTTTGTGTTCAGTGATCCATTTGTTTGCTCCCCTGCAAATGTTTTGTCAGACTACAGTTCCCTAAGTTTCTCCCCAAAAAGTGTTCCTCGTAAGACTAGCCCCCTTTCTTACATAGGAAAACCTTGGGAGGAGCTATAACAAAAGGGACCCATAATAAAATCGTTTCCCAATGAAAAATAAAATGCCCCAGCGGCGGGTTTTCCAGTTAAAAGGGCCGTTAATGCAGTGTAATAAAACACTGACAGTTTTGAACGGTCCAGTGCATCTACCGCAGTGAAGGGGGTTCAAAAAAGAGGTAAACGACACAACGTTTTTTATACTTGGGTCACACAAAAACGAATGATTATTAAATAGTGATTTTTTCGGATTATTTTTTTAAAAAAAACAGTACGTGACACTGGTACGCTCTGAGTTCTTGATTATTCCCACCCTTTTCCCCTTTTGTTTACGGGAAATTTTTTGCCCTTTTCCACAAGAGGGGAGAAAGGGGGCGATGCAACTCGCCAAAAACAAAAAGGGGCAACATCAAACTGACCCTGTCTGGCCCCATACCACCTTTTGCAGCGATTTAAAAAAACGGGACTACTACTTTCTTTATTTTAAACCCCCGATAACTGAACGATCTCATTAAATTTCTTCTGATTACGATTTTCTTTCTTTACCGAAACTAGCTTTTGTAGGGGAAATGATGCAAGTTGGTCAGTAAATTCTGAATTATTGGTTTACCATTTCCAGCCTGCAAATTTTTTGCTGGGAAATTTCCTCCGTATATTCCCTGTATATATGGCCTACTAGGTTTTTAAAACACCATTCCCCCTTGCTAATAAGTTTTTTTTTTTTTTTTTTTTTTGCCATTTCCACCTAGTCATTGCCTGTCACCGACTTTTCTCCACTTGCCTGCAGGGTTTCCTGTGACATTCATTTTAGCGGGACTACCCCTTGTATTCCCTGTACCCTATTTACAAGTTCCTAATTAAACTTGTTGTATTAGGGTGAAGAACAGGATTGGTGAACGTTGGGGTGGTTGTCAGCATGAAATTTGGGAAAATGATGTTACATTTTAAAACGACAACTTCAGTAACGATTGTTATTTAACTTCTCCGACGGCCAAATTTTGAGAGAAGAATGAAAGTCGCGATGCTGAGTCCAGAAAATTTTGCATATATATAATATATATATATATATATATATATATATATATATATATATATATATATATATAAAATATATATATATATATATATATGTCGTGCCGAATAGGCAGAACTTGCGATCTTGGCTTAAATAGCAACGTTCATCTTGCCATATAAGACAAGTGAAAATTTGTGTATGCAATAATTTCGCCAAAATGATTCTGAACCTAACGAAAAAAAATATATTTCATTGTGTTTGTTTAGTATTAAATTATTGTAAACAAATCTAAAATATATTTAGTTGGGTTAGGCTAAAATAAATTGTTCTTCTTATAATAAGGTTAGGTAAGTATTCTAAGATTCTTTTGGAGCAAAATTAAAAAAAATTATACTAACATTAATGAAAAAAATGTATCTTTAAACGTATAAGAGAAAATTTTAGAAAGGTTTTAATTTTAAATGAGTTCTTGCTAATTGACCAGTTTTACATATTCGGCACGACATATATATATATATATATATATATATATATATATATAATATATATAATATATAATATATATATATATATATATATATATATAATATATATATATTATTGTAACAACGAACGAGTGGTATTGAGTCAATAACAACACTACGACTAGCCGAGGACTCAAACCCTTGTCGTTTTGGCCTGCCTCATGGTGAGCGAAAATCACATGACGCTCTAACCCGCAGAATCACTCAATCCTACAAGAATCACTCGTTCATGGTTACAATAATATATATACTGCTCGTGGAGGCTAGTACACTAAACGGGGAGTAGAATGAAATTAGCTCTGAGGCACCCACACCATCGTATGTCCTCGGATCACGGTAAGACACCCACTGTAGTCAGGTGGGTCACTGACTGCAGTGGGTCGAGGTAAAAGCCGGAAATATTGATGAGAAAGTTTGATCATTCAAAGGAATTCACCACTTGTTCTTTAGTGTTAGACACTGATTGAGGACACATTTAGAGTGCAGTCACAGGTATGGTGGAGTAAATGGAACTCTGGTGTCCATTAGGAAGTTAACTGGGTCTTCACCATGACTGATAGGATTGCCCATTGCTCCCACTAGTAATGAAGTTCTAAGCATCTAAGGTTATGCACAAAATGAAGAACATTATGCGTATTTAATGTATCATCTCAATAAACCATACTCAGCAATATATTTTTCCTTACCCTGCTTCACAAAAGAAATCTAGAAGTTACGGCTAGCAATCCTAGCCTAGATGACCACGTCCCCGCCTCTTATACGACATCCAGAAGATGCAGATAGCAATCCTAGCAAAGGTCTCCACGTCATCGCCTCTCATATCGATTCTGTAGGAAACAATCATTAATTAAGTTTCCCGACCATCTGTCCTTTTCTTTTATACATTTGTTGGCTGTAACAAAAGAAATCCTGATGATTTGGCTTCTCTTGTACCTCCGCGTCTTGCCTTGGTAGAGATAAATGGGCGCAGAGCTTGTGGTTGCTCAGATTCAGATTCTTTGAGCATGATACAATGTTCGTACAGAGATGGGTGACATGCAGAAATCCTTTTGATATACAAAGCATTTCGGGTAAATATAAGCCTGTCTTAACACTAATAAAGCAATAACTAATCGTATGGTCTCTAAGTAGTTGTAACAATAAATTTAGAAATTACAGGGAAAACAACTGAAGAGTGTATTAATTCATGCAATATAACAGTTACTGAGTTTAATTATTTTAAGGATTCCAGGTTGGCTTATGATTACAGTTAGTGAGGATTCTAGCATATTAACATATTTTGAACACATTCAATATATTTAATGGTTGTGAGGATTACAGATAATGAGGATAGTGAAGTGTAGCCCTTGAAGCTGGTCATATAGTGGAGTGTGAACCTTGTGATTTGTCAAAATGGAGTGTAGTGCTTGTGGTTAGTCAAATAGAGGAATGTAACAATATTAGCTGGCCAGAGAGTTGAGAGTAGCTCTTGCAGCTAGTAAAATTACTAAGTTTATGTCTTGTGGCTGGTAAAGTAATATAGTGTGGCCCTCATGGCTGGTTAAACATATGAGTGGAGATGTTGTAACTAATTAAATAACTGAGTATAGCTCTGGTAGCTGGCCCTCAAATTTATGGTAGTCTTGTGGGGGTGTTTAGATTACAGAATCCTCCCGTGGGATCGAGGTAACTTGGTGGGTGACATGCTAGCTGCTCGACAAGACCAGAAGACCTCTAGGTTTGCTTACAGATTATGTATCTAAACAGCTGGCCCCCTGCCTGTCTAGTTTTTGCAACGACAGGTGTCCTCTTCGCGCCCACGCTTGTAGCACTAAATTGCACTGCATATTTCGCAGAAAGTTGCCGGCGGTGTGATAAGTTATTTCATCAAATCCTGCCGCATGCAGTGAACTTCGAAAGAGATTTTAGAATGCTTAGCAAGTGGCAAGCTGGAGAAATTATTTACAAACATTGTCTCTCATTCCGTAGCAGGATTTTTATCACAAGCCTAATGATCCGGGCTACATGATACACTGCTTAGCTTCGTCTAGGCGCCCATACTTATTACCTGGGGTTTGGCCGTATGGAAAAACTACTTTGATGCAGAGTGTGCAGGTTCGAATCCTAATGTTGATTGAACGATAATGTTTGTAAATAATTTTGTTCTTTTGCGAATTGTGAAGCATACTATATATCTACATATATATGTATATGTATATGTATATATATATATATATATATATATATATATATATATATATATATATATATATATATATATATATATATATATATATATATATATATATATGCAAAACAACCACTCTGAAAGAATAGGGAAATTCCAAGCGCTTTCGTGATTACTCACATTATCAAGGAACTATGAAAGTAAAGCATCCAAGGAAGCTATATAAGGGGTCTGGCCAGCACCTCGCTATCAGATCCCACAACGGTTAAACACCTGACGCGCGCCGACCCAACTTGGATAAGTCCTTTGCACAACTCACCCCCCCAAACTATTCTACCCAAGAAAATTAAAAAATTATTTGTCCAGTGTATTATTAAATTCTTCCCAAATTCTATTAATTATAAATGGATCTAATTTATATAAACCAAAGGAAATATTCATATTATTGTCAAAACTGCTTTTTATGAAACAAGATTCAATTATATTCCTGTCGACCATGGACTTGCTTGATACTACTTTCTCAACTTTTTGAAAATCAATTGGATGGTTAAAATCTCTTACATGAATAAATAGAGCATTGGAATCTTGTCCAAACCGTACCCCCGGCAATCGTGTCATTACGATTTCTTAAGTCAGGAATCTTGTCCAGTTCTAATGCTATATTTATGTTGTTTTAATCTTAGTTCGAGATTTTTACCAGTTTGACCGTAATAAACTTTATCGCAAATTTTACAAGGAATCTTATAGACACATCCATCAGCATTTTGGGGGGAATTCTTTATCAAAAGTTTTTTTTACTGTATCAAGATTTTTGAATACAACTTTAATATTAAAAGTCTTAAGAAGAGAAGGCATATCAACCAAGTTTTTCTTAGTAAGGGAGAACCAACATATTTTTAGTTGAATAAGGCTGGTGTCCCTTTTTGGATTGTAAAAAGTATTTCTAGCAACTTTAAAAGATTTATCAGTTACATTTCTTGGGTATTTTAAATCATTACCAATTTCATAAATTTTGGATATTTCCTCATCTATGAAATTAGTAATGATTTAAAATACCCAAGAAATGTAATTGATAAATCTTTTAAAGTTGCTAGAAATACTTTTTACAATCCAAAAAGGGACAACCAGCCTTATTCAAATAAAAATATGTTGGTTCTCCCTTACCATGAAAACTTGGTTGATATGCCTTCTCTTCTTAAGACTTTTAATATTAAAGTTGTATTCAAAAATCTTGATACAGTAAAAAAAACTTTTGATAAAGAATTCCCCCCAAAATGCTGATGGATGTGTCTATAAGATTCCTTGTAAAATTTGCGATAAAGTTTATTACGGTCAAACTGGTAAAAATCTCGAACTAAGATAAAAACAACATAAATATAGCATTAGAACTGGACAAGATTCCAATGCTCTATTTATTCATGTAAGAGATTTTAACCATCCAATTGATTTTCAAAAAGTTGAGAAAGTAGTATCAAGCAAGTCCATGGTCGACAGGAATATAATTGAATCTTGTTTCATAAAAAGCAGTTTTGACAATAATATGAATATTTCCTTTGGTTTATATAAATTAGATCCATTTATAATTAATAGAATTTGGGAAGAATTTAATAATACACTGGACAAATAATTTTTAAATTTTCTTGGTAGAATATTTTTGTGGGGTGAGTTGTGCAAAGGACCTATCCAAGTTGGGTCGGCGCGCGGTCAGGTGTTTAACCGTTGTGGGATCTGATAGTGAGGTGCTGGCCAGACCCCTTATATAGCTTCCTTGGATGCTTTACTTTCATAGTTCCTTGATAATGTGAGTAGTCACGAAAGCGCTTGGAATTTCTCTATTCTTTCAGAGTGGTTGTTTAGCATATTCTGAAATCACCTGTTTACTGTGATCTTATTGCATATATATATATATATATATATATATATATATATAAAATATATATATATATATAATATATATATATATATATATATATATATAATATATATGCAAACAATAGCAGACGGGCGATCTTAACTATGCAGGACAAGCCACGGGGAAGGGTGGAAATCTTTAGCTCAAGATTTTCACATTCTATCTCGGGGCGTGAATTTGCAAGGGAGCAACCAAAGCAGGGACGGGGTTTCTCAGAGTAGGTAGGTGTCACCTGCCCGTTCCCCCCTTTGGGACTGGGTTAGGGGTCGGTCCCAACCCCACCTCCCACACCCCCCCACTGCACATAGGGGGGGTAGGAGAGTTTCTGAGATTCAATGGGGAAATTAAAGATAAAAGAGCGAGCCTCATTTTTTTTCTAATCTTTATAACGGGTCTATGTTTGAGAAAAAAATTGTGGGAAATTTGGGAAATGCAGCAAACCTTTTTCCCAAAGGTTTCGTAATTGATCTCCTTCACCCAAGGATCAGTGTTTGTGTATATTTCGCCTGCTCTTGCAATTCCTTGCATAATATATATATATATATTTTTTTATTATAATATATAATAATATATATTATATATATATTATATATAATATAATATATTTGAGATTTGGTAACAGTAATTACCCAGGGGGGTACTACCATCCTGCCAAGTGTGTAAAAACGGTGCCGATTTTTTTTACACGATGGACGATTGCTGTGTCTCTTTGTCTCTAAAAAGCAAGTTTTTCAGGCACGTTTGCTATTCTACTTACACTTAGGTCACATACACTTTGTACAAACTATATATCACCCCCCTCTGTTTTTCTTCTATTTTCTTACTAGTTTTTGGGTTTTTGTTTATTTCCCTTTTAACTCCATGGGAAGGGGAACAAATTTTTTCCTCCGTAAGCATGCGTGTCGTAAGAGGCGACTAAAAAACCGGGAGAAAGAGGCTAGAAACCCCCCCTTCTCCTTAACTTATAAATTTAAAAAGAAAAATATTTTTTTGTCTTTTTTGGTTTTCCCTACCTGGGTGGGATAGGGGGCCGGGTTCGTTGAAAAAAGAAGATAAATAATTCTTAGAATATTTTCTAGAGGATGAAAATTTTTTAAATAATAAAAAAAAGTAATAAAAACCGAGCAAAGAAGCAAAAATTAGGAATAAAATATTTGTAAAAAATATCCTCTGATGGAGATGGGTAAAAAGCCCCTAAGCCCCCGTGAAAGTAAAAATTATGTGATGAGCTCCAAAGAACATTGATAGAGAAAAAGTCGAGGAGTGATAATTAATGTAAAATTACACCAAACAACAACTGAATTAAGTGTTAGAGAGCGCGTACAACGTTGTTTAATTTTTAAGGTTGAAACAGGTTTTGTGCGTAAGCATGAAGACACAAACAAAAAAGAAGTTGCAGGACAGTCTTCTGTGGGAAGAACGTTTCGCTCTGCGGAGAGTCATGTCGAAGTCAAGCTCTAGGGAGAGCGAAACATTGTGTGACAATAAAAGCACGTCTTGCAATTTGCTTTTATAGAACAGTTATATGACGAGACATGATAATGAATTATTTTCTTTCACGCGTCAGAGGCAACAAACATTACTCAGCATTTAATTTTTTTGTTTTTACAAAAATTTAAAAATAAAAACTCAGAATCATTTAACACAATGAAACATAAGAGATGAAAATAGAAAGATAAAAATAACTTCCTCTAGTAAAACAATAAAGGCACAGGGGAAAATTTTGAGGAATAATTTTAAGGAAAAATTTGAGGGGGATAATTGTGAGGAAATAATTTTGGGGAGTAAAGGAGGAATAAATTTTGAGAGTAAATTTTGGGAAAAAATTGTGGGAATAAATTTAGGAGATAATTAGGGGAAAAATTGTGAGGAGATAATTGTAAATAATTTTAAATTTTGAGGAGATAAGTGAAAATAATTGTAGAAAAAATTGGAGGAATAATTGTTAAATAATTTAAGATAATTTTAAAATTTTTAAAATAATTTTAAATAATTTTAAAAAAGTGAGGAAATAATTGTGGGAGATAATTGTGAGGAAATAATTTTGGAATAATTTTTGAGGAAAAAAAATTGTGGAGATAATTTTTGGGGGAGATAATTGTGAGGGATAAATTTTGAGGGGAAAAAATGTAAGGAAAAAAATTGTGAGGAGAAATTGTGAGGAGATAATTTTGAGGAGATAATTTTGAGGAGTAATTGTGGAGTAATTGTAAGAAATAACTGTGAGGGAAATGTGAGGAGATAAATTTTAAAATAAATGGGGAGATAAAAGGAGGAGAAATTGTGAGGAAAAAACTGTGAGGGATAATTATGAGGGAAAAAATTTTGAGGGGATAAAATTGGAGGAATAATTGGAGGAGATAATTTTTTAGGAAAAAATTGTGAGAAGTAATTGGAGGAGATAATTTTGAGGGGTAATTGTGGGAGTAATTGTGAGGGAAAAATTGTGAGGGAAAAAACTGTGGGAGATAAATTTTGAGGGGAAAAATTTTGAGGAAAAAACTTGAGGAGTAATTTTGAGGAAATAATTATGAGAGTAATTTTGAGGAAAAATTGTGAGGGGATATTTAGGAGGCAATGTGAGGAAAAAATTTGAGGAGATAATTGTGAGGGGAAAATTATAGGGGATAATTTTGAGGAATAATTGTGAAGAAAAACTGGAGGAGTAATTGTGAGGAGATAAATTGTGGGAAAAAACTGTGAGGAATAATTGGAGAAATAAATTTTAGGAGATTTTTGTGAGGAAATAATTTTGGGGAAAATTTTTTGAAACAAATTGTGGGGGAAAAAATAGGGAATATTTTAAAATGTAAATTTTAAAAATTTTAAATAATTAAAATAATTTAAAATTTAAAATTTTTTAAAATAATTAAATAAATTTAAATAAATTTAAAAAATTTTTAGGAAATAAAATTTAAATAAAAAAAATTTTAAAATTTTAAGTAAATTTAAATAATTTAAAAAATTTAAAATAAATTTTAAAAAAAATAATTTATTTTAAAAAAACCAGTAAAATAGGGGGGGGTTTAACCCATTAATGACGGAAAAAGAAACCCGCCTAAAATTTTTTTTTTACCAAACTGCTGGAAAAAAATATTAGAAAGCTTTAAGAAACTATCAAATAACAATGACTAGAAAATAGCCCAGATAAGGGTTGAATTTTAAAAAAAAAAAGAATTTTAAAAAAAAAACAAGATTTTTTCCCGGTTTTTTTGGGTTTTTTTTAAAAGGGAAAGGGGGGGAAAAAACCCCCTAAATTAAAAAAAGGAAACAAAATAGATTTTTTTGGCCTTTGGGCAAACAGGGGCACCTTTACCCCCAAAAACCCCCCATAACCGTCCCAAAAGGGAAAAGGCAAAAAGAATTTTCTGTTTAACAATTCATATTATTGAATATAAAATTTTATTATAATTTCAAAAAAATTTTATTATTTCTTTTTATTATTTTTTATTTTTTATTATTATAAATTTTATTTTATTTTATTTTTTTTTATTTTTTTATTATTTATTTTATTATTTTTAAAATTATTATTATTATTTTTAAATTTTTATTTTTTATTATTTTATTATTATTAATTTTATTAAAAAAGGGAGGTAAATTTAATTAAAATAAATGTTTCAATTTATTTTACTGAGCCCCTCAATTCATGGGAAGGGGAACTTTTAATCCAGGAAAAGTAAACTATTCCCCCAAAAAGGTTAAAATGCATTTAATTTCTTGCTGGGGAGCGCATAAAAAGAGGCTCCCGGTGAAAACAGTGCTTTTTCCCTTTTAGTCTTTCCCCCTTTTTTCCTTTTCCCCAGGGGTTAAAAAAGCAAAGGGAAAATTTGAAAATTAGGTTCCCCGGGGCACTCTTCCCCTATCAGAAGAACAAAAGGATTAATTTTTAACTTTATCAGGCCCCCTTTTCCTTCCTTTTTTTTCTTTTTTCCTTCCTTCCTTCCTTTTTTTTTCCTGTCAATTATCGCAAATTTAGCTCAAAGGAGAATTGAAACCTGCTTCCCCTTTAACTTTATACAATTATTCCCCTAATTGGGAGGGGAGCAAGGGGCAAAAGCCAAAGAAATTAATTGTTAAATTTTAATACAAAAAATCCAATTTTCCCAAAATTTTTTTTTTGGCTTTTAACGTCTCCATACCTTTCGGCTTGGATTATCTTTATATTTATTCAAAGAGCTAAACTATTGTAGGTTACTCAGTGCGAGGAATGGTGTAAATCCTGTCTTCCTCAGTCCAGTAATCTTGACACAAATGCGTTATTCTCGCAGTCTGACTTGAGGGTGAAAGGGGATTTGCAAAGCTGTTTGGCTACGCCTTTATGGAGATAATATATCATTGTTAAATGTTTGACACAATGCAACGAAATTAATCCCGGAAATGTCAACTCACTTGCAAGGTCAGTGTGAAGGCTGAAGCCAAGGAAAGTCACGCTTAACAGAAAAAGCTTTTATTGGGACAACGTTCCGCTCTGACTAGAGCGAAACGTAGTACCAATGACAGCTTGTTCGGCAACATGTCTCTTCTTGGTTGCTGTCGGCAGTATGTCATTTGGGTCCACCTGTGCCCTCTGTTAGCCCCTCAGGCGAGGCATTTGAGGAATGGTCGCACAGCGGCATTTGAAATATTAAATAAATTTAAGTGTAAGCTCAAACAAGTTACAGAGTCATTTAATGTCTCACAAAAGAAAGGTTAACAACTTTAAGCAAATCATTCCAGAGTGTAGGACACAGAACAGGAGTTCTTTATCTGCTAGAACCCAATGACCCAGTTTTCTCATTAATTCACTACCAAGTCACAAAATAAAAATGAGAATTAGACGTCTTTAAGACCTTAATCAAATTTTCATTTCCAGTTTGAGGGGTAGATATAAATTGTTCTGACCAAGGTGATGTGATTGTTATTCTTCCCACAGCGGAGACTGTGCTAAAATTAATAAAGCACCTGGAAAACTTACCAGATAACTAACAGACATAATTGTTTTTATACCCCCGCGGCCCGGTCCGTGACCAGGAATCGCGGTGGGTCGCTGCCTGATCTACCAGGCTGTTACTGCTGGCCGCAAGTAAACTGACGTATGAGCCACAGCCCGGCTGGTCAGGAAGTGACTGTAGGTGACTGTCCAGCGCCTTCTTGAAGACAGCCAGGGGTCTATTTGTAATCCTCCTTATATATGCTGGGAGGTAGTTGAACAGTCTTGGGCCCCTGACACTTACTGTGCTTCTCTTAAAGTACTCGTGGCACCCCCTGCTTTTCATTGGGTGGGGATGTTGCATCGCCTACCAGGTCTTTTGCTTTCGTAGGGAGTGATTTTCGTATGCAGACTTGGGACTAGTTCCTCTAATTTTTCTAATATATATTATCTTGCATCTTTCTCGCCTGCGTTCCAGGGAACACAAATCAAGGGACTTTAACCGTTCCCAGTAATTTAGGTGCTTTATCGTGAAGGTTCTCTGTATATTCTCCAGGTCTGTAGTTTCGTTTGCCTTGAAAGGGGCCGTTAGTATACAGCAATATTCCAGCCTAGAGAAAACATCGAAGAGACTGTCAGTGTCTTCAATGGATGACACTATCATGCAAATTCGGGTGTCATCTGCAAAGGAACTCACGGTGCTGTGGCTTACATCTCTATGTCAGATATGAGCACGAGGAACAGGATGGAAGCGAATACTGTACCTTGTGGGACAGAGTTTTTCACTGTAGCCGCCTGAGACTTTACTCTGTTGACTATAACTCTTTGTCTTTTGTTTGTCAGGGAGTTATAGATCAGTCTACCAACTTTTCCTGTTATTCCTTTATCACGCATTTTGTGTGATATCACATCATGATCGCACTTGTCGAAGGTTCTCGCAAAGTCTGTGTATACTACATCAGCATTTTGTTTGTCCTCCAGAGTATCCAAGACCATGTCATAGTTGTCCAGTAGTTGGCATAGGCAGGAGCGACCTGCTCTAATCAAACGCTACCCTGGAATTTGCAACTGATGGGTATCTAAGTGGTTGGCGATCTTGCTTCTTAGAACCCTTTCAAAGATTTTTATGATGTGGGACGTTAATGCTATCGGTCTGTAATTCTTTGGGATTGCTATACTGCCACCTTTGTGGAGTGGGGCTATGTCTGTTGTTTTTAGTGTCTATGGGATGATCCCTGTGTCCATGCTCTCTCTCTCTATAGAATGCTGAAGGCACGTGAAAGGGGCTTCTCGCAGTTCTTGATGAACACGATATTTTGACATGGGATCTCCCCAATTCCACAACACCAGGTCTGGCGGTGTGGATCTGGGGACCAGGTCTGGTGGCATGGACCTTGGGACCAAGTCTGAGGTATCTCAAAGATACCTCATCATACAACCAATAATCATTTTATCACATTTCATCAGTAATTCAATTACTCCTCAACACAGGTGTCATGAAGTGACATTTTGGCTTCGTCAGTTTTTCCTCCATCCAATTTATGTTACACTTCCTCATACAGTTTCGAGCTAAATTAACTAATCTAACCAAGCCTAGTTTTCTAAACTAGTGTAGAATAACCTAACCCAAACCAATATATATAAAATTATATATATATAATATATATATATATATATATTATATATATATATATATATATATATATATATATATAAGAGTGTATATAGGAAGGTACCACCTCTAGAACTGTTATAGGGACCCTCATCCTCAGAGAAAAGAATAAACTTGCTTCAGGGAAAACTCAAGGTTCTCCCTGAAGCTGTTTGAGAATTTTCTCCTACCAACCCCTATATTTTATATATATTTTATTTAAAGACAAAATACATTGACAAAACAATCACAAAAATACGATATAAAGTAAAACAACATAGGTAACTCAGAGCTACATCTCGAATACTTCGTCCAGCTCCCCGGCGGTGGGCCGCGTGCCCAGAATGCTGCAGGCATTTCCTCTCTGGATCGCAACACTGAGTCTCTGAAAGATGAAGCTGGTCGCCCTGTGGTCCTTGGTTTCTATGATGAGCTTTTCGCCCAGCTCTATTAGGAACTTTAGAGCACACTTGCCCCATGCTCCAAGGGTCTCCGACCCTATTGGGATGAAGTTATAGCAAGGGGGAAGGTCTTCATATTTGCGGATCTTCTGAGTCTCCCTGTGGCTGGCAGCTCCACCCGCTTCCACTACGGAGTATGGCAAGTAGGTGTCTGCCAATGTGGCGGCACATGTGTAGTCCCAGGCAATCTGCTTTCCATCCTTCCAAGGTAGCATAGTGGCTCCATCAGGACGTTTTTGACTTCCGTCAGACCTCTGCACTTGGGGTTCCCGTTGAGCTGGGCAACGGGCTGTGGCAAGGCTTCTCTTTATGATGTCATTGACCTCCTCATGCCTGGCATACTTCCCTTCTGCTGTGTGACACACGAGACCATGAAGTCCGAATTGATCAGCTGTCGCCCAGCCGCAAATACACCTATGTTCGGTGAGGATGGGGGCGGCTAGGCGAAGAGCAACACCAATCCGAATGGCCTGTGGGTCTAGTCGAGGAATTGGGAACAGCTAACAGGAAATCTCCTGAGTGTGGTGCCTTAACTGCCAGGAGACGAGCTTTGTCCTTTCCTGAGGCGTTGGAGAGCATTGTGTTGGCGATTTTTTCCATGATCGGTTTGTCCCAGTGGGACTGTTTGTGTTCTTTGGGAGGAGCTGGTCTACTGGAGGAATCTGTAAGGGTGTCCCACCGAATCGCTGCTTCAGTAAACCTGGGGTCTTGATCTCCTACCACATCTCTCAAGCGTTCGAGAACAATCTTCTTGACTAATGCACTGGAAGCCAAACACGAAGACAGAAAAGCAGGTAAATCAACATGCGTTGCTTTGCGCACCCCTAAACCTCCCAGTCGCACTGGGAGGGTTGCCTGATCCCATTGCTGATCCTCTAGTGACAGGTTCAGTGCCTTCTTAAGGGTTGACCTCAGGTGTGCGTCATATTCGTCGAGTGTTGGGTTGTCAAAAGAGGGTGCACACCTCAGGAAGTATGTATATATATATATATATATATATATATATATATATATATATATATATAATATATATAATATGCAATAAGATCACAGTAAGTGATATGCAAAACAACCACTGTGAAAGAATAGAGAAATTCCAAGCGCTTTCGTGACTACTCACATTATCAAGGAACAATAAAAGTAATGCATCAAAGGAAGGCATATAAAGGGTCTAGACCACACCTCACTATCACATCCCACAACAAAGCAACACCTGACGAACTGCAGCAGGCCTGCTGGCCCAACTAGATAGGTCCTTCACACAACCCACAAAAACTATTCTACACAATAATTAATGAATAAATTTAATAATAATTTTTAAATTCTTTAATTCTTAGGTAGAATAGTTTGTTTGTGGGTTGTGTGAAGGACCTGTCTAGTTGGACCACTGAGCCTGCTGCAGTGTTCTCTTTCTTATGAGTCGCACGTCAGGTGTTGCTTTGTTGTGGGATGTGATAGTGAGGTGTGGTCTAGACCCTTTATATGCCTTCCTTTGATGCATTACTTTTATTGTTCCTTGATAATGTGAGTAGTCACGAAAGCGCTTGGAATTTCTCTATTCTTTCACAGTGGTTGTTTTGCACACACACACACACACACACACACACACACACAATATATATAATATATATATATATATATATATATATATATATATATATATATATATATATATATACAAGGAATTCGCAAGAGCAGGCGAAATATACACAAACACTGATCTCTGGCTGAAGGAGACTCGAACTTACGAACCTTGGAACAAGGTACGCAGTGCTATACCATTCTCACCACACTGGACCAATACCTTTGAGTCCAGCTTGCACTAGACTTTGATCCAAGGCAGCCAGCTTTCATGGAGAAGGCTTACAGCTTTTCATCTCATCCCCTGCATGCATCAGCCTTACCTGAGATTTTAACAATGCAAGGAATTCTCAAGAGCAGTCTAAATATACACAAACACTGATCTCTGGACTCCAAGGTATTGGTCCAGTGTGGTGAGAATGGTATAGCACTGCGTACCTTGTTCCAAGGTTCGTTGGTTCGAGTCTCCTTCAGCCAGAGAACAGTGTTTGTGTATATTTCGCCTGCTCTTGCGAATTCCTTGCATTGTTAAAATCTCTAGTAAGGCTGATGCATGCAGGGGATGAGATGAAAAGCTGTAAGCATTCTCCCTGAAAGCTGGCTGCCTTGGATCAAAGTCTAGTGCAAGCTGGACTCCAAGGTATTGGTCCAGTGTGGTGAGAATGGTATAGCACTGCGTACCTTGTTCCAAGGTTCGTAGGTTCGAGTCTCCTTCAGCCAGAGATCAGTGTATATATATATATATATAAGATAAGATTTCGTTCGGATTTTTAACCCTGGAGGGTTAGCCACCCAGGATAACCCAAGAAAGTCAGTGCGTCATCGAGGACTGTCTAACTTATTTCCATTGGGGTCCTTAATCTTGTCCCCCAGGATGCGACCCACACCAGTCGACTAACACCCAGGTACCTATTTGCTGCTAGGTGAACAGGACAACAGGTGTAAGGAAACGTGTCGAAATGTTTCCACCCGCCGGGAATCGAACCCGGGCCCTCCGTGTGTGAAGCGGGAGCTTTAGCCACCAGGCCACCGGGCCAATATGATCACAGTAAACAGGTGATATAAGAATATGCAAAACAACCACTGTGAAAGAATAGTGAAATTCCAAGCGCGTTCGTGACTTCTCACATTATCAAGGAACTATATCAACAAAATATCAAATGAAGGCATATAAAGGGTCAAGACCTCACCATCACATCCCACAACAAAGCAACACCTCACACACACGTGACGACACCCGACTCAGTGAAACACACCTAATACTCTACCCAAGAATTAAGATTTATTACTTGTTTAATGTATCATTAAATTCTTCCCAAATTTTATTAATTATAAATGAATCCAATTTATATAAGCCAAAGGAAATATTCATATTATTGTCAAAACTGCTTTTTTATGAAGCAAGATTTAATTATATTCTTGTCAACCATGGACTTGCTTGATACAACTTTCTCAACTTTTTGAAAATCAATTGGATGGTTATAATCTCTCACATGAATAAATAGAGCATTGGAATCTTGTCCAGTTCTAATGCTATATTTATGTTGTTTTAATCTTAGTTCGAGACTTTTACCAGTTTGACCGTAATAAACTTTATCGCAAATTTTACAAGGAATCTTATAGACACATCCGTCAGCAGTTTGGGGGGAATTCTTTATCAAAAGTTTTTTTTTTACTGTATCAAGATTTTTCAATACAACTTTGACATTAAAAGTCTTAAGAAGACAAGACATATCAACCAAGTTTTCATGGTAAGGAAAAACCAACATATTTTTAGTTGAATAAGTGGAGGTAATTACAGCCTATGTACGCCTTTCCTGGATTATCCTGAATGGCTAACCTTCCGGGATAAAAATCCGAACAAATTTTGTCTTATCTTATCTTATTTGGGTTATCCTGGGTAATCTACACATGTGCTGCTATGTATGATAATCTATGTAACTGTATTCTTGTGTACCTGTACCTGAATAAACTTACTTATCCTATCTTACGTCCTAAATAGCTTTTCACAGTTTTTCTATATATATCCATTAAATGCATATTTTGTTTTCTTTTTCAAATGCTCAGTAAAAGAAAACGAAATATTCTTAGCTTTTAGCACTAACTACTCTATTATTAAATTTCAGGCTATATAAACTAAAATTAGAACCCTACACAGTAAAGAATTGTTTCCAGATAAAGTTTATACTATTTCATAGGAGAAAAAATATATGGAGGATCAAGGGTCGAATCCTAGACTCGACCATTTTTTTTTTATTTTTGGAGGGGGAGGGGGGTTATTCCACTAGGTAATTTACACTCATGTAAGACAATTGTAATCACCTGAAACTTAAGTAATTGTGATTATTTGCAATTGTTCCTAAATAAACTAACTCAATCTCTCAGTGTACATACTTTGAGTATTCTCTAATTCCTGTTCTTGACTATTGGTGAGCAGGTCATGAGCAGCCTTAATGATCTTCATGTGGTCGATAGACTTCTAAGATAGAAATCTAAGTCTGCCCGAAATGCCTAGCCATGCTAGGTGTCCTAGTGGCCCCTCTGTAATTAGTATTTTATAACATATAAACCACACAATATCCAAATCCTGTAAACCCCACATTGTAACCCTTATAGAGAATAAACTTGAATTGAATTGAATTAAGAACATAAGAACATAAGAAAGAAGGAACACTGCAACAGGCCTACTGACCCATGCGGAGCAGGTCCATGTCCCCCCTCCCCACGGATTAGACCAATGACCCTCCCCCCCGGGATTAGCACAATTACCCATCCAGTCTGATCATCTCCACTCAAGGATCGAGCACTGCACCAGACCCAGCAGCACAAGCTAGTCAGGTCCAACTCACACCCACCCACACCCACTCATGTATTTATCTAACCTATTTTTAAACTACACAGCGTTTTAGCCTGAATAACTGTACTCGGGAGTTTGTTCCACTCATCCACAACTCTATTACCAAACCAGTGTTTTCCTATATCCTTTTTGAATCTGAATTTTTCCAACTTGAAACCATTACTGCGAGTCCTGTCTTGGCTGGAAAATTTCAGCACGCTATTTACATCCCCTTTATTTATTCCTGTTTTCCATTTATATATCTCGATCATATCCCCCCTAATTCTACGCCTTTCGAGAGATTGCAGATTCAGGGCCCTCAGTCTATCCTCATAGGGAAGATTTCTGATACATGGGATCATCTTTGTCATCCTCCTCTGTACGTTTTCCAGAGCATTTATATCCATTCTGTAATACGGTGACCAGAATTGAACAGCATAGTCTAAATGAGGCCTAACCAAGGATATAAAGAGTTGAAGAACAACCTGAGGACTTCTATTATTTATAATTCTAGATATGAAGCCAAGAATTTTGTTAGCTTTATTGTGAACACTAATGCACTGTTGTCTTGGTTTTAGATTACTGCTAACCAGAACTCCTAAATCCTTTTCGCAATCAGTAGTATTAAGATCTACATTATTTAGTTTATATGTGGCATCATGGATCACATCCTGGGGAAGGACCTAGGAAAAGGGAACTCAGTGGAAATAAGCCACTCTGAGTGGCTTTGTTAGATTATTGTGAGTTATTAACTTTGCGGGGTTGCTCTTTGACGTACTGGAATGATGTTGCAGAAAAGAATATAATCATTCCATATATTGTTATATTATTAAATATGTGTAATGTAATCTATATCTAATGTATCTATTTTATGTATATTTTCTTTTGCTGATGTTGCTATGGGCAGAGGATAAGACAGCAGGTATGTATACCGGGATGTGGTTCGTACGTCGGTCTGTGTGCGGCCAGCAGTAACAGCCTGGTTGATCAGGCGGGGACGTAGGCCCCCAAAACCCTCTCCTGGTATCCAGGTATACCTTTGTAACTATCGTAATAAAATATGTAACACAAATATATCAATATAAATAAGTTAGGTAGAACAACCTGACTTAGTTTGTAATACCTAACTTATAAAGGATCGCTGCTAAAAGTGTAAACTTACGTGTGTGAGATTAATTTAAACTTATTTACTTATTCACTAACAACTTCAGTTTACTATAAGTGCTCCTCCTATTACCACTACTACTACTAATATTATTATTATTACTACTACTGTTTTTACAATCAATATACTGCATCATACCTGAGTCCTATGCTCATGTCTCTGTCGGAGTTCCTAGAGTGGTACCTATGCTACTATTACTACTATTACCACTACTACTACTGCTGCTGCTGCTATTACTACTGCTACTGCTACTACTGATATTACTATTACTATTTCTATCACTACTACTATTGACCTGTCCATCTTTGATGTTGACCTGTGATGGTGATGACAAGTATGGCAGAGACACAGTTTGAAAGTCTCTGGTGCTAAATGAATTTAGCAATTAACCAATGTGATTCAATAATTCCCCTCCTTTCCCATTTTCCGTCCTGTGTTTTGTTTTTGCTTTCCCATTTTCTATGAGCTGAGACTCGATAATGGTCCAGGAAGACGTCGTCCAGAAGTTCTTCTCGAAGGTGTGAGTTATCTGTAATTTTTTTCGGATTTTGGAAATACTGATCAAAATCTATTAAGGATCAGAATGTATTAATTTTCACGAAAATCTTCATTGTTCCCAAAAATTACATAGTAGTATGACATAAAAACGCGAAATTTTGAATTTCAGTATTAACAATAAATACAATCTACCATTTTTTGCAACATATTATAATGTGAAATGGTAATAATCATAACTATAATTTTTAAAGTGGGGTGGACCGGTAAGCCAGTGGAAGGCGTCGGTCAGATTGCCAAAAGCTCCAGTTGCGGGTCATCATATGACTAAGACCAGTGTCAGGAAATACTTGTCCTGTTTCCTGGCAAATCTTACCTAACCAGAATTCATAGTAAATTCAGGAAAATCCATCAAAATCCACAACAGAATCGAATCCCACTAGTTGCATCGCCTTCCAGATTACCTGGCCGAGTGTCATTTGTTTCATATCCGAATCCATTGTGGGGAGGAAATGGGTTTTGCTGCAAGTTGTTATTTCGACGGCCTTTATTGAATAGTCGCAATTATGCTACGGAGGAGACGGGAGCAAGGGGAGACGGGAGAGGGGGAAGAGAGAGGAAAGGGAGGGCGATGAATGGTGGACAAGGAAGGGAATAGTAAGAGGGGAAATTGGGAGAGTCGTCGAAAGGCAATTGGAGGATGGAGGGGCATGGAGGGTTGCAGGGAGAGGGAGAAAGAGAAAGGGGAAGTAGAGGAGGAGATTGGAAGAGGGAGTGATAGAGAAAGAACGAGGCATTCGTTGGTCTTCCTGGACGAGATGTGTCCCTTCATTCTCCTGCGACCAGGTGGTATATGCACTGATATACAGGTGTACCTGCTGCTGAGGTGAGTACGACGATCCTGCAGCCACCAGGAACCTCCAGGTGGTTGCAGGCGAGCATAATTATTTTGATGGCTGACATACTGATGCGATTTCGTATTGTTGTTTTTTTTTCTCTAATACGGACAACTGTTTTCTCACTGTTATGTTAAGTGTGAATAAAAGCATCTATAGAAAACTTTGCAGCTCTTATTGATCTGTAATATACACTAAATGAAAACAGTTTGCTTGTTCTGCAAGCGCGGCTTCAAGACAAGTCCTGCAGCTGCCCTGCAACCAGATTATAACCCCTAAGCCCTTCCTGTATAGAAATTTAGGAGCCGTTCCTGCCAGGGTACTCGTGTTTGGTCAGCCTCGCTTTAAGATCATTGCGACTCCATTATAACTCAGGATTAATTCCAATGCTTTTGATAGGATAATATTCAGGGTTTTATTTTCCATCCTACTGTAATTTAGCTTCATGTTCTTGTCTAGATTCTTCTCTAGTAGATCCTTCGTCATTTTGGTAGCTGGGTGACTTTCTACGATGGGTTGTTCTGACACGTCGCTGTCTATAACCATTTACTGTTTCCAGTCTTGAAGACTGGAACTATGATATTGTTCCTACCAATCTTTTATTCAGTATATTATCGATATTATTATAATAAAAACCAAGCGCTAAACCCACCAGGGTCATACAGCGCTGCAGGGCAGGGGATGTTGCTGGAGCAGAGAGTAGCCAGGGTGGAGAGGATAAAAGAGGGAGAGTTAGAAAGGGCTTTGAGGAATGCTAAAGGAAGTATTATCAAAGTTTGTTTAATATATTATCGAAAGCTATTTCGAAATTAAATCTTCCGTAATCGTCTTTTTATTCCTCTATTCATCTTCAGAGTTCACCTAATATTATCCACTCAAATTTTCATGCTGCTGACGCCAGAAGGAGCTTTTCAGTTCTCACTGATTCTCCCACACTGCAAATCACTTTTCTTACATGATAATTAATATAATGTGTAAGAAAGGTATACAATACCGACAGGATGAAAGTTAAGACACATGCGCAATATTTGGTTATCTTTAATGTAGACGTTTCGCCATCCATTGGCTTTATCAATACAGATTCTAGGACATAATTAGAAGACAGTAGAACTATATACAAAAGATGAGGTAATCAGTCCCTCAGCCTTGGAGTTGGTGTGGAGAACACCGTAGTTGTAGATATTCTGGAGCATAGGCAAGGAGACTAGCGTTTATATAGGCGTCAGTGAATAGGAAAGTGCAGCAGACGAGGGCATAGCCACTGGTAGGCGGGATTCCCCAGTGGAAGTAGGTCCTACCCAAAGGGATGGGTTACTTGCAGCAGCCGTGTCTTAGTGGGTAACTTATAATTTAGATAAAATATATTAATCTAATACACTATTTTTTACCTTTTCATTAAAGTAAAATTTTGTTGTTTATCAGCTTCGACAATTCTTTTCTCGAGCATTACATCTCAAACAATATCAGTATCTTGCACAATATATTAACTTCTGACTGATATTAGAAGCCTCACAGGTGTTCTGCTACCAAGTGTCTACAAACTAGCTAAACATTCGATTTATGTTAACAAATTAAATGACTCGTATATGCTTACTGCTAGTTTTCGAAGATAATATTTTAGGTTAAGAGTCTCAGTCATCTTCGACTCGAGTCATCATGCACTTACAACTGGAGAAACTCTCAAGTCTGGGGAAACTCTCCCTCTACCTGCAGCAGCTTGATTCAGTTCGCAAGAGATATTCGTCTCATCAACGCACCTGCCTTTACATCGAACCTTGAATCAGACTGCCACTACAAATCGTGATCCTTTCTCTCTTGTTCCGCAACTTCCGTTACTATCGATATCTGGAGTCTACTTGTGACTTAGCCTCTCCAGACTATTAGCTATGAAATTATTGCAATTTACACTGTGCTACCTACTCCTGATGTCTGACCCACACGAATTTAGCAATTATTTTCGAATGTACTATTAATAATCTCCACTACTTACATAATACAATCTCGGCTCACACTCTGCTGTTCTCACCTCACCAGATACACCCACACTTCACAGCGTGTCACTCACAAATAAAGGTAGTTCCAGTGACTTTTGATTTTCGTCAAGAGATAAGAGTGGGTTGTATAGGGGGCACCACTTCCCCATTTTCTCTCATGGCGGGAGGCCTCGGGAAAGAAATGGGTGGTCAACCTTCCTCAATTTTCCTCTCCCCAGGCGCTAAAGGGGTGAAAACCGGCCCTAGATCTGGTCTTGTCAGCTGAAGGACCCAGGGAGTCTATATCGCGTCACCGGCCAGTCGCTCTCCCGTCGTTTTTTTATTTATGGGTCTCCGGAGGAGGGGGATCAGGTGGGTGGTTGGGTGTGGAGTCATAGGTGTAAAGAATAGCAAGTCCCTGGAGGGGCGGGGTATTGAAAAGGCAGCACCGATGCTGTGCGAGCTGCCTGCTGGGTACTGAAGACGACGCAGCAGGGATGATGGACCCGAGCCGCTGCTGGCTGGCTCCTGGTGAAAACAGGTCGTTCTTGGTATGGGATTCTTCTTTATAAACATGCATTTTTGGTCGCAATGGTCGCCCATGCTGACCTCCCTATTGTGTATAGAAACGTACCTTGTTGGATGAATCTTATTAGAACCAGTTGACCAAGTGGTTAGCGCACTGGCCTGTGTGAATTTTAGGACTTACATGCCATGAGTTCAGTCCCCACCTATTCCCTGATTTGATACTTCTCATGATCAATGTAGACTGACCTCCGTCTTCTTATCCATGGAGACTGAGCTTTGTCTCCCGTGGATATGTTTGTGTATGGGCATGTGTGAATAAGTGTATGGTCGTGTGTGTGGGCGTGGCGAAGCGCCAAGGGCAGCCTTGTTCCCCGGTAGTTAACAAGGCAATTACCGCCCATACAGTTCCCCATCGCAATCACTCACTTCATCCCTAAGAATCAATACATTGTTATTCCCGCTATTACCACACCTCTGTCGGGTGTTCGGATTATCGGAGATGTTCGGCTGTCCTCGGATGTGTTCGAAGGCATTCAGATGTCACTAGAGGCGTTTACTCACTTATAGATGGTTGCAGGGGTCAAGTCACAGCTCCTGGCTTCGCTTCGTTACTAGCAGCTACTGGATTCTCACTTTTTTCTGGCCTCGTAATGATCCTGCCTCTACTGCTTCCCTGTCATTCTATTTACTGGCTATTCTAATGCTGAAGAAATACTTCATAACATCCCTGTGACTCATCTGTGTTTTAAACTTCCACCTGTGCTCTTGCGTTCTTGTTTCCCGCCTCTCAAAAAATCCCTGTTTACTTGATAATGTCATCTTAGTATTTTGTACGTCACTTTCTAGGTGTATGTGTGTGTGTGTGTGTGTGTGTGTGTGTGTGTGTGTGTGTGTGTGTGTGTGTTGTAAGCGTGTATGCGTGTATGCGTGTATGCGTGTATGCGTGTATGTGTGTGTGTGTGTGCGTGCGTGCGTGCATGTGTGCGTGTATGTGTACTTATCTAGTTGTGGTTGCAGGGGTCGATTTACAGCTCCTGTGCGTGTGTGTTTGTGTGGAGATAACGTTATAGACCAGTATTACGTCTTCCACACATCGCAGGTACGTTAGTCTTACACAAGCACAAACCATATAACGAACTTACTGAAAAGTGATGAAAACACACACACACACACACACACACACACACACACACACACACACACACACACATGAACCACAGGGATGTTAGGAAGTATTTCTTCAGCCACAGAGTTGTCAGGAAGTGGAATAGTCTGGGAAATGATATAGTGAAAGCAGGATCCATACATAGCTTTAAGACAAGGTATGATAAAACTCATGGAGCAGGAAGAGTGGCCCAGTAGCGACCAGTAAAGAGGCGGGGCCAGGAGCTATGAATCGACCCCTGCAACCACAACTAGGTGCGTACACCTTGCAGAACAACATTAACTAGGACAACATTTCTCTCACTGTAGAGCTTTATCAGGTCAGAGCGAAACGTTGTCCAAGTTAAAGCAAGTTCCGCAACTTGTCTCTCTTCTGCATTTACGTCAGTAATTTTGTATATTATAATTATTTAATTTTGTGGGTATAATACTTTTTTTTTTAATTTTGTAAAGTTTCTGGAGCTTTATATATTTTTTTTTAATTATAGTGAGACAAGTAACAAGACAGAACATGTGAGACGAACTGTTACTTGAATAGAGATCCTACCTGGCTAGAGTCTACCTGGAGTCTACCTGGAGTCTACTTGGAGTCTACCTGGAGTCTACCTGGAGTCTACCTGGAGTCTCCTTGGAGTCTACTTGGAGTCTACTTGAAGTTTACCTGGAGTCTACCTGGAGTCTACCTGGAGTCTACCTGGAGTCTACCTGGAGTCTACCTGGAGTCTCCTTGGAGTCTACTTGGAGTCTACTTGAAGTTTACCTGGAGTCTACCTGGAGTCTACCTGGAGTCTACCTGGAGTCTACCTGGAGTCTACATGGAGTCTACTTGGAGTCTACTTGGAGTCTACTTGAAGTTTACCTGGAGTCTACCTGGAGTCTACCTGGAGTCTACTTGGAGTCTACTTGGAGTCTACTTGAAGTTTACCTGGAGTCTACCTGGAGTCTACCTGGAGTCTACCTGGAGTCTACCTGGAGTCTACTTGGAGTCTACTTGGAGTTTACCTGGAGTCTATCTGGAGTCTACCTGGAGTCTACCTGGAGTCTACTTGGAGTCTACTTGGAGTTTACCTGGAGTCTATCTGGAGTCTACCTGGAGTCTACTTGGAGTCTACTTGGAGTTTACCTGGAGTCTATCTGGAGTCTACCTGGAGTCTACCTGGAGTCTACCTGGAGTCTACCTGGAGTCTACTTGGAGTTTACCTGGAGTCTATCTGGAGTCTACCTGGAGTCTACCTGGAGTCTACCTGGAGTCTACCTGGAGTCTACTTGGAGTCTACTTGGAGTTTACCTGGAGTCTATCTGGAGTCTACCTGGAGCCTACCTGGAGTCTACCTGGAGTCTACCTGGAGTCTACCTGAAGTTTACCTGGAGTCTACTTGGAGTCTACCTGGAGTTTACCTGGAGTCTACCTGGAGTCTACCTGGAGTCTACCTGGAGTCTACCTGGAGTCTACCTGAAGTTTACCTGGAGTCTACTTGGAGTCTACCTGGAGTTTACCTGGAGTCTATCTGGAGTCTACCTGGAGTCTATCTGGAGTCTACCTGGAGTCTACCTGGAGTCTATCTGGAGTCTACCTGGAGTCTACCAGGAGTCTACCTGGAGTCCACCTGGAGTCTACTTGGAGTCTACCTGGAGTCTACCTGGAGTCTACCTGGAGTCTGCCTGGAGTCTATCTGGAGTATACCTGGAGTCTACCTGGAGTCTATCTGGAGTCTACCTGGAGTCTACCTGGAGTCTACCTGGAGTCTACCTGGAGTCTACCTGAAGTTTACCTGGAGTCTACTTGGAGTCTACCTGGAGTTTACCTGGAGTTACTGAGTTACCTGGAGTCATGAGTACCTGGAGTCTACCTGGAGTCTACCTGGAGTCTAAAACTGGAGTCTACCTGGAGTCTACCTGGAGTCTACTTGGAGTCTACCTGGAGTTACCTGGAGTCTACTGAGTCTACTGGAGTCTACCTGGAGTCTACCTGGAGTCTACCTGGAGTTACCTGGAGTCTACCTGGAGTCTATCTGGAGTCTCCTGGAGTTACTGGAGTCTAACCTGGAGTCTACCTGGAGTCCACCTGGAGTCTACTTGGAGTCTACCTGGAGTCTACCTGAGTCTACCTGGAGTCTACTTGGGATCTACCTGGAGTCTATCTGGAGTCTACCTGGAGTCTACTGGAGTCTACCTGGAGTCTACCTGGAGTCTACCTGGAGTCTACTGGAGTCTACCTGGAGTCTACCTGGAGTCTACTTGGACTCTACCTGGAGTCTACCTGGAGTCCACCTGGAGTCTACTTGGACTCTACCTGGAGTCTACCTGGAGTCCACCTGGAGTCTACTTGGAGTCTACCTGGAGTCTACCTGGAGTCTACCTGGAGTCTACTTGGAGTCTACCTGGAGTCTACCTGGAGTCTACCTGGAGTCTACTTGGAGTCTACCTGGAGTCTACCTGGAGTCTACTGGAGTCTACCTGGAGTCTACCTGGAGTCTACCTGGAGTCTACTTGGAGTCTACCTGGAGTCTACCTGGAGTCTACCTGGAGTCTACTGGAGTCTACCTGGAGTCTACCTGGAGTCTGCCTGGAGTCTACCTGGAGTCTACCTGGAGTCTACCTGGAGTCTACCTGGAGTCCACCTGGAGTCTACTTGGAGTCTACCTGGAGTCTACCTGGAGTCTACCTGGAGTCTACTTGGAGTCTACCTGGAGTCTACCTGGAGTCTACCAGGAGTTTATCTGTAGTCTACCTGGAGTCTACCTGGAGTCTACTTGGAGTCTACCTGGAGTCTACTGGAGTCTACCTGGAGTCTACCTGGAGTCTACCTGGAGTCTACTTGGAGTCTACCTGGAGTCTACCTGGAGTCTACCTGGAGTCTACCTGGAGATCTACCTGGGATCTAACCTGGCGTCACACCGAGTCCTACCTGGAGTCACCTGGAGTCTAACTAGGGTTACTGGTAGTCTACCTGATGAGTCCTACTAGGAACTACCAGGAGTGATCTAGTCTACTGAGTAGCTACACAGTGGCTATTTCGGGGATGACAAGCCCGCTGAAAGATTCAACACGGTACCTACGACAGGCTCTGTGGACGAGGCCTGATCAACAAGCTGTACGGATGTTAGCAATAGTACAACAGTACGAAACCAAGTCGTTGCTAGATCAGTGATAGATAATGACAACAGCCAGTTGTCAGACGGTTATGACAAGTCCACTGAAAGATATGCAGAAAACGAGCATATGAGCTAATCACGGAGGCTGGATAATCAAAATTGTACCAGGATGTTAAATACACATGAAACAGTAATACAGGATAAACCAAGAAGTCGGTTGTAGACGAGCTAAGTAA
The DNA here is from genome assembly GCF_026875155.1 of Cherax quadricarinatus. NCBI lineage: Eukaryota > Metazoa > Arthropoda > Malacostraca > Decapoda > Parastacidae > Cherax > Cherax quadricarinatus. The sequence goes on along the minus strand of NC_069425.1, from coordinate 36,878,200 downwards.
TATTTTGGTTGAACTTAAAGCCGGTTGTGAACGATTTATTGCAACTCATCTTAAATTCTGAGAAATAATCTAGTAGCAAATTTTAGGCCATACATCACCTGGTAATTCTGGTAATCAATAATTGTACCTCTTTAATTTGCTTAAATACGTATCATAACTTTCCGAATCTGTGTCTAAATAAAGTATAGCCTCTTACGATCTCTAATGTAATGATTTTGGTGATTGAATGTAAGTGTTGGAACACAGCTAACTGCTATACTATTTACTGAATCAGTGTTTAAATGGTTCATTATTATAACGTCGCTTTAAGCTAGCCAAAAGTTTTAGGCAATGAACCTGGAGACCTTGTGTGCCATTTGTAATCTTTTGGCTACCATCCACGAGAATGGGAACGATTGACCAAATGAACTTCGTACAACTAATTCCAATTTTTGGGTTTTAAATTTGCATAATTCCCCAGAAGTCAGTGTGGAGATCAAGCGGACTTATTCCGATGTTACTAGTGCAGCCTATAAAGTTGGGGATATCAGCCTTGATTTACCGGGACCGGCTGGTCGTGGACTGGGCCACGGAGACGTCGAAGAGCGTGCTTTAATTCCTATATTAAAGACTGATGTATCTTTGACTGGTGGTGCACAGGTGACATGCAGCTTTATTGATCCTCGTGTAATTAACAGACTTTAAAAATACCAAATGTCTTCGTGACACAAAATTCATAATTCTTTTTGCTTACTTTTTGCTTTAATGTCCCTGGCTGTCAAGCACTCACGTATGAGAATATTCAAGCATAATTTCCCTTCCTCGACTATCCTTCCTGTCCGCATATAAATGTATGTGGAGAGTATATCATAGACTATCCCCCCTTGGTCCTGTGTGGGGAGGATGAGGTCCTGGGGAGAGGAAAATATCCTGTGGGAGAAGGTCGTAGGGGTGTGGATGTCCGGTGGGAGGTCTTAGTGTGGATGTCCTCTGAGGAGAGGCCCTGGTAGGCGGGGAGGTGCTGTTGGGTGGGGAGGTGCTATTGGATGGGGAGGTGCTGTTGGGTGGGGGAGGTGCTATTTGATGGGGAGGTGCTGTTGGGCGGGAAGTGCTGTTGGGTGGGGAGGTGCTGTTGGGTGGGGAGGTGCTATTGCATGGGGAGGTGCTGTTGGGTGGGGAGGTGCTATGGGATAGGGAGGTACTGTTGAGTGGGAGGTGCTGTTAGGTGGGGAAGTGCTACTGGATGGGGAGGTACTGTTGAGTGGTGAGGTGCTGTTAGGTGGGGAAGTGCTGTTGGGTGGAGATATCCAAAGAAGAAAGGTCCTGGTGGGTGAAGATGTCGTGTGGGGATAAGGTGTTAGTGGTTGGGGTTGTGATGTGGGGGTGATGTCCTGGTGGGAGAGGCCTGGAGGTTAAGCACGACAGACATCAGGAAGGCCTTGTGGAGACAAGAACCGAGGAGGAAGTCCAGGGCTTTTGTTATGATAATGTGCCCTGTCCTCTCCCGTACAAGTATGTGTGTACTCACCTATTTGTGGTTGCAAGGGTCGATTCATAGCTCCTGGCCCCGCCTCTTCATTGATCTCTACTAGGTCTTCTCCCTACTCCATGAGATTTATCGAACCTCGTTTTAAAACAATGTATGGTTCCTGCCTCTACTACGTCACTTTCCAGACTATTCCACTTCCTGACAACTATATGACTAAAGAAATACTTTCTAACATCTCTGACTCATCTGATTCTTCAACTTCCAATTGTGACCCCTTGTTTCTGTGTCCCATCTATGGAACATCCTGTCTTTGTCTAACATATCAATTCCTCGCAGTATTTTGTATGTCGTTATCATGTCTCCCCTAACCCTCCTATTCTCTAGTGTCATCAGGTTAATTTCCCATAATCTTTCTTCGTAGGACATTTCCCTTAGCTCTGGAACTAGTCTTGTTGCAAACCTTTGCACTTTGATTTCTTGACGTGCTTGACCGGGTGTGGGTTCTAAACTGGTGCTGCATTCTCCAGTATGGGCCTGATGTACACGGTGTACAGAGTCTTGAGCGATTCCTTACTGGGGTATCGGGACGCTATTCTCAGGTTTGCTAGGTGCCCATATGCTGCAGCAGTTCTCTGGTTGATGTGTGCCTCAGGAGATGTGCTTGGTATTATACTCAGCCCAAGATCCTTTTCCTTGAGTGAGGTATGCAGTCTTTGGTCACCTAGCCTATACTCTGTCTGCGGTCTTCTTTGCCCTTCCCCGATCTTCATGACTTTGCATATGGCGGTGTTAAATTCGAGGATCCAGTTGTTGGACAAGGCTTGCAGCCTGTCCAGGTCTCTTTGTAGTCCTACCTGATCCTCATCCGATTTAATTCTCCTCATTAACTTCATCATCTGCAAACAGAGACACTTCTGGGTGTGTGTGTGTGTGTGTGTGTGTGTGTGTGTGTGTGTGTGTGTGTGTGTAATCACCTATTTGTACTCACCTATTTGTGGTTGCAGGGATCGAGTCATAGCTCCTGGCCCCGCCTCTTCACTGATTGCTTCTAGGTCCTCTCTCTCCCTCCTCCATGAGCTTTATCAAATCTCGTCTTAAAACTATGTATGGTTCCCGCCTCTACTACGTCACTTTCTAGGCTATTCCACTTCCTGACAACTTTATGACTGAAGAAATACTTCCTGACATCCCTTGAGTCATCTGAGTCTTCAACTTCCAATTATTTCTGTGTCCCATCTCCGGAACATCCTGTGTCTGTCCACCTTGTCGTTCCTTTAGTATTATATCTGTTTCATGTCCCCTGACTTCCTGGCCTCCAGTGTTGTCAGTCGTATCCTCAACCTTCTTCGTAGGACATTCCTCTTACTCTGGACTAGTCTTGTTGCAACCTTTCATTTCTCTAATTTCTTGACGTGCTTACCAGTGTGATTCCAAATGTGTGTGTCGTGTACTCCCTATTTACTCCCTTTGAGTTGCAGGGGTCGGATTCCTAGCTCTGGCCCGCACTATCATGGTCGTTACAATTGTCACTCTCCCTAACTGAAGCTTTGTCGACTCTGCTTAAGCTAGTAGGATCTGCCTCCATACATCCTTCCAAACTGTGTGTGTGTGTACTCACCTAGTTGTACTCACTTAGTTGAGGTTGCAGGGGTCGAGTCCTAGCTCCTGGCCCCGCCTCTTCACTGGTCGTTACAAGGTCACTCTCCCTGTACTGTAAGCTTTGTCATACCTCTGCTTAAAGCTATGTATGGATCCTGCCTCCACTACATCCTTCCCAAACTGTGTGTGTGTGTGTGTGTGTGTGTGTGTGTGTAAGCATATAAATGTCAATATATTAAAAAGAAACTCAGAATTAGACTAAAAAAAACACAAATTAACTTTGTCCATTTCGACCTTCAACTGAGATCCTCTTGCAGGAGAATTTATTTATTTTTAACTCAAATATTTTCAAAATTTTACTAAAAAATGTTCTCTGAATAGAAATTCTCTCACTGTTACTACAAATTTTAAATACACAGTCATCCCCCCCAAAAATTCTTTCAAATGTAAATAAAAGTGTATCTCATTTTAAATAAAAATTACTCGTTTTTTTTATCAATCTCTGATTATTTCACATTGTCTTATGGAAAAAAAAGTCATTTTTTTCTAAAATTCTCTCACTTCGCTTTTGTTTTATTTCAGATATCTGAAAGTACTTAATGTTCAAGATCAACTTTTGTTTCGATTTTTTTTTTGTAACAATTATAATTTTCTTCCCAAATACTTAAATTCTTTTCTGTTTAAGCTTTTCCTGTTTTTTTCCATATTGGGTGTTACGGCTGCCCCTCAATAAACCCGGCTTGGGCACCATTCATTACACAGAGGGATTAAGGCGATATCACAACCCGGAACAATGGAAGACTGAACTTACAAAGCCCCTTCCCTCTTCTCTATCCCTCTCTTTCTCTCTCTCTCTCTCTCTCTCTCTCTCTCTCTCTCTCTCTCTCTCTCTCTCTCTCTCTCTCTCTCACTCTCATTACCCCATTTTGTCCCTCCTACTCCTCTCCTTTCACTTCCTTTTCATCAAAGCGTTCTCCCTTCCCTTGTCCCTCTCACTCTGCCTTTTCTTCCTCTCTCTTTCTCTCCCTTGTCTCTGCCCCTATTCTATCTTCCTCTAGGTTTTCCTCTCCCTCCTCCCTCCCTCCCTATCAGTCTTCAGGATGCAAAAGTGTCGCCGGCTCCGTGATGGATGACGTCAGACAACGCCATCTACGTTCCGATAACCACACTAAAAGGGGGGGGGAATTATCTCGCTTGGAAAATTTAACTATTTATGCTGATATTATTTTCATTAGCATTGTTGCGGTCACCATATTATTGCTGCTGTTATCGTTGCTGCTATTGTTGCTGTTGCAGTTGCTGTTATTGTTGTTGCTGTAGTTGTTACTGCTCTCGTCACTGTGCACTTAGTCAGCCCTAAAAGTCTTTTTAGTGCTCAGGGATTTAAGAGATCATCCTCTTCATGTTTGGGTTCTCCTGATTCTTGGTAACAACAGTTCTGTCTTCTCAGTTTAGAGAGAGAACTGTTTCCTCTGGTAAATGTTCTTGACAGTCCTGTGCCAACTGCTACCAAATTTTGGGACTATCTGCTTGTCAAAATTATTTGAAGATTTTCTCATTGTAGCCTTCATCCATTAGCTGGACTTCGTGCTTGCTTCCTTGTAAAGTTATGTTGTTGTGGGTTAAGGTGGAACCTACTTACGGTCTTGTACAAGATTGCTCTGACTCGCATGGTAGTCAACTCAGGCTCAGTGAGTGGTAATTGTGCTGAAATCCACATAGTCGGAATCGCTAAGAGTTAGTTATCTGAAGTTCAGGTTGGGGAGCTACACCGTGGCTAGTGCATGTTGTTCATGATCGCTATGGAAAATCTACATGATTGGTCGTTTGGTTGAGAAAGCTATGAATATTAGACATTGGTGAGAGTTGTAAATCATTGGTCGCTAGTGAGGACATTGTAAATCAGTGCTTTAATGGAAGATTTGTATATCGTTGGACGTTGATGATAAAGTTGTAAACTAGAAATGCACAGATCCCTAAATTTGGTCAGAAGACAATGACGATATAACAAGTGAAATTTACAGGGACCTTATTTTATTTACTTCTCTGTTATGGTTGGGAATCAGTGTCGTCACTCGACCATAACTCAGCCTTGTAAAAAAATGATACAAAGAAGTAGAGGAGACGGAAGAGAAACACCTACACTAAACGGTGGTGTTTTACTGACTGTGGATTTTATTAGCAATGGTGTTTTACTAGCAGTGGTGTTTTACTAACAGTCGTGTTTTACTAACAGTCGTGTTTTACTAACAGTCGTGTTTTACTAACAGTCGTGTTTTACTAACTGTGGATTTTATTAGCAATGGTGTTTTACAAGCAGTGGTGTTTTACTAACAGTGGTGTTTTACTAACAGTCGTGTTTTACTAACAGTCGTGTTTTACTAACAGTCGTGTTTTACTAACTGTGGATTTTATTAGAAATTTGGTGTTTACTAGCAGTGTGTTTTACTAACAGTCGTGTTTTACTAACAGTGGTGTTTTACTAGCAGTGATGTTTTACTAACAGTGATGTTTTACTAGCAGTGGTGTTTTACTAGCAGTGGTGTTTTACTAACAGTCGTGTTTTACTAACAGTCGTGTTTTACTAACTGTGGTTTTTATTAACAATGGTGTTTTAATAACAATGGTGTTTTACTAAGAGTGGTGTTTTAGTAACAGTCGTGCTTTACTAGCAGTGGTGTTTTACTAACAATGGTGTTTTACTAACAGTGGTGTTTTACTAGAAGTGGTATTTTACTAGCAGTGGTGTTTGTACTAACAGTGGTGTTTTACTAGTTGTGGTGTTTTACTAGTTGTGGTGTTTTACTAGTTGTGGTGTTTTACTAACAGTGGTGTTTTACTAGCAGTGGTATTTGACTAGTTGTGGTGTTTTACTAACAGTGGTGTTTTACTAACAGTGGTGTTTTACTAACAGTGGTGTTTTACTAACAGTGGTGTTTTACTAACAGTGGTGTTTTACTAACAGTGATGTTTTACTAGTTGTGGTGTTTTACTAGCAGTGGTATTTTACTAGTTGTGGTGTTTTACTAACAGTGATGTTTTACTAGTTGTGGTGTTTTACTAGCAGTGGTATTTTACTAGTTGTGGTGTTTTACTAACAGTGGTGTTTTACTAGTTGTGGTGTTTTACTAACAGTGGTGTTTTACTAGTTGTGGTGTTTTAGTAACAGTGATGTTTTACTAACAGTGGTGTTTTACTAACAGTGGTGTTTTACTAACAGTGATGTTTTACTAACAGTGGTGCTTTACTAACAGTGATGTTTTACTAACAGTGATGTTTTACTAGCAGTGGTGTTTTACTAGTTGTGGTGTTTTACTAACAGTGATGTTTTACTAACAGTGGTATTTTACTAGTTGTGGTGTTTTACTAACAGTGATGTTTTACTAGTAGTGGTGTTTTACTAACAGTGGTATTTTACTAGTTGTGGTGTTTTACTAACAGTGATGTTTTACTAACAGTGGTGTTTTACTAGTTGTGGTGTTTTACTAACAGTGATGTTTTACTAACAGTGGTGTTTTACTAGTTGTGGTGTTTTACTAACAGTGATGTTTTACTAACAGTGATGCTTTACTAACAATGGTGTTTTACTAGTTGTGGTGTTTTACTAGTTGTGGTGTTTTACTAGTTGTGGTGTTTTACTAACAGTGAAGTTTTACTAACAGTGGTGTTTTACTAGCAGTGGTGTTTTACTAGCAGTGATGTTTTACTAGCAGTGGTGTTTTACTAGCAGTGGTGTTTTACAAACAGTGGTGTTTTACTAGTTGTGGTGTTTTACTAACAGTGAAGTTTTACTAACAGTGGTGTTTTACTAACAGTGATGTTTTACTAGCAGTGGTGTTTTACTAGCAGTGATGTTTTACTAGCAGTGGTGTTTTACTAGTTGTGGTGTTTTACTAACAGTGATGTTTTACTAGTTGTGGTGTTTTACTAGTTGTGGTGTTTTACTAACAGTGATGTTTTACTAACAGTGATGTTTTACTAACAGTGATGTTTTACCAGCAGTGATGTTTTACTAGCAGTGGTGTTTTACTAACAGTGATGTTTTACTAACAGTGGTGTTTTACTAACAGTGATGTTTTACTAGCAGTGTGTTTACTAGTTGTGGTGTTTTACTAACAGTGATGTTTTACTAACAGTGATGTTTTACTAACAGTGATGTTTTACTAACAGTGATGTTTTACTAGCAGTGGTGTTTTACTAACAGTGTTGTTTTACTAACAGTGATGTTTTACTAGCAGTGGTGTTTTACTAACAGTGATGTTTTACTAACAGTGATATTTTACTAGCAGTGGTGTTTTACTAACAGTGATGTTTTACTAGCAGTGGTGTTTTACTAACAGTGATGTTTTACTAACAGTGATGTTTTAGTAACCGTGGTGTTTTACTAACAGTGATGTTTTACTAGCAGTGATGTTTTACTAACAGTGATGTTTTACTAACAGGGGATGTTTTACTACAGGGGATGTTTTACTAACAGTGATGTTTTACTAACAGTGGTGTTTTACTAACAGTGGTGTTTTACTAGCAGTGATGTTTTACTAACAGTGATGTTTTACTAGCAGTGGTGTTTTACTAACAGTGGTGTTTTACTAACAGTGATGTTTTACTAGCAGTGATGTTTTACTAACAGTGGTGTTTTACTAACAGCAATATAACAGTTTTACTGTTACATTGCTATAAGAGCGAACACGCCAACACTACACATATAACCTGCACATAAGAGAAAGCGTCGAAAGGTTCGACTTGGAGTTTCACAAGTCATACAGACTTGTGAATAATCCAAGTCAGACGGAAATGCCGTCATAAGCTTCTCTCTTCTTCTTATGTGCGGGTTATTTATGTATTGTTCCAGTCACAGTATTGTGCCTTGATGTTCCTTTTGAAGGCCTACATTCAGTATTTATGACACTCTCACTATTCTCAATTTCAGCGTCTCTCTCACTATGATTGTGTAATTGTGAATTGTAATTATTGGTTCTTGCTGGGCACGAGAGAATTTTTCTGTACGGCCGGATATCTTTTAATAGATTGTTGTCGTACATTCACTGGTGGACGTTGACTAAAATTGAAAGATGAAGGTTTTTGTCTCTGTTTCGTCTGAGGTAACAAATAAGCAAAAATTTTATTCTTGTTACAACAACTAAATCAATAGTCTAGTTAACTACTGGCCGTCTTCCACCGAGGTAGGGTGACTCGACACTTAAAAGGAGATACATTCACCATCGTTCATTCAATGGCGTTCTTGCCAGAAGTGCTCGACATTCTCATCCATCCCCATTCAGAGTGCAGACGCTGTACTCTCCTCTCAGACTCAAGTCCGGCTAACCAGTTTTTCCCCCCTGATTCTAGTCGTAAATGTTTCCTTGCTCACACTCCAACAGCACGTCAAGCCATGAAAACCACTTGTTTCCACTTACGCTTAACACTCGCACACAAGCCTGCTAGATGTTCAAGGCTCTAGCACTCAGAATGGGGAACATAGAGAGGCCAGATACCAATATATATAGAGAAAGAGAGATGAAATGAGGGAATGGAAGAAAATTGAATTCCTAAGACTATTAAAAAGTAAGAGAGAGAGAGAGAGAGGATAAACGGGAAATACTGAGAGGGGCCAGGTACCTAGAAGCAACTCTGTAATACTTTTGCAGTCAGTGAGACTGGGAAGCTGCAGTCTCCAGAGCTGGTGAGAGAACCAATAGGTCCTGGAGACTCCTTCCCACACAGATGAACGACTAGCAGGCCTTTGAGGAGTACTTTCTTCTCTCTCTCTTTTCCTCTTTTTTTTTTTTTTTTTTTTTTTTTTTTTTTACACAGGGTTTGACAAGGTTAAGGATCCCTAGCTTTATTGACAGCTATTTACAGGTTAAGGATTCCTAACTTTATTGGCAAGCTAAGAGCTGTTACCTACATCAGCTCATTTGAAAGCATTTTTATTGTTATGAGACATACAAGTAGGAAACAGGATGAAGTTGGAGCCATCTGTGGGCCAGCATTTTCATTTGATCAACTGACTTTATCTCGTTGACATCATTATCCTGTACGAATGTGTTCCATACTCGAGTCATCCTGGGTATGCATGATCTCAGATGGAGTGATGTTCTGGAGAAGGGTACAGCCAGAGTGAAGTTGCTGCTTTCTGCCCGTCTTGTGGCATAAAAGCTTGTTTCACGCAGTCCTCGAAGTGGATCCAAGTGTGGTGTTTTGACAATATTGGCCTTGTACATAACAGTAAGGCCACCCACATCCCTCCTATGTTGAAGGCTCTGCTGAAATGACAGATCTATCCAGGATGGGTCCAGGCGAGAGATGAGACGTCTTGCTCTGTTCTCTACTCTGTCAAGCAGTCGCAGATGAGAGGGGGGCAGGCAAACCAAGAAAGTGGAGCATACTCAAGGTGCGAGGTACTTGTGCCTCGTACAGGATCTTGCAACCCCTACTGTAAGCAGATGGGAGATACGGCGAAGTGCTGTAAGCTTCCTGGCTGCCTTGTTTGCAAGATTTACAACATGGTTCTTCATGGTTAGTTTGGAGTCAAATTTCACCCCAAGGATATCAACTTCTTCTCCAGGTGCCAACATCCTCCCATACATCCTTACTTCTGCACCAGCATTACCATCATGGTGCCTAGAGACGATCATCATTTGCGTTTTCTCAGGTGCAAATGTTACTTGCCATCTATTTCCCCAAGCTGATATAGCTCTCAGCTGGTGATTGATGTAGCTTAGAGCAGCTGGCATTTCTTCTCTTGGATAAGTGAATGTCAGTGTACAGTCGTCTGCATATGCATGTGATTCTGGGATGAGATGAAGAAGGTCGTTGAAGTAGACATTCCATAACAATGGACCCAGCACGCTTCCTTGTGGAACACTTGCCCCAATAGGATGTCTTGCTGATTCCGTTCCATTGAGAACTACACTTAGAGATCTACCATGAAGGTAGTCACTGAGGAGACATAGCGTAGAGCCTGCAATTCCCAGTGCTTGAAGTTTTGCTAAGAGGCCCTGGTGCCACACCCGGTCGAAAGCGCCAGCAATGTCCAGTGCTACCACACAGCTGACTTTGGATTCATCCAGTGACTGGTGCCACTTAGTGGAGAGGTTTAGCAACAGATCAGCAGCAGAGTAACCTTTCCTGAAGCCATATTGACGATCACAAAGTAGTGAGTGTAGTCAAAAAACTCTGTCATTTTCTTGAGATTATTGTCTCAAGGATCTTACCAGTGATTGACAGGATGTGACACTGTTATGTAGTTTAGCTGACTATTTCTGCTCTGCTCTTCTTTTTGTGACAGCATGACATTCTTGCCTCTTTCCATAGAGAGGGCCATTTACACTGTACTGGCAGTGCTGAAAGTTCGAGTTAAGAGGTGCTGCTACTGGTCTGCACAGTGTCTCAACATCTTGTGGCTCAACTTGTCTGGGCCCACAGCCTTTTCTTGGTCAAGCGATTTAATAGGAAATGCATCCTCCTCCTGCCTTATTTCACCTTTCACCACTGACGTTTTTACACAGTTTTGCAGCTAGCAAGAGGATCCCTTGCTGATCAGGAATCTTGCTATTTGGTTACAAAGTGTTTTCAGAAAGAGGTCCGCCTTACTCTTGACTACTAGAGAGGTGGCCCATCCTGTCGATTATTAGAGGTGGACATAAGTCTCCCTCATCTCCACTCTCTCTCACTCCCCTCCTCTCTACTCACTCTCCTCTCTCTCTCTCACTCTCTCCTCCCATGTTTTTTTACACAGGGTTTTAGAAGGTTACATTAAGGATCCCTAAGTATTTAAGGATCCCAAGCTATTTACAGGTTAAGGATTCCTAACTTTATTAACAAGCTAAGAGCTGTTACCTACATCAGCTCCTTTGAAAGCATTTTTGTTATGAAAGATACAAGTAGGGAACAGGATGAAGTTGGAGCCATCTGTGGGCCAGCATTTTCATCTGATCAACTGACTTTATCTCGTTGACATCATAATGCTGTACGAATGTGTTCCATACTCGAGTCATTCTGGGAATAAATGATCTCAGCTGAAGTGATGTTCTTGAGAGGGATACAGCCAAAGTGAAGTTGCTGCTTATTGCCCGTCTTGTGGTACAGAAGCTTGCTTCACTCTGTCCTCGAAGTAGATCCAAGTGTGGTACTTTGACAATATTGGCCTTGTACATAACAGTAAGGCCACCCACATCCCTCCTATGTTGAAGGCTCTGCTGAAATGACAGATCTATCCAGAATGGGTCCAGGCGAGAGATGAGACGTCTTGCTCTGTTCTCTACTCTGCCAAGCAGTCGCAGATGAGAGGGGGGGGCAGGTAAACCATGAAAGTGGAGCATACTCAAGGTGTGAGCGTACTTGTGCCCTCTCTCTCTCTCCCTTTTTCTTTACAAGCAAGGTTACTTGTTATTTATGATGAAAGAAATCTGACCTGTGTTCCCTTCCATGGATTGAGGCTCAACTCCTCCCATTTACCAAGGGGCTGTATAACCCCCCTACGCGTTTAGTGCTCCCTCGTGACTATAATAATAATAATAATAATAATAATAATTAATAAAAAATAATCTCTCTCTCTCTCTGTCTCTCTCTCTGTCTGTCTGTCTGTCTGTCTCTCTCTCTCTCTCTCTCTCTCTCTCTCTCTATCTCTCCTCTCTCTCTCTCTCTCTCTCTTCCCTTAATGCAAAGCAGTCAGATAAAAACTCCCAGGGCTTTTCTTTCTAATTATGAAGAAACTCAAGTCCTTTCAAAAAGTTTCTCATTTCGAAAACTTTGTCTTTTTATCCTTTGAGAAGGAAAATTAGAATTTTTTCCTATCAAGGAGTTGCGAGAGTGCTGGTGACGTTTGTGGGAGGAAGTGGGTGGTGGGCAGGGTGGTGGGCAGGGTGGTGGGCAGGGGCGGAGGACAGGAGCTTTTCTTGCTTTCATAACATGCCTTGTATATTCTAAGGATCGTCTCATTCGCCTCTGGATTTCAGTATTTAGGTTTCTCTCATCATCCTAGGCTCTTATCATCCTTCGAGGTTTTGTTCTCCCTTCCCCCCTCCCAGGATCCCCTTATTTTCCTAGGTTCCTCCACGCGTCTCTGCCTTTCATTTCTCTTGGGCTCCTCTAATTTTCCCTTGGATCCTTCTCATTCTCTCTGCCTACTCAGCCATGTCTTCTTATCTCCATTGTGCATCTCCTTCGTTTATTGAGCCCCTTGTCTCAGCCCCCCCCCCATTCTCTACCCTCTCCCATCTCTGATCGTATATCCTGATTGCTCAAAGAGCCTCAGGGGAGGCTGAGAATGAAGAAAAATACATAGATACTCTTCTAAGTTTTCCCCATCTCTCGCGTGTGTACCTGTTTAAATGTAAACACAATGTCTGCATACCCTAGCCTTCTGTCCTTATCACGTACGTGCTTGTGGTGTACCTGTGGCTAGTTTCGAGGACTGCAGAGTGACTGGCGCTCTGAGAAGCTCATGACATGAACACGCTCTTAGCAGAGATAATAACAATCTAACTCAGCCTTGTTCCTAGATTGTGCAGGATGAGTATTGTTCCGACAGAACATTTTTTTTTCCAATAAATTCCCTCCCGCAAATCAGAACAACACACTGATCTTCTATAAAGATATTCCGCCAGTTTATTATTATTATTATTATTATTATTATTATTATTATTATTATTATTATTATTATTATTATTATTATTATTATTATTATTATTATCCAGAGGGGTGAGGATGGAGCAAAATAGAATGACTCTGTAGTGGAGAGATGGCCAGGTAGGGGTCGGCCTAGGAAATGATGGAAGGAGGGGGGTAAAGGAGGTTTTGTGTGCGAGGTGCTTGGACTTCCAGCAAGCGTGCGTGAGCGTATTAGATAGGAGAGTATGGAGGCAAATGGTTTTTAGGACTTGACGTGGTGTTGGAGTGTTAGCAAGGTAATATTTATGAAGGGATTCAGGGAAACCGGCAGCCGCACTTGAGTCCTGGAGATGGGAAGTACAGTGTCTGCACTCTGAAGGAGGGGTGTTAATGTTGCAGTTTTAAAACTATAGTGTAAGCGCACCTCTGGCAAGACAGTGATGGAATGAATGATGGTGAGAAAGTTTTTCTTTTTCGAACCACCCTACCTTGGTACCACCTCCAGAAGTGTCCTGGGGACCCTCATCCTCAGAGAAAAGAATCAACTTACTTCAGGGAAAACTCAAGGTTCTGCCTGAAGCTGTTTGAATATTGTCTTCTCTTACCATCCCCTATATTTTATATTCAACCTTAATGACCCTCGTATAGTCGATAGGCTTTAAACCTAGAACACCAACATACCTGAACACAGTGTTGTGTAGATGGAGAACGAACACTAATCTCGATTTCTCACATCTTTTTTTTATGGTATTGACAACAGAAACTTGAGATAAAAGTCTTCTTTTGCTGCGTGTTTTTTTTTTTATCACTTGTTGGCTCACAGATACACTACAAATATTTCTTTTTCAGCAAATTTACCAATGTACGTCTTCAATCGAAGGGTGGGCTGTTATGAATGAGCTTTGAAGAGTGGGCTATCATGATTGGGCTTAGAAGGGTTGGCTGTCACGAGTGGGCTTAGAAGGGTGGGTTGTCATGAATGGGCTTCGATGGGTAGGCTGTCGTGAGTGGGCTTGGAAGGGTGGGCTTTGGCAAGTGGGCTGCACACTGACCTTATTCCTAGCCCCATCACAGCTAATTTCTTAAGACAAGAACTCAGAGGAGAATGTTGTCGTTCTGTGGCCGAAGTATTGCCCATGCATTTAAGAATGTACGTAGGTTCTTCACGCATTCACTTGATGACTCCGCTTGTCGTCCTTCCAAGAAACATTCACATCATTCTAAACAGATGTAATTTTTCTTTTAACAACTTTCCTGATGATTCACATGTTTGGCTTATGAAAGAACACGAAACTACGGAGATTAACGACACTGTAGAGGCCTGCAGAGTTGTCTTCAGTGTCATTGAACTGTACAGTGAGAGTCACTCATTTCTCTCTCTCTCTCTTCCTGCTGTTATACCCCTCCTCCTCCTCCTCCTCTTCCTCCTCCTCCTCTCTTCCCCCCTCCCTCCGATCAATAGTGCCGGTGTATCAGGGGTTAATAGCGTGATACGATTGTTAGGGAAGCTGTAATTAATCATCGTGGAACAGACCTGTCAGCTGAGTGGGCAGGCTCTAGGGAGGGAACGGGGAGAGAGGGAGAGAGAAAAAAGGGAAGAGAGAGAGAGAGAGAGCGAGAGAGAACGGAGAAAAATGTGGGGATTGAAATGCTTGTACAATAAAGAGGACACGAGAATACAAAAAAAGGCAGACAATAAATGACCCTACAGTCTATAAGGAAGCTAACTACATCGTAATTTTACTTCTCCTCTGTTATCACTAATACTTCTATGGCCTAGATAGTTCATTGTCAGTTGATCGTCCTGGGAAGTTTGTTAACTAACATCAGTGATCATAGTCAGCACCTATACTGTGTCTAGCGACACTAGATGAATAAGGTCTTCATAGCGTACTTGTCCAGCCGATTCTTGAAGGACTCTTATCTGTTTGCACTTAAAACACTCACGTTCCTGATGCCCTTTTTGCGTCCAGAAGAGGTATGAGGCGCTTTTTTGAGCCTCATTGACATTATTGCCAACGTGTTGGAGATACAGATATGAGGCAAACAGTCCCGTTAGTCTCCGTTTTTTTAACAGAGAAAATATTAATTTCTTTGAGACCTTTTTTCATGATATTACTTCTCACATTATGATATTTTTGAGCCAAAACTAATCAGCAAATTCAAGGTAAAGTCAGACAAGCATCCTAGTGTGTCAATATTGATTCTGAAGTACTGTGTTCAGAATTTCTAGCTATGAATCTTAGTATTCAGTTGACTTTGTTGCTAATTGATATTATTGAGAATATTAATGAAATTACAACTAGACTCCTTTTCTTTGTATCAGCTAGTAGGATTCCAAACATTGTTTACTCATGACTCACGAAACTGTAACAACACAAATGAAAACAAACAAACACACTAGCCTGGAGTTTTCGACTCACTATAGGTTCAAACCTCCACCCGTTCCGTGGTCTGTCTACTCATATTGAAGCATCAAGATGTAATTAATACTTGTCAGTTAGAGGAGGTGACTCTCAAGCAGATAAAGGCAGAGAAATAATTGTCTATATTTTTCCATATTTGTCTGAGATACTGGAATGTTCTCAGTCCTCAAGATAAGTAGCAGGGCCAGAAGCAGTGCCTCGACCCCTGCAACACAGACTGGCGAATACACACTGATGAGTACATTAGTATTATAACAAAAATCAAGCGTTAAACCACTGATGAGTACAAATAAATAAGCACACACTGATGAGTACAAATAAATAAGCACACACTGATGAGTACAAATAAATAAACACACACTGATGAGTACAAATAAATAAACACACACTGATGAGTACAAATAAATAAACACACACTGATGAGTACAAATAAATAAGCACACACTGATGAGTACAAATAAATAAGCACACACTGATGAGTACAAATAAATAAACACACACTGATGAGTACAAATAAATAAACACACACTGATGAGTACAAATAAATAAACACACACTGATGAGTACAATAAATAAAACACACTGATGAGTACAAATAAATAAACACACACTGATGAGTACAAATAAATAAGCACACACTGATGAGTACAAATAAATAAAGCACACACTGATGAGTACAAATAAATAAGCACACACTGATGAGTACAAATAAATTAAGCACACACTGATGAGTACAAATAAACAAGCACACACTGATGAGTACAAATAAATAACACACACTGATGAGTACAAATAAATAAGCACACACTGATGAGTACAAATAAATAAGCACACACTGATGAGTACAAATAAATAAGCACACACTGATGAGTACAAATAAATAAACACACACTGATGAGTACAAATAAATAAGCACACACTGATGAGTACAAATAAATAAGCACAATATAGTAATACGACAAACACATAAGAACATAATAAGATAATAATCTTTATTTCTACAAGTACAAGATGCAACTTAAACAGACCATAGTTGACATCAATGACATGCTGTATAAAAACCCCAGGTTATGCAGAGCATTTCCGGCAAAATAGGTTAATCTTGTCCCCCAGGTTGCGACCCACACCATTCGGCTAAGGTCCAGGTACCTACTTGCTAGGTGAACAGGGACAGCAGGTGTAAGGAAACATGCCCAGTGTTTGCACCCGTACCGGGGATCGAACCACGGATACTCAATGTGTGAGCTGAGTGCGCTACCAACCGACCTACGGGATACTTAAATACGTCCTGACTAGGGCTACAACCAAACAAAAAAAAATGCTGAAATATTCTTACAGGAAATGAATGATGATACGATGACTTTTGTTCTGACAATATCTCGCTAGTTCATGTCAAGAGAGTAAACATCCTGAGCCCGGATAACCACCCTGGTTTGACTAGTCTGAGCTTGGCCAGTGTCATCACTAGCCGTCACTAGCAAGGGTGAGTGTTACTGCTAGTATTGTGTTTATCCAAAGAACCTTACGAATTTCCCTAACGCCTGTTCTTGCTAGAGGGATTACATGAAGCTAGTGTTCTTTACCAGCTACCTGGTAAAGAACACTAGCTTGTGATTTTGATTGTTGCCGTTTTGTGTTGTTGTGGCTGTTGTGATTTTGATTGTTGCCGTTTTGTGTTGTTGTGGCTGTTGTGATTTTGATTGTTGCCGTTTTGTGTTGTTGTGGTTGTTGATGTTGTGATTTTAACTGTTGTCGTTGCGTAAGTGTTGTTGTGGTTGTTGTGATTTTGATTGTTGCCGTTGTGTGTAGTTGTGGCTGTTGTGATTTTGATTGTTGCCGTTTTGTGTTGTTGTGCTTTTGATTGTCGCCGTTTTGTGTTTTTGTGGTTGTTGATGTTGTGATTTTAACTGTTGTCGTTGCTTAAGTGTTGTTGTGGTTGTTATAATTTTGACGGCTACTGTTGTGTAAGTGTTGTTATGATTTTGATTGTTGTCGTTGCGTAAGTACTGTTGTGATTGTTATTGTGATTTTAGTGGTTGAATTTATAAAATAAATCGTAAAAAAAGATGCAAACAGTGGGGATAAATGCGGTGGCCATTTTGGTACATGTGGAGGAGAGTGTGAGAGATTTCGTGGTGGATGTGAGGGGTGATGGATGTAGTGGTGGTGGATGGTATATCGATGGATGTGGTAGTGGTCATATATGGAGGGGGGGGGAAGGGTTGATAGAAATAATAGTGGATGTGGGAATGGTAGATGTGGTGGTTGATGCAGTGGAATATTGATTTGCAAGGTGGTGATAGTAGTGGAGATGATGATGAGAGAAGTGACTATGGTGGGAAGTGGATAAAAGAAAGGAAAATAGAAGAAAAACAAAGATTGTACCTTATATATATATATATATATATATATATATATATATATATATATATATATATATATATATATATATATATATATATATATATATATATATATATATATATATATATATATATATAAAATATATATATATATATATATACAGTTTAAAAACTGTAGTGTAAAGCACCCTTCTGGCAAGACAGTGATGGAGTGAATGATGGTGAAAGTTTTTCTTTTTCGGGATATATAAAACAACACTGCGACTAGCCAAGGAGTCGAACCTATGCTGCTTTGGCCCGTCTCATGGTGAGCGAAAGACAGATGACGCTCTAGTCCACGGAACCACACAATTCTCAAGAATAACGCATATAGCCAAGCTAGATATTGTGCCCGTCATCCGAGAACATACGGTGGTGTGGATACCTCTGAGCTAATTTCATTCTACTCCCTGTTTGGTGTACTAGCCCAAAAAGCAATATTTTATATTATTGTACCCGACTAGACCGTCATCTGTCTTTCGCTCACCATGAGACGGGCCAAAGCAGCATGGGTTCGACTACTTGGCTAGTCACAGTGTTGTTATTGATCAGTAGCACTGGTTCGTGATATTGCTCATTGTGGTATTAAATTATTGTAAACTTATCTACAATATATTTAGTTGAATTAGGCTAAATTAAATTGCGCTTGTTATAATAAGGTTAGGTAAGTTTTCTAATGTTCTTTTAGTACAAAATTATTAATTTTTACATTAACGTGAATGAAAAAATATATCTTTAAAGGTATTTAATTTTAAATGAGTTCTTACTAATTGGCTAATTTTACCTATTCGGCACGAGGAAAGATTCTTTTCCACTTCCCCATGGAGATGAAGGGAGATAAAAGAGCAAGAACTATTTCTAAAAAATAGGTGAAAATTGAGATTGGTGTGTATACCTATGTATGTATATGTATATGTAATTTGTCTAAGTGTAAGTAGTAGTAGTATATTGTAATATTTTGCTTCCTGATTTCTTTATCCATTCAGAGTAAATAAATAAATACTAGTTATTGTTTATCATATTTCTCGGAAAATTATGGAAAAAACTATGAAGCTTAAATTCTTTTTATCATATATTTAAAGATGTTGTTTACGTGTCTGCAGGACCCAGGTCACAGCAGGGATTCTTAAGGATGGGGAGACCACGCATGCGACGGAGGCCGCTGACTGTACTCATGATCGGGTTAACCCTCGTAGTAGTGGCTGGGATGTTTCTTCACTTCAAGTTCTTAAACCGTGTGACCCCTGGGTATTCTGAGAGACAGTACGAAGCTTCGTTTTCTGACCTTCACTCTCCTGAGAAATCTTCCAAGCCTACTGACATTTTTCTAGATACTTCTGTATCACCTCCCAGTTCCACGAGCACACAGAGGAGCGATCAGTCGATCTCAGTTTGTGGACACCCAATGCTCTATTATGAATATGATTCGGATCCTGTAAAAATCGTAACCAGTGAGCCACAGGCTTCTGTAACTTTAAGAGAGACCAATGTAGAAGGCAGTAAACAACCAGAGAATGCTGAAAGGTTGATTAAAAAAAAGCGATCTATTCCGCTTCATCTGCGGGAGATCAACGCCACTGATCAAGATTCATCTTGGAGTCCTGAGACTTCAACTGTTTCCATAAATGGCGAGGAGGCTTCACATCTCAGTTCCTCTAACACCTCAAATCTCGGCCTGACATCCACCACAGAAATAAGTTATACGGACAATTTTTATAATATATATTTACATTATAGTGACTACCCTCTATACAAGAAAATATCTTATACAAGGGTTCTTTTTTTTTGCGAATACATTTTCTCAGCCGTCTATGGAGAGTACAGCAACTTCACAGATACTGTCATCTCCTACGATAACTCTTCCTTACAATAATTACTGATCAGCATTTTATGGACCTCTGTTTGCCCCTTTATATTGCACATTATGAATCTTATTGCATAGAAAAAAAGTTGATAACAGTATGTTCTCCTGAAGAAATTGCCTTCTTGCACAATCATGGTTGCCAAAGACCGTCCAGTGAGGACGTATCTTTTGAAAAGCTTTTGGCCTCGACGCTGCTGGAAGAGGACGAAGTGTGTTTCCAGGGTGTGTGTAGAGGAAGTGTTCGTGTTGTGGAACGAGTAGCCGGTGACGCCCTCGTTCTACTGATTAGTCCAGATGTATTTCACAGTTATAACGGGTCTTGCTACAAGTACGTCAGGAAACTCTATGATCTAGAGGATATTGAGAGTGAAGGTTTGTACCTGACGAGGAATCGGCACTGGCCAACTTGCTTCCCGTGGTATGACGTTTTGTGGAAAGTAGAGCCTGAGACACTAGGTATGGTGCGTACCTGGAGCTACCTGCCGCTACGGTGTCGAGTGACTGAAGGGGTCCTGGTAGCTCTGGTGATGATGATTGTTGTCAGCGGCCTGACGGGAAACGTACTGGTAGTGGCTGTAATGATCAGAGGACACCACTTAGGTGAGCCTTCAAATATTCTCCGCACCTCCCTCGCCATAGCTGATCTTTTTGTCTGTTTGTTCGTTTTGTTGCCCAGTCTGGACGCCCACCTGTCTTTCATGGACGACAGGAATGTCGAATCTCCGTGGTGGAAGCATGCCGTTGTGAGTGACGAAGTGGCATCCCAGCAGGAGGCTTCGGGAGCAGGTGTAGTGATTGACGGCGGCTTCTGGTTATTTTCTGCTCTAGTACTGAGTTCCTGCTCCTGTATTTCACTTCTAAATTTATTTGCCTTGAGCTTGGAGAGATTTAGCTTAAAAAGCAAAGTCATTCAGTATAAAGTTGTGTTCACGCGGCAGAGAGCGAGAGTCTTCGTGGCAATGACTTGGATGTTAAGTGTTCTCGGGTCTCTGGCCCTTACTTACAGTGAGGATGGCACTCGGGCTCTCTGGTACCCCTTCTACAAACTGCCTCTCGGCGTGTCACCCAGAGGGCTGGAAACCGTTCTCCCAGCTTTTGTAGTGTCCATCCTGGGTCTTGTGTGTCTGCTGACGGTGGTTCTCTCGGTGCTGGCTCTACACAACTACAAGAAGGAAATGGCGAGACGAACTGGTAACCTTCGGGAGTTCGGGGAAACCGACGTTGACCAGAGTACCGAGAGCTCGATACAAATCATCACTATCATGATACTGATGACAATATCGTTACTCTTTTCGGCTTCCCTGGCTGCTGTCGCTTTATTGTTGCATATCGCGGCCGTCAGCGTCGCTCACATGGAGCTGGTAGGATACTTGTGTTGGTGGGGGTTCCTGGCAGCCTTCTCCTGGAACCCCTGGCTCTACAACATGCCCAGTCAGTCCTTCAGGAAGGAAGCAACAGCCCTTATCAAGGTCCTGCTGCCAAAGAGACTGACAGAGCAGTCCTGGGGGCAGCTGTTCAGACGTAGTCGGACGAAGACAACAGAGTCGTCAACAGACTTAGAGCTCAACATCTCGAGCTTCACAAAGCCAAAGAGGAAAGAAATGGGCATTCCTGGTATCAGAAGAATGCCGTATATGTAGATTTCTTTACAGATGTTATCGCTGGTTACTTACCAAGAATGTTGCAGTGGTGTGACACTTCCAAGAGGCGTGGCAAGGGAATGACACTTATCAGAGATGCGGAAGTATATGTACTCACCTAATTGTGGTTGCAGGGGTCGAGACTCAGCTCCTGGCCTCGCCTCTTCACCGACCGCTACTAGGTCCTCTCTCCCCCTGCTCCATGAGCTTTATCATACCTCGTCTTAAAACTATATATAGTTCCTGCCTCCACTACATCGCTTGCCAGACTATTCCACTTCCTAACTACTCTATGACTGAAGAAGGCATCGCCCAGCGATTTGGCAGTGTGAGATACTTCCTGGAGATACAGCACTGTAAGATACTTCGCGGAGATGCTACAGTGTGTGTGTGACACTTTCCAGATATGTGGCAATCCGGGACACTTCCCGGATCACTTCCCATGAAAGGTGCTAACAAACGCACGCCTTTCTTCTCCTTGGTATTGCTATGCAATGCACTGAATCACCATGATTTATACAGTTCACCTACGTATACAGGAAGTCCTCACTTAACGTCGTTTCATTATAAGGTTGATGAGAAAAAGAAATCAATTCCCGGCCCAGGAATGGAAAATATGGAAAGACTTAAATACTTGGGATGGAGGACACGCATCGGCTTAACTCTCCATGTTCACTAATGGCCATACAAATGAAAGCTTTCAGTTTATTTGAAGATCTAAAGGAAAATCAGTGTTCTAGTGCTGAAAGTGAGACTTTCGTGGGAAGTCGTGGTTGATTTCAACGTTTTAAGAAACGTTTAAAATTACATGACATGCATAAAATAGGCGAGTCTGCAAGTGCCGACAAATAAGCCGCAGCTGCTACCCAGCTTTACTATTATGTCAACTTCCTCTCTCATGGCTGTTTATATTCCGGTTTTATGATATGTAACGTGTTTCTTATATAATTCTGGACAACATTTGATACCTAAATTAATCAAAATATCAGTAATAGAGTAAATATCCGATATAATAGCGTCTCAGAGCGACATACTCCATAGTCTGTCAACTTTTCCCAAAGTTGACAGACCCATAAATATAACTAGAGAAAATGAAGTGTATTAAATACTTTACTTCAAAAAGAGTTCTTCCAGTATTGTCAATGAACTTATTATGTCCTGCGGAATCCAAATATACGACTGTTTACTAATTTTGTGGGATAATTGTCACTCAATAATGGTCTGAGACTGATAATGGTCTGAGATTGATAATGGTCGAGGACTTAACTTAACAATGGTCCAGGAGGAACCGTAACGTCGTCTGATGTTTCATCTCTGAAGAGTGAAATATTTGTAAATTAAATTACTTTTAGCGCGTTTTCAATAGCACATTCACAAGTGTCATGGATGCTGTGTTGTGTCTGTGTCATGGGTGCTGTGTTGTGTGTGTGTCATGGGTGCTGTGTTGTGTGTGTCTGTGTCATGGGTGCTGTGTTGTGTGTGTGTCATGGGTGCTGTGTTGTGTGTGTGTCATGGGTGCTGTGTTGTGTGTATCTGTGTCATGGGTGCTGTGTTGTGTGTGTCTGTATCATGGGTGCTGTGTTGTGTGTGTCTGTGTCATGGGTGCTGTGTTGTGTGTGTCTGTGTCATGGGTGCTGTGTTGTGTGTGTCTGTGTCATGGGTGCTGTGTTGTGTGTGTCTGTGTCATGGGTGCTGTGTTGTGTGTGTCTGTGTCATGGGTGCTGTGTTGTGTCTGTGTCATGGGTGCTGTGTTGTGTGTGTCTGTGTCATGGATGCTGTGTTGTGTGTGTCTGTGTCATGGGTGCTGTGTTGTGTGTGTGTCATGGGTGCTGTGTTGTGTGTGTGTCATGGGTGCTGTGTTGTGTGTGTCTGTGTCATGGGTGCTGTGTTGTGTGTGTCTGTGTCATGGATGCTGTGTTGTGTGTCTGTGTCATGGGTGCTGTATTATGTATGTCTGTGTCAACAGTGTCATGGGTTCTGTGTCAAGGGTGTTGTGTCGTGAGTGTTTGTACCTGTGTCATAGATACTTGGGGAGTCTGTGATACGAGTTTTCGTTGATTAAGGAACATAATATGTGTGTGAAAATAAAAACTGAATGAGAAAGGTAACAGAGTCTTTAATTTTCCTAAAGTGTTTCTCTGACGTATTTCGAGGTATCTAATATAATCAGTAAAGGACCCCAGTGGAAATAAGTCACTCTGTCTGACTTTCTTGGGTTATCCTAGGTTCTCTACACATATGCTGCTGTGTATGATAATTCTATGTAACTGTATTTGTGTATACCTGAATAAACTTACTTACTTACTTACAGTAACGAGTAATAAATTTAGATGAGGCATCATTGAAAATTGTTAAAGAAAACGATAATCTTTACTCACTTATTTTTCACCATAGAAACAGTAATCTTTGTTTTTAACATAAACTAGTCTAAACTTATCTTTTCATTATTATAAATAAATCTAACAATTCCCAATTTGAACAGCTCATGCCTTGAACTTGTATTGATATATAAATCAACTAAACAGTCTATTATAGGCTTCTTCATAACTTATCACCACTATAGGCCTATAGTAATTGTAATATTATACTATTTTTTGTTATTTCATGTTGATCATAGTAGCCTCACAATGTGGTACCTCAAGTAATTTGAATTTTGTCAAAGGGCTAGCATTATTTTGGTTATTTCTTGGAATATGTCGTGTATGGAGACGAAGTTATGGGTTATACGAGACTATTATTACTTCTCTTCACCTGTACACCACCAATCAAGAATATATTATTCTTTATTCAAACTGGTGAGAGCCTCCTCGATACGAGGCAAATGCTGTTCTCTCAGTTGAAATTAATTAATATTTCCAACTTTAGAAATCTCTACGTACATCCTTCTGAAAGGTAATAGGATGATGGAAAGAAAGGACCAGCAACTCCCTTGGATCAGTTGAGGAAAAGACGTAATTAAACGTGGAGACTGTCCCGACCTGAGGTTATGTAAGTTATTTAAGCACAGGTACACATAAATACAATTATTTATACATAGTGTCAGATAAAGTTACTTATTTCCAATGGAGGCCTTGAAATTTCCACTGGGGTTGTACTGGATGGCGACCCCTGGAGAGTCTGGATTTCAAGGAAACTTCCATCATTATGAACCTCCGTGCTGGTGAAGTTTGGTACCTGTAAAATAAGATAATTTGAGTATCTGCAGCAGAGGGGGCTCCAGAAATTATTTATAAGTGGGATGGCAATCTGAAGATTTGCCTTGAAGAATTATTATTATTCTAAGTAGTAGGTTGGTAGATATCAACCACCCAGGGAGGTACTACCGTCCTGTTAAGTGAGTGTTAAATGAATCCTGTAATTATTTTGCATGATGGTAGGATTGCTGGTGTCTTTTCTGTCTCATAAATATGCAAGATTTCAGGTACATGTTGCTACTTTTACTTACACTTAAGTCACACTACACATACATGTACAAGCATATAGATACACACCCCTCTGGATTTTCTTCTATTTTCTTTCTTGTTCTTGTTTATTTTCTCCCATCTCCATAGGGAAGTGGAACAGAATTTTTCCTCCCTAAGCTATGCGTGTCGTAAGAGGTGACTAAAATACCGGGAGCAAGGGGCTAGTAACCCTTTATCCTGTATACATTACTAAATCTAAAAAAAGAAAAACTTTCGTTTTTCTTTTTGGGTCATCCTGCCTCGGTGGAATATGGCCGGTTTGTTGAAAAATTATTATTATTATTATTATTATTATTATTATTATTATTATTATTATTATTATTATTATTATTATTATTATTATTATTCTTTGGGGTAGATGAAAATTTTTAGGAGCGTCAGCCCCTCAGCACTGCTACTGATATGTAGCCTAGGAGCAAAGTTAATAATTAATTCTTTGCCTATACCTTAGGCTACCAGAATTACAGTAATGTATGAGCAATCGCATAGTTATCACAAGGATTAAAAAATATCCTTCCTAATTTGGGGTTTTCACTCCGTACGTAACGGGATGAAAGCAGGGAACGTCTAGTGACACAGGTAACGTTCTGGATGTGAAGGTAGGAGGCTTCCAAAGTGCCTCTGTGACAAGCCGACGTTCATTATTTTAATGAGTTGACTTGAAGACTTTTTCATTTCTTTTTCTGTAGACGTTGACACATGTTTACTGATTAGAGAGAGTTAGTCAGATGTCTTTACTGTGTCAACAATATAATACTTATATATTTGTCCTGATACCATTTACAGTCAAGCTTCCTTGCTAGCCTGACGTCACGTGGCTCCCCGACTAAACCAGCCAGCTAGGACGCAGGCACGGATGCCAACGTAGCGTTTATCGCCCTAGTTTGGCACATTTAGAGTTTCTCTAGCTTGAGTTTATTCTAGATTGCTTGGAGGCGCTTTTTAATGTTTTTTAGTTGGTCTAGTGTGAAATATAGAGCGCTTTTGCCATCTATTTTTTCTTAAAATCCTAGCTAAGTATATATGTAATAAACACCGGCCTAAATGAAAGTAAGGAAAGAAAGAAATAAGCTTAATAATGAATCTCAGCAGGCACCTTTCTAAAGTTCAGGTCAGACAAGTCCAGATCATGCTCAGTCGTGACTCACCTGACATGGGATCATGTCCTGGGCTGAGCCTATGACTGACAGACTGTGTGAAACATCTGTCACACCAGTTCGACTTTTGTTTAGATCCTCGCTTGTGTTAACTGTTACCCTTACTGTTACTGTTGGTTTATTTGTTCTGACTGTTCATTATAAGTGCAGTGACTCAGTGACTCGAGAAACCAAAAATGATGAAGAAGTAGAGGATGATGACAAAATATTTTTGTAAGTACTGCAAATGTTCAATTGCAGCCAAGTTAAGTGATATTGAAAGATACAGAAATATTGCCAAGCACAAGACAACTGAACTGTTCAGGTACACAAAGACAATTCTTCAGTCTGAAAGGCTAAGCGATGATGTAAGAAAATCAGAGGGAACTGTGTCTTTGTTCATTGCTGAACACTGTTCATTGCAAGTAGCTGACCATTTAAGTGAACTCTGCAAAAAAAAAAAAATTATGCTGACATTTCTAGTTGTAAGAACCTTAAGCTCAGGAGGACAAAAATGCAGTGCAAGTGTTTACCATGCACTAGCACCATATTCTAGTTCCAGATTTGGAAGCTGATATTGGATATAGTAAATTCAGCTTATTATGAGATGAAAGGGATGATATTTCTGTAAATAAACTATTAAGTATTGCTATTAAGTATTATTCAGAGAGAAACAGATTGTGGTTATTTAGACCAAGTTGAACTGTGTGACTGCAATGCTAATACAACATGCGATCCTTTCAAGGAATCTTTAAAAAGTAATGAACTTGAGTTTCTAGGCACTGATAATGTTTCTGTTATGGCCGATGTCAACAAAACTGATGTTGAGTATCAAGAGTTTGAGAGTCGTACTGAGAAGACATGGTAAATGCTGCTATGATTATAAACTATCAAATGAAATCATGCGAAAAATAGCCTCTATGTATGCATATCAACATTCTACTTAACTATCACAACAAGAAACAGCTACATAAGCCGAGGTTGAAATTTAGCACATCTAGAATAATTGCCTGTGTACTGGTGAGAGCAATGCATAATGTGTTATTAAATCTAGCGAGTTTTTGGACAATAATCTAGCGTTGTCTGAAAATTTCATTTGGCAGTCCTGGTCCCAGGCTTCCTTCTCAGAACTAGACCAGGAATAGTAGTGGACAGAAGTGAAGGCTCGGCTCTTCCACGTTTACCAAATATACGCCTCTATAAGAATCTACAGTTGTTTCCTTACGCCGTCACTCCATCCACGAACCCTTACTATACCTGCAGTGCTAGCTAAAATTAACAATGTCCTTGGCTCCAAGACTTCCCTCCCAGCCCAATAACATTTCCAATAATATTTACACTATTACCACTTAATTTCGTTCCCAAATTGAAAAAATCTGATATTTTATTATACGACATTACAGTAAATCTGGGATTACATATGATTATGATTTAATTCCTTCATGGATTAATAAATTAAGCTTAAATCCTCTGATGAAATTTTATTGTTTACACAGATTTTTAAATACGTATACACAAACACTGGATTACGGTCATGGAAGTCATGCATACTTTGTAAGTCATGCAGGGAATTTAAAACATTTACTAAATACTCAGTATTAGTCTTACTGGAAGGTTTCAGTCTGTATACAAATTACTATAATGATTGTAGTAAACTGAGGGTGTATAAATACCGAGAAATACACACCTGATAGCTATACACTGTTGTATAAGCAGTAAAACATCAGCACTGTACTTCTCACAATAACACTAACTCACGCACACACACACACACACACACACACACACACACACAAAACACACACACACACACACACACACACACACACACACACACACACACACACACACAGTGGGCTCAGGACTCTTGATGCATGAAATTGGAACTACCCTCTCCATCTTAGGATCAAATCTGGATACCTCCCATTCCCTATACCCTGTACGGCCCCTAGGAGTTTAACGCCTTCCCTTGAATGTATTCGTAATAAACCCCAGCACCTTTACAATACCTTTTTTAAAGGTCATTTGTTATATTCTCAGGCATCGTTTCCGCGTTCTCAGGAGTTTTGGTTACGGCGTTCATATTTACCATGGTTGTCCCAGGATCGCTCTTTAACACAAGGTAACGTCACGATTCCCGTTTTCTCCTCAACACAATGGAGAAGCATTCAAAGAAAACGGTCTTTGACTTGAACTCCCATTTTCTTTGCTGCATCTGCCACAGTTCACCCCCTCCCCCTTTTTAGTTTTTCTTCCCCATCATTCTTTTATATCTTGTTTATTACTTCTCCAGGTTTCCTGGTTCGTTTTCAAGATATTTACTTTCTTGTACGCAATCTAAATTTTGTCTTTAATCCATTTTCTTTGTACACTTTATTTCTCTTCTTGTTTCTGTCTCTGTTGGCTCTAAAAATTTCTTGTCATTTCCTTTCGGCATTCCTTAGTTCATTTCTTTAATCTTTTATTAATATTCCGTCAAGACCTTCTTGTGTGTCATAGAGAGCCCCTGTGCAACTTAATGTATATAGTATATATCACGAGATGTATATCATTCGGTATATATAAACCCACATTTATTTATCCCTGAGTGTATATACACAGGTGTGCATGTCTTAGTGCCTATACATCAAGAGATGCATGTCTTCAATATACATTCACCGAGAGGTGTTTTTCAGTGTATATACATTGAGGTGTGTATGAAGGTGTATACATCGAGAGGCTTGTTATAGTGAATAAACACTGAAAGGTGTATATTTCTCAATGTGCATAAATCAATTTTTTTCTCAGTGTGTATCTTTCAATATATACACCGAGAGGTGTATATCCCTCATTGCATGTATACCTAAAGATGTATTTCAGTGTATATAAACTGATAGGTGTGTAAATCTCTTAGTTTATACGCACAGAGAGGTGCAAATATCTTTTTACATACCGAAAGGTGTATATCACCCAATTTATATACAGTGAGAGCTATTCATCTAGTGTATTTTTACGTGTTTCCCTAGAGTATACACACCAAAGATGTATATCTCCCTGTGTATATACATCAAAATCTGTATATATCTCTTTCGTTGCATATACACCGAGAGGTGTGTATTTCAGCGAACATAAGCCAAGAAGTGTATACATATTGCATGTTCATTAAGATTGGTGGGTATCTGTGTATACAAACGTAGAGGTGTATATTTCTCTGTTGTATTTCTCGCTTTTCCGTCTGACTTGCGACCTTCGCTCGTAAAGCAAAGATCGCAACGGACCAGCCAGTCTAGTACACAATCCTCATTTTATCCTCGAAAACGAATCAGAAAATCGAGAAATTAACATAATTCATCGACGCTAAATAATGTTAATTAACTTTAAATTGACTTGAGACCAATTTAGCAGAATTAACCCAACTTATGTTAATGTTAAATAAGGTGAGATTTACTCTAATGCTTATTTTAGGGAATAAAGTATTATTAACAGTAATGTAATTAATCTACCGTACTCTATATGCCTGTTAAATATAATTAACTGATAAAAATCAACAAATTAACATTAAATAATGATTAGTAAGAATGAAAATACACAAGTTAAACTAAAAGAGGACAATAAATGCTCTTTTTTTTAATAATAAAAGAGAAATTAAATAAAAAAAAAAAACTGTCTGTCGAATATTATTAACGTACAAATAAAAATTTTATTCGTCTTAATGCAAATCAGTAAGTGCAGCCCCATGTTTTTTTTTGTACTTAGGTTGTGAAACATTCTGAACTGGAAAAAAGTTTTTTTTTTTTTTTGTTTTTTGTCTTTGCTACAGGAAAGTGAACTTAAAAACTGGCATCCATTTCCAGTCTGGAAAAGTTTAGGTCTCTGACTGTCTCTGTCTGTCTCTGCTGTTGTCTCTGTTCTGTCCTGTCTGTCTCTGTCTGTCTCTGTCTTCTGTCTGTCTCTCTGTCTCCTCTGTCTGTCTGTGCTCTTCGTCTGTCTCTGTACTGTCTCTTCTGTCTGTCTCTGTCTGTCTCTCTGTCTGTATGTCTTCTTGTCATCTGTTGTTTCTCTGTCTTTTTGCCTCTCGTTTGCAAGTTAAGTTCTACTTTTCTCAGTAATGTCTGTTGTCCTTTTCTTCTTGATCTTTTTCTGTCTGTCGTCTTCTAGTACTGCTACGTATGTCTTTTGCCTGTCTGTGTCTGCCTGTCTTTGTCGTCTGTTCTGTCTGCTCTTGCTGTCTGTATTCCTCTCTGTCTGCTGTGTCTTTCTCTCTGTTGAATCTGTCTGTCTGGTATGCCGTCTCTGTCTGCATCTGCTCCTTTTTTTTGTATCAAAGTTTGTTCAGTTAGGATCCCTAGCTTTATTAAAGGTAAGAGTTTACCACATCGTTCATTGTATAACAGAGAGCCAACGTCTTGCTTTAGCTACTGTGAAGATACAGATCAGCGGGGGGGGGTCAGGGAGGAACCAAGAAGTTGGAGCATCTTCTCTCTCATGCGTCTCTCATCTGGGGGCGTCTCTCTCATCTCTATCGTCTCTCTCCTCTCTCTCTCTCTCCCTCTCTCTCTCTCTCTCTCCTCTCTCTTCTCTCTCTCCCTCCCTCATTCTTTCAAACACACCGGCCATATCCCACCGAGGCAGGGTGACCCAAAAAGAAAAACAAAATGCCCCCGGCTTATTAGTCGCCTCTTACAACACGCATGTCTTATGCAGGAAGAATTCTGTTCCACTTCTCCATGGAGATAAGAATAAAGAACTAGTAAGAAAATAGAAGAAAACCCAGAGTGGTGTGCATACAACATACATACATACATATAATATATATATATATATATATATATATATATATATAATAAAAATATATATATATATATTTTATATATATATATGTGTGTTGTGTGTGTGTTTGTATGTGTGTGTGTGTGTGCGTACTCATCTAGTTGTAGTTGCAGGGGTTGATTCACAGCTCCTGGCCCCGCCTCTTCACTGGTCGCTACTAGGTCACTCTTCCTGCTCCATGAGCTTTATCATACCTCTTCTTAAAGCTATGTATGGATCCTGCCTCCACTACATCACTTTCCAGATTATTCCACTTCTTGTCATCTCTGTGACTGAAGAAATGTTTCCTGAGTCCTCGACTTCGAACTGTGACCCCTTGTTGTGTGTGTGTGTGTGTGTGTGTGTGTGTGTGTGTGTGTGTGTGTGCCACCTCCCCACAGATAACCCCCCCACACACCTCCATACAGTCACCTCCCCACAGATTTCCCACACATGCATCTCCCCAAAGATGCCTCCCACACAACCTCCTCCACAGCCACCTCTCCACAGTCACCTCCTTCATAACTACCTCCCACACAGCCACCTCTCAATAACGACGTTCCCATAGCTACCTCCACACAGTCACCATCCCACAGCCACCTTCCCACAGCTACCTCCCACACAGCCACCCCCACACAGCCACCTCCCCACACCGACCTTCCCACAGCCACCTCCACACAGTGACCTTCCCACAGCCATCTTCCTACAGCCACCTTCCCACAGCCACCTCCACACACCCACCATCCCACACCACACCATCCTACAGCCACAACCCCACATCTACCTCCCACACAGCCACCCCAACACAGCCATCCCACACAGCCATCTCCCCACAGCCCCCTCCCACAGCCCTACCCACACAGCTGACCAGAGAAAGCGATGATACAGTTATCAATCATGGCGTCAATTTTCACTTGTCCCAACACTCTGCCAACTCCACGAGAATTCTTTTTTTCCCTTCTTTTTTCAGCTCAGTCTTTTTTAGCGCCGCCTTTTTTCGGCAAGAGATGGAAGAGCGGTGTATATTTGGCGGCTTATTCCAAGTTGGCGGCTTACTAAGGGTGATAATATTTGACGACGAAGTGTACTAAGTTGACGGTTGTATATATATATATATATATATATATATATATATATATATATATATATAATAATAATAGTGTGTGTGTGTGTGTTTGGAGACAGAAACACAAAAGATTGATCTGTATATTTTGATCCCCTTCTGGTGGTGGTGTGGCTAGGGGTGTGCACGACTCCCTGGTGGTTGTGTGGCTAGGGGTGTGCACGACTCCCTGGTGGTGGTGTGGCTAGGGGTGTGCACGACTCCCTGGTGGTGGTGTGGCTACGGGTGTGCATGACTCCCTGGTGGTGTGTGCTAGGGGTGTGCACGACTCCCTGGTGGTGGTGTGGCTAGGGGTGTGCACGACTCCCTGGTGGTGGTGTGGCTAGGGGTGTGCACGACTCCCTGGTGGTTGTGTGGCTAGGGGTGTGCACGACTCCCTGGTGGTGGTGTGGCTACGGGTGTGCATGACTCCCTGGTGGTGGTGTGGCTACGGGTGTGCACGACTCCCTGGTGGTGGTTGTGGCTACGTGTGCATGACTCCTGGTGGTGGTGTGGCTACGGGGTGTGCACGACTCCCTGGTGGTTGTGTGGCTAGGGGTGTGCACGACCTCCCTAGGTGGTGGTGTGGCTACGGGTGTGCATGACTCCCTGGTGGTGGTGTGGCTACGGGTGTGCACGACTCCCTGGTGGTGGTGTGGCTACGGGTGTGCACGACTCCCTGGTGGTGGTGTGGCTACGTGGTACATGACTCCCTGTGGTGGTGTGGCATAGGGGTGTCACGACTTCCCCGGTGGTGGTGTGGCTAGGGGTGTGCACGACTCCCTGGTGGTGGTGTGGCTAGGGGTGTGCACGACTCCCTGGTGGTGGGAGTTGGATCCTGGTGTTGTTTCAGGAACCTCTCATCAGGATATGGAACAGACTTTCTGACAGAGAGAATTATTATTATTATTATTATTATTATTATTATTATTATTATTATTATTATTATTATTATTATTATTATTATCAAAAAGAAGAGAGAGAGAGAGAGAGAGAACGAGAGAGAGATGCTGATATACATTCAGTTAGTAACTAAGTATTACTGCAGCCATACAAACCTGTTTAACGGCTTTCATCATCATCATCATCATCATCATCATCATCATCATCATCATCATCATCATCATCATCATATCATCATCATCATCATCATCATCATCATCATCATCATCATCATCATCATCATCATCATCATCATCAGACAGTATGTATCCCCTACTGGATGCATGTGTCCACCCTCTGTATTCACTGCCTCTCTTCATAAGACCTCTCCCGACCATTGTGTGTCTTCAATCTTCCTGATTTCGCCTGGCCATCTGGTGCTGGAATTTTTTCTTCTCCTTTTTTTTAATATATATATATATATATTTTGTCTTGAGTCCACCGTTCCTCTAGTTAACTTTCACTTTTATTTTAGTTCCCATCTTTTCTGGTAATAAAGAGCACTTTACTCTTTTCTCATTTGTTCGTTTATTTTCCTGTCCCTCGAGGCTATGACTAGCATTTCTCACCAACCTATTTTAAATTGTTTGGATTTTTTTTTGGGGGGGGGGGGGACGTACTCACAGAGTGTGGCTTACAATCTAAAGTTTCCGGATTGAAACCCGGATAGGACTTAAATCTCGGGTGGGACAAGTCTTGTAACGTCTGCTGACAGCCGACATATTATATATATATATATATATATATATATATATATATATATATATATATATTATATATATTATATATATATATATATATATATATGTCGTGCCGAATAGGCAGAACTTGCGATCTTGGCTTAAATAGCAAAGCTCATCTTGCCATATAGGACAAGTGAAAATTTGTGTATGCAATAATTTCGCCAAAATCATTCTGAACCTAACGAAATAAATATATTTCACTATGTTTGTTTAGTATTAAATTATTGTAATTATTATTATTATTATTATCAAGGGGGAAGCGCTAAACCCGGAGGATTATACAGCGCCTGGGGGGGGATATGTGGAAGGCATTCAGACTTAATTCGGGGAACTGGAGCACAGATCCAATTCCCTAAATCAAGAGCCCCTCACCAACATCAAGGAACCTTCCTTGAGGGGAAATTATTGTAAACAAATATAAAATATATTTAGCTGGGTTAGGCTAAAATAAATTGCGCTTGTTATAATAAGGTTAGGTAAGTTTTCTAAGTTCCTTTTGGTGCAAAATTATAAATTTTTACATCAACATTAATGAAAAAAATATATCTTTAAACGTATAAGAGAAAATTTTAGAAAGGACATAATTTTAAATGAGTTATTGCTAATTGACCAGTTTTACATATTCGGCACGACATATATATATATATATATATATATATATATATATATATATATATATATATATAATATATATATATATATATATATATATATATATATATTAATATATATGTATATAATTTATTCAGCTTTACTGGCTGTTGTATATGTTGCATTGAGTGTTAATGATCCCCGTGTGGTACGTAGCCACTAAACTTAACCAATCAGCCAACCCTAACAACCAGTCATAACCCCTTGTTTACCTAGAATACAAGCTAGTGTTGTGGGTAGCATCCTGGGTGGAAATTAGCGAGGCCTACTGGTCATGCTAGCCAAATCCAAGTCACCTACTTGCCTAACCTAGTAATTATGTAACTAGTGTCAGCTTTGGCCAATATTTAAAGGAATGCTATAATCAACGTTAAACATCGTTAATTTTTTGTTAGTGTTACTTAGAAGTCATAATATCCATAAACTTAAAACTTGTATTTACCAAACCACGTGAAGGCAATGGTGTGTTTCATTGCTTTATGTACATATCTACACTCATGTACACATTTGCTCTCATGTACATTTCTACTCATGTACACTTCTGCTCTTATGTGTATCTCTGCTCATGTGCACCTCTGCTCATGTACACCTCTGCTCTCGTGTACTGTGTACTTTTTTCTCATGTACGTCTCTGTTGTCATGTTCATCCTGGCTCCCATATACACCTTAAAATAAAGCAAGATCGTTACTAGAGCTTTAGATAATAAAGCCGCGGCATCAGAGGCAAGAACAACTACACCTAAATAAAGGAAGAGCGTATTTTAAATTCACAAATTTATTAAATATAATAAACGATTAAGTAAATGTACTCTTTAGAAAATTTATCCCTGAGAAAGCAAAAATGATTCTCAATAGTCACTCCATCTTTCCTTTCCTCTCCCTCTCCCTTCTCTCCCCAACCTGTCAGTTCAGCTAAAGATTTTGATGTACAATTCTAAACTGGGAACACAAGATTGATCAAGTTAAAAGAAGAATGATACGTTGTGACATCACCCAAGTATTTTTTTCTTTTTGTCATTCACCCGTTACTGGCTACGCTCGTAGTCATTGTTCAGGGTTACGTTTCTTCGTATTTTGGGCCCCCTACTGGCTTGAATTCTTGCATTTTTTCCTATAAAGGATGCGTATTTGTCTTTGCAAGAAAGATACAGACTATTCGAAACAGCAATCATTTAAAGTTACTTCCAGGAGACGTATTCACAGCAGTAAAAAAGTTTATACGAACTATATTTAAAGGACTCGAAAATCATTGCATCACGGCGGCATCGTCCTGGAGGGGGTCCCCTCCGGTATTCATGACGGGCGACATCTGACGGACCACCGCAAACCCGACGCATTGTGGGAGTCGGACTGCGGTCGCTGTGCTCAAGACTGATCCAGGTAGAATACAGGGGAAGGGGAAAAGGGGAAAGGAAGAAAGGGGAAGGGAGGGGGAGAAAAGGTTGCCACTTTATTCATTACGTGTCGGTGTTCTTCACATCCTCCTGAGAGCTGTTATGGAGGCAGTTTTTTGGAGAAGTTTAGAGCTGTTGTTACTTGATTGAGTTATATGGGTGTTGAGGGACGGTGGTATACACTTAAAGGTGTATGGACTCGAATACAGAAATAAGCAAGAAATAAATGATTTAAAGAATACGTTGTACATTTATGAAGAAGCACTGAGGATGAATTCGTAAATTAACAGAATATTCATGGAAATATAATGGATCAAAGTTCACCTAACAGACAGAAGACAGAGTGGAGGTAAGAGAAGAGGCATTAGGAGAGAGGAAAGTAACACCTGGGCTTCCCTAAGGCTCAGTACTAGGACCATTACTTTTTCTTATTATACGTAAATGACCTGCCAGAGGGGCTTAAATCCAATGTATATCTTTTTTGCTGATGATTTCAAACTAATGAAAGGAATAACAGGAGAGGACAGAGAGAGAGAGAGGCTACAAGAGGACCTGGACTGGCTGCAGGAGTGATCAAACAAGGGGCTATTGGCGGATATTCCAAACACGTACAAGATCATACAAATCGGTAAAGGTGAAGGCAAACCAAGTACTGAATATAAACACTTGGGGGGGGGGGGGGAAGAACTACAAAAAAATCGAGCAGGGGTAAGGATCAGGAGTAATCATTACACTTGACATATTCCCAGAGGTGTATATAAACCAGCCACCATCGGCAGCGTATGTGAGGCCAATAAATGCTAAAAGTGCCCTCAGATACATCAGTAATGAAGTCTTCAGGACTCCGTGTACAGTATATGTCAAGCCTACTTAGGAATAAGCAGCACCAGCGTCAAGTCCACTTCGAGAAAGCCTACAACATTACCTAGAGAGAGTCCAGATGTTTGCAACTAATATTGCTCCGTAACTTTAGTGTGAAGAAAGACTAAAGAAACTGAGCCTATTTTGTAATAGAAGGGTCAGGCATGATATAATAACGAGGCACAAAATTCTCTGAGGATTTGACGGAAAACACTGAGGCAATCTGAACAGCGAATCACAGGGGCGAGAAGGTATATGTAGATGGAAGTTAACAGCCCAGATGAACCGGGAGGGATATTGGGAAATACTTCTCTAGTCTTAGGGCACTAAACAAGTGGAAAGAACTAAATAAGGAGGTAGCAAAGGAACACTCCATATACAACATGCTGGTGAGGGGCTCTTGATCTAGGGAATTGGATCTGTGCTCCAGTTCCCTGCATTGAGCCTGAATGCCTCCCATCCCCCACATGCGTTGTATAATCCTACGGGTTTAGCGCTCCCCCATGATTATAATAATAATAATCCATATACAACTTTAAGAGAAGGGTTGAAAGGGCTAAAGTGGTAAGAAATCAATAAATTCTGTCCAGTTTTGAACTTGAACGGTGGGGACATGAGCTGAGTCTTGGTCCCCGCAAATAAAACTCTGTGAGAAAGGTAAATACACAAATGCAGCCAGGCTAAAGAGACGTGTGAACAGATACACACACACACACACACACACACACACACACACACACACACACACACACACACACACAAAATGCAGCAACATGGATTTGGAGTTAATTTTTATGTCTACCTGAAGGATGAAAATTTCTTGATGCGTTCTGGTAAACTTTGTTCCCACTAACTATCGGTTAGTTGGTAGACCTTAAACTTAAACCAAATACGAGTAACTTCTTCAGTCCTAACACCGAGACAACTAAGAAAGGAGCACACACATAGAAGCGGAAGAAAGGTGAGATACAGCTGGTGTGAAGATAGATGGTAGTAGTAGAGCTATGAGAAGTGGGTATCACATGAACATCGTCTACAATATGGGCAACATATTGTTTACCAAGAATGTTGATGTGCCTAAACTGTCAGCTTTCTGTGTGAATGGTGAGTGTTGATGTGCTGAGGCTACCACATTTCTGTGGGAATGGTGTTAGTGCCTGTAATTAAGGTGGCCTCCGCATATTTTCGTCTATATAAATCCTTTTCACGAATGACCAACATGGCCTCATTTCACCTCTGTGGTGAACACAGGTGTTTCTATGGCCGTCACAGCTGCAGGAGTACGCGTGTTCACGGACCCTAAATTCTAAAGATCTCGTTGTTTAACCTACATAAGGTATTACTAGTCACCACCTTCCCCACCCTAATCACTATCCCACATGGCATTATGTCCATATTAAGCATTTAGGGAATAAGTACGGCCAGTAGAATAGCAAGAGATGGTGAAAATTGTAATAATGTTGGTAGAATTATCGACACATGTGAACCTAATACGACATTTTATTGTATCAACGTTTTGCTCCCCAAGAGTTTGTCAAAACCGGCTTGACAAAGCTCCTGGAGAGCGAAACGTTGCCACAATAAAATGTCGCATTAGTTGCACATATATCCTTTTACTTAACAGGCTGAAAATTGCACAAATGATCTAATGAAGAAATATAGACGCATGAAACTAATGTCTGGATGCAAGGCCCATATTCCAGCCCGTATGATAGTTTTCGTAAAGAATATAAGAATCTGCATAACCGTGGCACTCACTGAGGACACGTCAAGATGATAAAGATTAATTCTTCTGGAGAACCACCGAAAAGCAATACGGTGTTTAACTGGTACAGTCGTTCAGCTAATTCGCTAAAGAAATAATCTGAAGAAATAAAAGCTAAAAAAGTGAGTCAAACAATAGTGAAATCACGTTCTGGAGCGGAAGAATAAAAGGGACCTAGGGGTAACAATGTTAGAAATAATAGGCTGTATAATAAATAAGTTATGAAGAAGAGGTAATGAATTAGACGCGTGTGAAAGGTTCGATCCCCGGCAAGGGTTGAAACTTGGATGTTTCCTTTCACCTGAATGCCTTTGTTCACCTAGCAGTAAGTAGGTGTTTCTGGGCGTTAATCGGCTGTTGTGGGTCGCAACCCAGGGGTCAGTGCTCCCGCGACCCGGTTCTCGACCAGGCCGCCTAGTGGATCAGGGCTTGATCAACCAGGCTTTTACTACTGGCCGCACG
The DNA here is from genome assembly GCF_026875155.1 of Cherax quadricarinatus. Lineage (NCBI taxonomy): Eukaryota > Metazoa > Arthropoda > Malacostraca > Decapoda > Parastacidae > Cherax > Cherax quadricarinatus. The sequence goes on along the minus strand of NC_069425.1, from coordinate 36,839,878 downwards.
CAAGCCAACGTACGAACCATAGTCCGGCTGACCGGGCACTGACTTTAGGTATCTGTCCGGTACCGTCTTAAAGATAGCCAAGGTGTCTATCGGTAAGTCCCTTTACGTATGATGGGAGGCTGCTGTACAGTTTTATGCCCGAAAATAATACTGAATTAGTCCAATTAAAACTACCATAAATTACTATAACTACAAAAATAACTAATTTTAAATATACTAATAATTAGTAACAGTACACTTATTAACTAGAATATTTTGGGTAAATATTCTAACAAAAATTTTGAGTCGACAAAAGGTCAAATACTCATTGCTAAATATCATTATCTAATATATTTTTTTTTTAAGAATTGCAAACTATTTTACAGAAATTTTGATCAGTCTGTGAACATTAGTCTGAGTTGGTGAACATTCTTTCACATCCAGGTTGAGGAATAATGAACTGTGGATATTTCGCCTTGATACTTGCCATCTTCTGTTGACTGTGTCTCCCAGGCTGCATTATCATGTGGCTCAATTCCATATGTAATCTAAATAAAAGATCCCTGGTAAGTATAATATGCATTACACAAATAATCCTACTTTGTAAATGGTCCAAGTCGGACCGAAACGTCGTCGTAAGCTTCCGTCTCCTACGTGCGGGTTATTTGTGTATTGTTCCAGTCACGGTACTGTGACTTTTTCTTATAAATAATATGCATTATATTTTCCACTCATGGTTTCTCAGCCTGAAACATGAAATTATTTTTTTTTATTATCACACTGGCCGATTCCCACCAAGGCAGGGTGGCCCGAAAAAGAAAAACTTTCACCATCATTCACTCCATCACTGTCTTGCCAGAAGGGTGCTTTACACTACAGTTTTTAAACTGCAACATTAACACCCCTCCTTCAGAGTGCAGGCACTGTACTTCCCATCTCCAGGACTCAAGTCCGGCCTGCCGGTTTCCCTGAATCCCTTCATAAATGTTACTTTGCTCACACTCCAACAGCACGTCAAGTATTAAAAACCATTTGTCTCCATTCACTCCTATCAAACACGCTCACGCATGCCTGCTGGAAGTCCAAGTCCCTCGCACACAAAACCTCCTTTACCCCCTCCCTCCAACCTTTCCTAGGCCGACCCCTACCCCGCCTTCCTTCCACTACAGACTGATACACTCTTCAAGTTATTCTGTTTCGCTCCATTCTCTCCACATGTCCGAACCACCTCAACAACCCTTCCTCAGCCCTCTGGACAACAGTTTTGGTAATCCCGCACCTCCTCCTAACTTCCAAAGTACGAATTCTCTGCATTATATTCACACCACACATTGCTTCAGACATGACATCTCCACTGCCTCCAGCCTTCTCCCTCGCTGCAACATTCATCACCCATGCTTCACACCCATATAAGAGCGTTGGTAAAACTATACTCTCATACATTCCCCTCTTTGCCTCCAAGGACAAAGTTCTTTGTCTCCACAGACTCCTAAGTGCACCACTCACCCTTTTCCCCCTCATCAATTCTATGATTCACCTCATCTTTCATAGATCCATCCGCTGACACGTCCACTCCCAAATATCTGAATACATTCACCTCCTCCATACTCTCTCCCTCCAATCTGATATCCAATCTTTCATCACCTAATCTTTTTGTTATCCTCATAACCTTACTCTTTCCTGTATTCACTTTCAATTTTCTTCTTTTGCACACCCTATCAAATTCATCCACCAATCTCTGCAACTTCTCTTCAGAATCTCCCAAGAGCACAGTGTCATCAGCAAAGAGCAACTGTGACAACTCCCACTTTATGTGTGATTCTTTATCTTTTAACTCCACGCCTCTTGCCAAGACCCTCGCATTTACTTCTCTTACAACCCCATCTATAAATATATTAAACAACCACGGTGACATCACACATCCTTGTCTAAGGCCTACTTTTACTGGGAAATAATTTCCCTCTTTCCTACATACTCTAACTTGAGCCTCACTATCCTCGTAAAAACTCTTCACTGCTTTCAGTAACCTACCTCCTACACCATACACCTGCAACATCTGCCACATTGCCCCCCTATCCACCCTGTCATACGCCTTTTCCAAATCCATAAATGCCACAAAAACCTCTTTAGCCTTATCTAAATACTGTTCACTTATATATTTCACTGTAAACACCTGGTCCACACACCCCTACCTTTCCTAAAGCCTCCTTGTTCATCTGCTATCCTATTCTCCGTCTTACTCTTAATTCTTTCAATAATAACTCTACCATACACTTTGCCAGGTATACTCAACAGACTTATCCCCCTATAATTTTTGCACTCTCTTTTGCCCCCTTTGCCTTTATACAAAGGAACTATGCATGCTCTCTGCCAATCCCTAGGTACCTTACCCTCTTCCATACATTTATTAAATAATTGCACCAACCACTCCAAAACTATATCCCCACCTGCTTTTAACATTTCTATCTTTATCCCATCAATCCCGGCTGCCTTACCCCCTTTCATTTTACCTACTGCCTCACGAACTTCCCCCACACTCACAACTGGCTCTTCCTCACTCCTACAAGATGTTGTTCCTCCTTGCCCTATACACGAAATCACAGCTTCCCTATCTTCATCAACATTTAACAATTCCTCAAAATATTCCCTCCATCTTCCCAATACCTCTAACTCTCCATTTAATAACTCTCCTCTCCTATTTTTAACTGACAAATCCATTTGTTCTCTAGGTTTTCTTAACTTGTTAATCTCACTCCAAAACTTTTTCTTATTTTCAACAAAATTTGTTGATAACATCTCACCCACTCTCTCATTTGCTCTCTTTTTACATTGCTTCACCACTCTCTTAACCTCTCTCTTTTTCTCCATATACTCTTCCCTCCTTGCATCACTTCTACTTTGTAAAAATTTCTCATATGCTAACTTTTTCTCCCTTACTACTGTCTTTACATCATCATTCCACCAATCGCTCCTCTTCCCTCCCGCACCCACTTTCCTGTAACACAAACTTCTGCTGAACACTCTAACACTACATTTTTAAACCTACCCCATACCTCTTCGACCCCATTGCCTATGCTCTCATTAGCCCATCTATCCTCCAATAGCTGTTTATATCTTCCCTAACTGCCTCCTCTTTTAGTTTATAAACCTTCACCTCTCTCTTCCCTGATGCTTCTATTCTCCTTGTATCCCATCTACCTTTTACTCTCAGTGTAGCTACAACTAGAAAGTGATCTGATATATCTGTGGCCCCTCTATAAACATGTACATCCTGAAGTCTACTCAACAGTCTTTTATCTACCAATACATAATCCAACAAACTACTGTCATTTCGCCCTACATCATGAAATTATTCTATATTATAAATGTGGGGAAAACGACACTTATTTATAGTTCAGGACATTTATTACAGGAAACGTTTCGCCTCGAGTGGCTTCTCCAGTCCTAATATATTTGTAGTTAATATTTTTGAAACAATATTTACAATTTTTTTTGCCAATTTTTAGCGTAATATATTTTTTGAGGGTTAATAAGCTTTTGTTTAGGCCTATTATATATAATTTTGAACTTTTTTTATAGTAAATTATGTAAAACTTGGCCTAGGATAGCCAGGTACAGTAAAGCTCAATATCGACTTTCTTTTTCTCTGAGTTTCTCTTGCTTTCTCCTCTCTTCCTCAGCTACCATCATCAACGACACTCCTGAAGCAGATTTCAGCTCAGCCATCGTTTCTTTCCCACTAACAAATGACTGTCGAGGTATTTGCATACTCAGGGCGGTGATGTATGACTTGACCGACAATATGGCCGACGTCTGTATTCCTCCGCGTCGTACCGCCGCCATTATGACTATGAATAACAATAGCATAAATTGCGAGCGTAAAGAAGCAGAAATAAAGAGAGGAATCGTGCGGCACATGAAGAATAAAGGAAGTAGGAGATGAAGAATAAAGAAAGAAAGAGGAAGAAGAAAAAGACAGGATGATAAAGCGTCATAAAAAAGGGGAAATAGAGCTATGGGACAAAGGGCCCGCGGGTACAATGATAGACGCGACAGGGAAGAGCTATACTGGATTTAAGAGGCTGGAAAAAAAAAAGTGTGCCCGCGCCCTCCCCTGTTCATGTTGGAGGGATATATCTTAAGAATTACCATACTTAATGCCATGAGCTACGACCTCCAGGCACCAGACACACGTGGGAGAGAGAGAGAGAGAGAGAGAGAGAGAGAGAGAGTGACTGACGAGAGGAAAGATACAAGTAAACACCTAAATCAGTAATTTCTCAAACTATGGATCCAGCCCAGGTGAGGTGGGAGATGATCCTCAGGTGTCTAAAACGCCATCAGTTAGATCCTCATATATCTAAAATATCTTTAATTTGATCTACTTATGTCTAAAAAACCTCCAATTTCATACACAATTGATTAAAACACCTTCATTTAGATGCTCATATTTCTAAAATACTCTCATTTAGATCCTCAGGTGTCTAAAATACCTTCATTTAAATCCACAGGTGTTTAAAAATCTTTAGTTAGATCTTCAGGTGTCTAAAACACCTTCAGTTTGTATCTAGCTTCTAAAAATTTCAAGAATGAGCTGCTTGTCTGTGTATATGTGTATTGTTAGTCTATGTCTATAGTACATGTATAACTTTGAAAGGGTTTTTTATGAAATTTTTGTTTTTTGACTGTGTGTTGTGTGTGTGTGTGTTTTAGATTTAGTAGTATGTGTTTAAACCTGTTTATGTTTTCCCCTATTTCCACATTTAAAAAGGGTTTTGGGTTTTTTAAGTTTGCCTTTAATTAATGTAATGATAGAAATTTTATTTTGGGGTCTTGTTAAGGTCTTGGATGAAAGTGGATTTTGTTATAATCAAAATCTCCCCAAAAAAAGTTAGACCAAACTTGGAAAGTATGGTCTGTCCGAGCGTGGTTATTCTAGCATGGGTTTAAATCCCCAAAAGGGGGTCTATCCCCTTTTAGGCCTTTTCCCAAATGTAGGTCTTCCCCTTTGGTTTTCCCCAGAAAGAAATATTTTTAGAATTTTATTCCAGTAAGGTGTCCCCCAGAAATGGGTTACCCACCCCAGTATTGTTTTTCTAAAACAAAGGACATTCAACAAGTCTATCCAGCAGGCTACCCCCAGCATAGGCCTACCCCGTATTGCCTTGTCCCCCCATAGAAAATTTTTGTTACAGTGTTTGACGGGCCCGAGGGAAATTGAATTTCTGCTCCCTAAAAAATAGTAGTAAGTAATGGGTAAAGGAAAGCATCGACCAACCTGTGGGCCCCTTCTTCTGTTCCTTATTGGTCTGTCCCAGAAAAGATCTATACCAGAATTGCTTGGATGGGAAAAGGAGGAAGGAAGGTGGGAGTGTAGCCCCGGGAAAGGTAGGTTTCAGTGTGCCCCAGGGGGAAAGGAAGGGAGCAGTGTACCCCGGGGGGAAAGGGAAAATGGGGGTAGCCGGGGGGGGGGGGAAAGGAAAGGGCAGTGTAGCCCGGGAAAGGAAAATGTAGTGTGCCCAGGGGGGGGAAGGTGGATGTAGCCCGGGGGAGGAAAGGTGGTAGGTGCCCAGGGGGGCTGATAGAGATGTGTTTTCCCTTTGGTCACCCCCGGGGGCGCCCGGGGGCAAACCTCCCGCGGTGTTGCCCATTTAATAACCTTTATCTTAAACTACTTTTTTTAACCCCCTGCTACTTTATTTTATTCTGGGGTTTTCTTCTGGGGATTGTGCGGTATTCTGCCCCTTTTGAGATAATGAGGCTAAAACTCCTCCCCCTTTCCCGCCTTTCCCCTCTATCCCCCCCCTCCCTTCCCCCTGCCTTCCCTTTTCCCCTCTGTTCCTTTTCTTTTTGCTCCGATTCTTCCAGTTGGGTGGCTAGAAATGTGTCGAGGCCCCAGGTGTTGCTTGACGTGGCAAAACCCTTGCAACTGCAACAATAAAAATACAAAAAAATATGATGAATTGAACATGTGCAACTTGGGGTATCTTTCTTTGTAGACGTTTCGCCATCCAGGGTTTTAAATACAGTTAAGGAATAAAACTGAAGGGCTGTGGAAAAAATATAAAGAAAAAATTGGAAGATGAGATAAAACAGTCCTCAACCTAGGAGCAGATTTTTTAAGAATCGAAGCACATGTGGGAAGTTGATGGTTATATACTGGAGTCAGGGGAGCAGCAGACGAAGCATTGTCAGTACTGGGGCGGGATTCCCAGTGGAAGTTCGTCACCCCCAGGGTTGGGCCAGGGTTTTGCAAGTAGTCCGCGGTAAAATGCCCTCTGTATCAAGTTTCCTCATGTTATGTGTCTGACATATTGTACATCAATGGTATAAAATCGAAAAGAAAATGAATTAGACAAAGTTAAGAGCATCGTCTGACTTTTATAAAAAATAGTAAGTGGGGAAATAATTTAAGTATAAAAAAAATAAAAAAAAATTAGGTATAAAAAGATGAAAAAAAAGCCCTTCCCTTAAAACAAAAAAAAGAGAAATCGTAAAATTAAATCAATCAAAAGCAAATCAAATAAAAAAGGGCAAGGACAGGCAAAAAAAACCCAATTCCGGGCGGTGGGGATGTCGTACAGTACGAGGTTTTAGAGAGGGTTCCAGTTAGAGGGGTGTTCTGGCCCGTTCTAGCGGGTGCTTGTCCACACTGTGATGAAAAGAGTGACCACAATTTGGGGATAGGGTCAAGAGGGCCCGGGGGGGGCTTGCCCCCCCCCCTCCCGAAACAACATTCAGGTAAAAACCCTCGGCTGCAGGTAGTGGCGCCCCCGGGGGAGACAACTGGCAAGATTGGGCAGGAAAATATTATATATTCAAAAGAATTAAGGCAATCTTTTTCATGTCGATATAAAATTAATAAACCCTTGCCCCTGGCGGATTGATTGACTAAAGCCCAGTTTCTGTAGTCGGGGTTTCGAAAATCGGGTTACAAGAGGCACAAAAAAAGATAGGTAAAAGCTGAAAGCCTGGGAAGAATGAGTAAACAATGTCAGTGCTAATCTTATATTGCGAGGTCAGCACGGATAACCAAAGGAGAAATGTTGATAAAATTAAAACACGTACAAGTAATTCCAAAAAAAACTTTTCCAGAGGAAAGCCAACTCGCGTTCAGAAGAGTAAAAGGTAATGAAAAATGTCACCCCTTTTCCAGGTCAGGGGAAAAAAAGAAGGAAAAAAAACCAAAGGGAAAATTAAAAATTTGGCTTTCACAGGCGAATCATCCCAGGGAGGTTGGGGAATCTGAATAAGGTGGCGCAGGCATTTCAGTTCCCCAGATGTTTGGTGAGAAAAAACTAGGCAAAACAAAATTTTAAAAAAAAACACGTCATTCACATCCTACACTAAAAAATACAAACTATCTTTTCTCCTTAAAGAATATAGTAGGAGATTTAAGGGCCAGAAAGGGGCAAAGGGGAATAGGACAGGAGCAGGAATTTAGAAATGGGGGAGTGTTTTTAAAAAAAATAGGTAGAGATGGAAAATTTACTTCTTTCTCGGTTGTAAGCGGAAAAAAGTGGAAGCAAAGTGGGAGATGCGTTTTCCCAGACAAAATTTTTTCCGCAGTGACAGTACTCACGAGGCCGGAACCCCTAAACGCCAAACACAACTCGCAAAGTTCATTGGTGGAACAAGACGAGGGAAAACACATGTGAGGAAAAAAGGGGGTAAGGGGACAAATAATGAAGGGGCGGGGGGGGGAAACATAACGAAGGGGCCCGGACAAAAGAACGACTGTGAGGAAAAAAGGGCGAGGGGGAACACACATTGAAGGGACCCGGACGAGGGGACATCATTGAAGGACCAGGGGCGAGGGGGCATACATTGAAGGGCCAGGACGAGGGGGCATTTCATTGAAGGGGTAGGACGAGGGGAAAAACATTGAAGGGATCAGGGACGAGGGGACATAATTGAAGGACAGGCGAGGGGGCATACATTGAAGGACCGGGGCGAAGGGGGGCATACATGAAGGGCAGGCGGGGGACAACATTGAAGGACCAGGACGAGGGGCATACATTGAAGGAAGGACGAGGGGGCATAATTGAAGGACAGGCGAGGGAAATAATTGAAGGGGCCCGAACGAGGGGACATCATTTAAGGACCGGACGAGGGGCTACATTGAAGGCAGGACGAGGGGAGACTTGAAGGACCAGGGCGAGGGGACATACTTGAAGGGCCCCGACAAGGGGACATACTTTTAGGAAGGCGAGGGGGCTACATTGAAGGGATCAGGCGAGGGGACTCATTGAAGGGGACAGGGCGAGGGGCATACATTGAAGGGGCCCGGGCGAGGGGGGCATACATTGAAGGGCCCGGACGAGGGGGGCATACATTGAAGGGACCAGGAGAGGGGCAACATTGAGGGACCGGGGAGGGGAAAAATTGAAAAAGTACTTCGGGACGAGCCATAGAGGACCTAAGTTGGAATGGATGAGTCAGGCCCCCCCTCCCCCCCTCCCCCCCCAAGCATACAAAACCGTAAAAAATCAGCTTTAAATGTTGCAAGCTCCGGATGTGTGTGGTTGCAACCCCAAAGGCCCTTGGCTGTTTTGTATCTTGCATCACCCGTTCACGATTTTTTTTCAAATTTTATTATTATATATATATATATTTAAAATATATTTTTATATATATTTATATATATTTTTATATATATATATATATATTATATATATATATATATAAATGTATGTGTGTGTGTGTGCAATACATACCCACACGCACTCTGGAGCGTGAGTGTATAAATGTTAATGTGTATATCTGTGTGTATGACTGTGTATATGGCTGTGTGTATGGTTGTGTGTATGATTTAGGGAGGACCCCCTGAGTAACCCCGATATAACGAATCATCATACCCACTGTGTGAATGCACCAGCGTGTGTACGGGCGGCGGCAACGGCTTCCGCTCCACCTATTAGTGACGCGTCGAAGATTAGATCGCTCTTCAAGGTGAGGGGCTCTTGATCCAAGGAATTAAAAGCAGCCTCCGTTTCTCCGAATAAACTCTGATCATTTCCCATTCCACATGCATTGTATGGCCCCTGTGAGTTTAGCAAGAACGATATTAACTCTAAGACGCTGCCCACGTCACAGGTCCCCCAGGGGTAGACCAAGGACCTGGACGTTGCTCACGTCACAGGTCCCTCAGGGGTCAACCAAGGACTCGGACGCTGCTCACGTTACAGGTCCCCTTGGGGTCGATCAGAGACCCGGATGCTGCCAGCGTCACAGGTTACCCAGGGGTCGACCAGGGACTCGGACACTGCTCACATCACAGGTCCCAAGGGGTCGACCAAGGTCCCGGACGCTGCTCACATTACAGGTCCCAAGAAGTCGACCAGGGACTCGGACGCTGTTCACATCACAGATCCCCAGAAGTCGACCAGGGAATAGGACGCTGGCAGCGTCACAGGTACCCCAGGGGTCGACCAGGGACCCGGACGCTACTCACATCTCAGGTCCCCAGGGGTCGACCAAGGACCCGGATGCTGCTCACATCACAGGTCTCCCAGAGGTCGATCAGGGACTCGGACGCTGCCAGCGTCACAGGTCCCCACACACTATTGTTCACTTCTCTTCTCTTTTTTAAAGCGGCATTGTGGGTCGTTTCGCGCCATTACCTTCAGGTGGAGATCCCCTTATGCTCGGCAGTCAGCTTAGGAAGGCAGGGAGGATATAGGAAGGAGGAGGAGGAGGGAGGGAGAGAGGGAGTGAGAAAATAGGTGGAAAAGAAGGAAGTAAGGGAGGGTTGAAATAGGTGGGAGAGACGGAAAAAGAGGGGGTCCAAGGAAGAGAGATTACAGGTGTTTCTGCCAATTTTACCACCAGGGAAGAACATGTGCTTTTCCAACACAAATCAGTCTGTGAAAAAATTGAACGATTGGTCTTCGACACTGCAAAACAAACGCAAGAAATCCTCAGCCACATCTCATGATCATGGCTGTGGTATGAAAGAGCTTGACAGCGAAGACCACCACCCTGCCAACAGGGTCATTATTAAGCATCAGCTGACGGCTCTTCATCGGCTGCGTAAATAATACACAAGCTGTTAGAGTGCCAGGTGACACTATCATAACGTAGTCCTCTGCTGCTCCCACCAACATTGCAACAGGAACTTGCCAAAACTGTTGCCTCTCTCTTGTTTTTCTTTTTAGAATTGATCTAAGGATATTGATGCTCATCATAACGGTATACCCACCCTCACGATATCGCCTCCACACACACAAAAAAAATTATAGGTTGTGTATAATTATTGAGTAAAGATACATGTCTTGTCAGCAGCAGCACACCAACAGTGAAGAGAGCCAAGTGCTCTACCACGAACACAATTTTCTGTGACGTTGAATCAGAGGACACAGCTCTGTAAACTGCAACACAGTGTATAAGATGCTCTTTGAGCCACTGAGCGGCTCATGAAATGACTACTGTATGTCCTCGTTAGGTGGTTTTTCCCTCATTAGTTCCCTGCGTGCACCTTTGGATCCATAGTGCTCCCAGGAACTATTTTTGGTACAATACTGTGATGATCCATCTTTCACTTTACGTTTGGGAGGTTGAAATCTTCAAGAAGGATAATACTTGGTGTGGAGTTCTGAAGGCTTTCATAACAGCTATCTATCTTCCTGATCTGATCCGTGAATTCCTCTACCAAATAAATTCATAAGAAAAGGGGGAAAGTCTGCTACAACAACTACAAAGAATAAGACACACAGAAGACAGAGGATGACTAAGGTCTGTAGCAGCATCAGAGAGCGAGGTCCACTTTCATCTCAGCTGAAGACTTGCAAACAATCACGCAGAGGAACAGAGGCGCCTTAATAGCTCTGGGGTAACTAAGGCCTCGAGAGACACTTGGCCAGAGTCGAGAGCTTCCTAAAACTGACCCAAGGGGATCTCCAGCCAGTGCTGACGAAAGAGCACCACGAAGAGAGGAGGGAATAAAGGCAGGAGAGACGGGAGAGTATATGTGAATAATGCACTTAAATACATCTGAAAGACAAATAACAGAGAACCTGGATATCCACACCGAGCATCCCTGCTGAGAGGAACTATCGTATAGATAGATAAAGGACTATCAGGTATTATCTAGGATAGTAAAGCAGAAACGAAAGAAGGAACGGAACGAAGAAAAGGAGACATAAGTTTGAAGGAAACAAAGAAAGAAAGGAAGAGAAATGGGAGGAGTGATGGAAATCTGAAGGCGTTGAGGGAGTTCCACTGAACATGTGTTCTTGGAGAGGTTCTCCTCTCGGGTCAGTTGGGAGTCTACAGTTCTTGACCCCCACCCTGTGTGTGAGTGAGCGTGACCCCCACCCTGTGTGTGTGTGAGCGTGACCCCCACCCTGTGTGTGTGTGAGCGTGAGCCCCCACCCTGTGTGTGTGTGAGCGTGCCCCCACCCTGTGTGTGATGTGAGCGTGACCCCCACCCTGTGTGTGAGTGAGCGTGACCCCCACCCTGTGTGTGAGTGAGCGTGACCCCCACCCTGTGTGTGTGTGAGCGTGACCCCCACCCTGTGTGTGGTGAGCGTGGCCCCACCCTGTGTGTGTGTGAGCGTGACCCCCACCCTGTGTGTGTGTGAGCGTGACCCCCACCCTGTGTGTGTGTGAGCGTGACCCCCACCCTGTGTGTGAGTGAGCGTGGCCCCCACCCTGTGTGTGAGTGAGCGTGACCCCCACCCTGTGTGTGTGTGAGCGTGAACCCCGCCCTGTGTGTGGGGTGAGCGTTACCCCCACCCTGTGTGTGTGTGAGCGTGACCCCCACCCTGTGTGTGAGTGAGCGTGACCCCTACCCTGTGTGTGAGTGAGCGTGACCCCCACCCTGTGTGTGTGTGAGCGTGGCCCCCACCCTGTGTGTATGTGAGCGTGACCCCCACCCTGTGTGTGAGTAAGCGTGACCCTCACCCTGTGTGTGTGAGCGTGACCCCACCCTGTGTGTGTGTGTGAGCGTGACCCCCACCCTGTGTGTGTGAGCGTGGCCCCCACCCTGTGTGTGTGTGAGCGTGGCCCCCCACCCTGTGTCTGTGTGAGCGTGACCCCCACCCTGTGTGTGTGAGCGTGGCCCCCACCCTGTGTGTGTGTGTGTGTGTGTGTGTGTGAGCGTGACCCCCACCCTGTGTGTGAGTGAGCGTGACCCCTACACTGTGTGTGAGTGAGCGTGACCCCACCTGTGTGTGTGTGAGCGTGGCCCCCACCCTGTGTGTATGTGAGCGTGGTCCCCACCCTGTGTGTGAGTGAGCGTGACCCTCACCCTGTGTGTGTGTGAGCGTGACCCCACCCTGTGTGTGTTGTTAGCGTGACCCACTATGTGTGTGAGCGTGGCCCCACCCTGTGTGTGTGTGAGCGTGACCCCACCTGTGTCTGTGTGAGCGTGACCCCCACCTTGTGTGTGTGTGTGTGAGCGTGACCCCCACCTGTGTGCGTGTAGCGTGACCCCACCCTGTGTGTGTATGAGCGTGACCCCACCCCGTGTGTGGTGAGCGTGACCCTCACCCTGTGTGTGTGTGAGCGTGACCCCCACCCTGTGTGTGAGTGAGCGTGACCCCCACCCTGTGTGTGAGTGAGCGGGACCCTCACCCTGTGTGTCTGTGAGCGTGGCCCCCACCCTGTGTGTATGTGAGCGTGATCCCCACCCTGTGTGTGAGTGAGCGTGACCCCCACCCTGTGTGTGTGTGAGCGTGGCTCCCACCCTGTGTTTGCGTGTGAGCGTGACCCCACCCTGTGTGTGAGTGAGCGTGACCCCACCTTGTGTGTGTGTGAGCGTGACCCCCACCCTGTGCGTGAGTGAGCGTGATCCCCACCCTGTGTGTGAATGAGTGTGACTTCCACCCTGTGTGTGTGAGAGTGATCCCCACCCTGTGTGTATGTGAACGTGACCCCCACCCTGTGTGCATGAGCGTGACCCCTATCCTGTGTGTGTGAGCGTGACCCCTATCCTGTGTGCGTGTGTGTAAGCATGACCCCCACCCTGTGTGTGTATGTATGACCCCACCCTGTGTGTGTATATATGATCCCCAGCCTATGTGTGGTGTATGGAAGACCCCCACCCGGTGTGTGTGTGTAAACATGATCCTCTCCCTGTGTGTGTTGTATGACCCCCATCCAGTTTGTGGATGCATGCATGACCCCCACCCTGTGTGTGAATGCATGACCTCCACCCTGTGTGTGGATGCATAACCCTTATTGTATGTGTGGGCGTGACCCCCGATCTATGTGAGCGGGTTACTGACGGAGAGAGAGAGAGTGAGAGAGAGAGGATATGCTGACTGGTGTTCGTGCACTTTCCTACTGGAAAGTGCACGGTCCTACCATTACCAGGACCACGGCACAGTTCCCTCTCCCAGCAGGAGCAGCAGCACTAACAGTAGAGGCAGCAGCAGCAGCACTAACAGTAGAGGCAGCAGCAGCAGCACTAACAGTAGAGGCAGCAGCAGCAGCACTAACAGTAGAGGCAGCAGCAGCAGCAGCACTAACAGTAGAGGCAGCAGCAGCAGCAGCACTAACAGTAGAGGCAGCAGCAGTAGCAGCAGCACTAACAATAGAGGCAGCAGCAGCACTAACAGTAGAGGCAACAGCAGCAGCAGCACTAACAGTAGAGGCAGCAGCAGCAGCACTAACAGTAGAGGTAGCAGCAGCAGCACTAACAGTAGAGGCAGCAGCAGCAGCACTAACAGTAGAGGCAGCAGCAGCAGCAGCACTAACAGTAGAGGCAGCAGCAGCAGCAGCACTAACAGTAGAGGCAGCAGCAGCAGCACTAACAGTAGAGGCAGCAGCAGCAGCACTAACAGTAGAGGCAGCAGCAGCAGCACTAACAGTAGAGGCAGCAGCAGCAGCAGCACTAACAGTAGAGGCAGCAGCAGCAGCAGCAGCACTAACAGTAGAGGCAGCAGCAGCAGCACTAACAGTAAGGAGCAGCACAGCAGCAGCACTAACAGTAGAGGCAGCAGCAGCAGCAGCACTAACAGTAGAGGCAGCAGCAGCAGCAGCACTAACAGTAGAGGCAGCAGCAGCAGCACTAACAGTAAAGGCAGCAGCAGCAGCACTAACAGTAGAGGCAGCAGCAGCAGCACTAACAGTAGAGGCAGCAGCAGCAGCAGCACTAACAGTAGAGGCAGCAGCAGCAGCACTAACAATAGAGGCAGCAGCAGCAGCACTAACAGTAGAGGCAGCAGCAGCAGCAGCACTAACAGTAGAGGCAGCAGCAGCAGCACTAACAGTAGAGGTAGCAGCAGCAGCAGCAGCAGCACTAACAGTAGAGGTAGCAGCAGCAGCAGCACTAACAGTAGAGGCAGCAGCAGCAGCACTAACATTAGAGGCAGCAGCAGCAGCACTAACAGTAGAGGCAGCAGCAGCACTAACAGTAGAGGCAGCAGCAGCACTAACAGTAGAGGCAGCAGCAGCAGCAGCACTAACAGTAGAGGCACGCAGCAGCAGCACTAACAGTAGAGCGCAGCAGCAGCACTACAGAGGCAGCCCGCAGCAGCACTAACAGTAGAGGCAGCACAGCAGCAGCAGCACTAACAGTAGAGGCAGCAGCAGCAGCACTAACAGTAGAGGCAGCAGCAGCAGCACTAACAGTAGAGGCAGCAGCAGCAGCACTAACAGTAGAGGCAGCAGCAGCAGCACTAACAGTAGAGGCAGCAGCAGCAGCAGCACTAACAGTAGAGGCAGCAGCAGCAGCAGCACTAACAGTAGAGGCAGCAGCAGCAGCAGCACTAACAGTAGAGGCAGCAGCAGCAGCACTAACAGTAGAGGCAGCAGCAGCACTAACAGTAGAGCGGCAGCAGCCCAGGGAGGGAGCACTAACAGTAGAGGCAGCAGCAGCAGCACTAACAGTAGAGCAGCAGCAGCAGCAGCACTAACAGTAGAGGCAGCAGCAGCAGCACTAACAGTAGAGGCAGCAGCAGCAGCAGCACTAACAGTAGAGGCAGCAGCAGCAGCAGCACTAACAGTAGAGGCAGCAGCAGCAGCACTAACAGTAGAGGCAGCAGCAGCAGCAGCACTAACAGTAGAGGCAGCAGCAGCAGCACTAACAGTAGAGGTGCAGCAGCAGCAGCAGCAGCACTAACAGTAGAGGCAGCCAGCAGCAGCAGCACTAACAGTAGAGGCAGCAGCAGCAGCACTAACAGTAGAGGCAGCAGCAGCAGCACTAACAGTAGAGGCAGCAGCAGCACTAACAGTAGAGGCAGCAGCAGCAGCACTAACAGTAGAGGCAGCAGCAGCAGCAGCACTAACAGTAGAGGCAGCAGCAGCAGCAGCAACATAGAGGGAGCAGCTACACTAACAGAGGCAGCAGCAGCAGCACACTAACAGTAGAGGCAGCAGCAGAGCAGCACTAACAGTAGAGGCAGCAGCAGCAGCAGCACTAACAGTAGAGGCAGCAGCAGCAAACATAGAGGGAGCAGCAGCACTAACAGTAGAGGCAGCAGCACAGCAGCAGCACTAACAGTAAGCAGCAGCAGCAGCACTAACAGTAGGGCAGCAGCACAGCACTAACAGTAGAGGCAGCAGACAGCAGCAGCACTAAACAGTAGAGGCAGCAGCAGCAGCAGCACTAACAGTAGAGGCAGCAGCAGCAGCACACTAACAGTAGAGGCAGCAGCAGAGCACTAACAGTAGAGCCAGCAGCAGCAGCACTAACAGTAGAGGGCAGCAGCAGCAGCACTTACAGTAGAGGCAGCAGCAGCAGCAGCACTAACAGTAGAGGCAGCAGGGAGCATAACAGTAAGGCAGCAGCAGCAGGAGCAGACTACAGTAGAGCAGAGCAGCAGCTCAGGGAGCAGCAGTAACAATAGAGAGTCAGCAGCAGCAGCACTAACAGTAGGCAGCAGAAGCAGCACTAACAGTAGTAGCTCAGTAGCAGCATAAGTAGTTAGTAGTCAGCAGTAGCAGCAGTAGTAGTAAGTAGTAGTAAAGTAGTAGCAGTAACGTAGAGAGTAGTAGTAGTACTAGTAGTAGCAGTAGTAGCAGTATCAGTAGTAGTAGTAGAAGCAGTAGTAGTAGTAGTACTAGTAGTTAGCAATAGTAGCAGTAGTAGTAGTAGTAGTAGTAGTAGCAGTAGTAGCAGTAGTAGTAGATAGTAGTAGCATAGAAGTATATAGTAGTAATTGTAGATAGTAGCAGTAGTAGTTAGTAGTAAGTAGATATGTAGTAGTAGTAGTAGTAGTACTATAGTAGCAGTAGTAGATAAATAAGTATACTAGTAGTA
Organism: Cherax quadricarinatus; assembly: GCF_026875155.1. Taxonomy (NCBI): domain Eukaryota; kingdom Metazoa; phylum Arthropoda; class Malacostraca; order Decapoda; family Parastacidae; genus Cherax; species Cherax quadricarinatus. The sequence goes on along the minus strand of NC_069425.1, from coordinate 36,823,692 downwards.
GCAGTAGTACGATTAGTAGTAAATAGTAGTAGAGTAGTAAATAGTAGTAGTAGTAGCAGTAGTAGTAGTAGCATAAGTAGCAGTAGTAAGTAAATAGTAGTAAGTAGTAGTACAGTAGTAAGAGTAGTACTAGAGTAAGTAAATAAGTAGTAGAGTAGTAGTAGTAGTAAGAGTAGTAGTAGTAGTAGTAGTAGTAGTAAGTAGTAGCGTAGTAGCAGTAGTAGTAGTAGTAGCAGTAGTACAGTAGTACGTAGTAGCAGTAGTAGTAGTAGTAGTAGTAGCAGTAGTAGTAGTAGATAATAGTTAGCAGTAGTAGTAGTAGTAGTTTCAGTAGTAGATTTAGTACGTAGTAGCGTAGGGTAGTAGTAGTAGTACTAGTAGTAGCAGTAGTAGCAGTAGTAGTAGTAGTAGTAGTAGTAGTAGTAGTAGTAGCGTAGTAGTAGTAGTAGTAGTAGTAGTAGTAGTAGTAGTAACAGCAGTTAAGGTAGTAATAATAATAGTAAAATTAGTAACAGTAGCTGAGGGAGTAGTAATGGTGATGGTGGTAGTAGTAGTAGTAGTTGTTGTATTAACAGTAGTGGCAGCAGCAACAATAGTACTATTAGAAGTATATGTAAAAGTACTAGCAATAGTAGCATTAGTAGAGGTAGGCGTTGTAGTAGTAATAGTAGTAACAGAAGTAGTAAGAGAAGTAGTAGTAGTAGTAGTTTTGCAGTAGTAGTACCATTAGTAGTAGTCGTAGTAGTAGTAGCAGCATTGTGGCTGGCTATACACAATGCAAATTCCATAGTTGGTGAAATTGTTTCTACTGTCTTGTTCCAGAGTACAGCAAGGAACAGTTGTCTCCTGCACACTAGTTTACGGAGCTCCGCCGCTTCTCAAAGCCTGTGAGTCCTCTGTAACCCAGGGTAGCGGATTTGTGCTCAGGGCGCTACGTATAACTGCCCAGTGTTCTGGGCAGTTATACTGACTTTACAGCCTCTACCGACTCTACCGGCTCTGGTTCACTACTCCGTCAAACAAGTGAAGCAACTAGATTCCCGTATCCTAAAAGCCCAGCCTCCTCTGCTTCGACGATCTTTACCAACCTCAGGGAGAACACCCATGCTGGGGATGCGATCACTTTCATATAGGTAAACTAGTCATAAGTAACTAAGTTGATTTAGGTATACACAAATACAGTTACATAGATTATAGCAGCATATGTGTACAGAACTTAGGATTTGATTTGGATCCATGACTACACGAACATTAAATACGCTTGAAGATTAGACGACGCACGGAGAGCAGTTGCAATAACATACACGTACACGACGTTAACTGGTAAAAAGGGTCACCTACTCTGCCAGGTGAACGACAGGGGAAGACAGCCATGGACTAAATCTGCTGTCACTCGTGGGGCGATAACTATCACTCAGAGGAATGTGCATTTTGGCAAGACTATTACAAAGAGAGAGAGAGAGAGAGAGAGAGAGAGAGAGAGAGAGAGAGAGAGAGAGAGAGAGAGAGAGAGAGAGAGAGAGAGAGAGAGAGAGAGAGAGAGAAAGAAGAAGAAGAAGAAGAAGAAGAAGAAGAAGAA
>NC_069425.1:36804613-36819613 GCF_026875155.1 Cherax quadricarinatus | reverse complement strand
AAAAAAAAAAAAAAAAAAAAAAAAAAAAAAAAAGAGAGAGAGAGAGAGAGAGAGAGAGAGAGAGAGAGAGAGAGGAGAGAGAGAGAGAGAGAGAGAGAAGAGAGAGAGAGAGAGAGAGAGAGAGAGAGAGAGAGAGAGAGAGAGAGAGAGAGAGAGAGAGAGAGAGAGAGAGAGAGAGAGAGAGAGAGAGAGAGAGAGAGAGAGAGAGAGAGAGAGAGAAGAGAGAGAGAGAAAGAGAGAGAGACGACAGAGATAAAGGAAAGAGGAAAGAAGACACAATTTGGGATTTAGAGAAAAGAAGCGAGAGGGAGGAGAAGCAAAGAGGAATGAGAAGATGAGAGAGGGGAATATGAAGACAGAAGAGGGGACGAGAAGAGGACGAGAAGAGGACGAGAAGTCACAGATGATGAGGGAAAGGAGAGGGGAAAAAGAGGAATGAGAGGGAAGAAAATGTAGGAAGGAGTGGGTATGTGGTTGTGAGTGCGACAGAGAGGGGTGTGAAAGGTAGGTCAAAGGGGTAGGTAGGTGGGGGGTATATGAATAGAGAATACACAAAGGGGGGGAGGTTGGTATGGAGTAGGGAGGAGGAGAATGAGGAGAAGGAGGAGGTAAATGGGGGGATAAAGGGTTGAACACAAGGGGTTGTTACACTGCCTAATATACACTTCACCAGCAAGGCTTGACCAGCTGGACAACCCCTTAGCCAGACGTTCCAGCCAGGGATTCAGTCCCTTGTCCTCCGATGACTTATACGGACCCTTCCCTCTCAGCCATCGGCCGTTTCCCTGCGGCCCCTCCTTCAGGATGCTCCTCTCACACACTATAGTTGTTTGTAGAGATTGGCTTTTTTTCTTGCGCCGTTGGGTTCCACTCTGTTTTCACAGTTTTTGATGGTTGGGGTTGTGTTATAATGGAAGTGTTGAAATGAGTGTACTACCCCCCCCGCTCTTCCCTCCTGCTTACGCCAGAGATGCAATATGACACACGCAAGTGAATTTCAATGTGTTTTGTTTGAGCAAGGGAATGTGGGGTGGGATGGGTGGTGTGTGTGTGTGTGTGTGTGTGTGTGTGTGTGTGTGTGTGTGTGTGTGTGTGTGTGTGTGTGTGTGTGTGGTGTGTGTGTGTGTTTACCTACACGAGATGTAAAAGTTAAAGCAAACCTTACTTAGTAATCTGTCGAGAAAAATTAAAGATCTGTTGAACTGCCATTATTTCTATAAAGTTAGAGGTTGTCTGGGCAGGAGAGTTCAAAGAATTATCTTGATACTTCGATAAATCCGCATGGAAACTTGATAGGAGAGAAAGATGCAGAGCTCCTATATAACCCTAGTCATTGATACAAGTTTCTTAAGTCAAATTATTTAAGGAATATTTCACACGTGTGTCTTGATAATGGTCCAGGACGCACCGAAACTCTTCTAGACTTCCCTTTCACGTGTGTCTTATTTGTAAGTTGTGCCACCCACAAGAGGAGGTTAACTTCTCACTCCAGCATAACAGTATTTACGTACTTAGTTCCCTATACTCGCTTTGTGAATGTATTTCGTAGCAATATGACAGAGCAACGTAACAGAAAACAGCATATCACTCTCAGTTACAACAGGAAAGTAGAATTTTCAGCAATTCTGGACTGCAAGGAAATCTCGTGTTAAGGGTAACTTGTTCTCCTGCGCGGTCTATACTGGAGGCTCAGTGTTCCTGTTGTGGTGTTAGTCGCAATGGGAAGAGATTTTTCTCCCGCCCTCTCCACTGCCAGACTCAGAGTGGAAGATTATTTCTTTACATGTTATTCTATGTAATGTTTTGAATATTATGTTTCAACGCTTGTCCAGTTATTTCTTAAAGAAAAGTGCACTGCATTTGTTGCTCGTGGCTTGCTGTTATTAGGTGTTACTGAGGCCATTTCAAAGTTATTTCGACAAGCAAATCTCCAAGCATTTTATATTCATGTTTCACATAAATGAAAGGGAAGTGCATACTTTTACCTTTCTCTACATTTAATTCTGTTTGCAAACTCTCGAGTCCAAATCGTAGTTATTCACGTCCGTTTGATTACGTCTACAGACGCTGATCCAGTCCTCTGAGTATGATAGTTTAGCGCAATGTGTCTTGCTTCCTTTCTTGACCAACTGAGTAAACATTATCTGCTGTTTTTAATCCAAGAAATTTAAGCTAACTTCTTCGTTGAATGGAAATTACTTGCCTCCCTTAGGGGTTTAGCGTTTCATCATGAATATAATAACAATGGAACATCATTTGCTCGTTTCCGGCCGTTTGGAACTTGTCCATCGTAAGTTGATTTGTTGAAAAATTGATGTTGATATACACGCAAATTTTGCAGTGGTGTTTTGGGCCTCAAGAAATATGAAAACGTCTCCTGACGCGAATCTTTCTTAGACGATGATCCGTCCAGTGATGTTTACCTGGAGTTTACCTGGAGAGAGTTCCGGGGGTCAACGCCCCCGCGGCCCGGTCTGTGACCAGGCCTCCTACTTACGTCACGCATATATTTCCAGACTTACTGTAGCTACTGTATCCATCTTGAAGGATGGAGAGGGAAAGGGGAAGCTGTCATCTGACGAAAGGATGGAGGGGGTCATCTGAGGGGCTAGGAAAGGATTCGTCTCAGGCTAGAAAGAAGGGGTGGTCATCTAAGGGAAAAGGAAGGGAAATGCAAGGGAAAGGTGAAGAGAAAGATGGAGAGAAAGGGAAAAGGGAATGACATTATTAAATATAAAAAAAATATGGTGACTGTATCATTATATTTTAATTATAAATTGTTGAGATATAGTTTCTACTCTCTACAACTGTCCTGGAAGAGAAGGTATAAGACAGAGAGTGAGAAGTGCAGGGAGGCGAGAAATGAGAGAAGGTGAGGAGAGATGAGGGAAGGTGAGAGAGGGAAGGAAACGTGAGGAGAAAGAGAAAGACGAGGAAGAGCATCGTAATTTATTTAGGGCATTATGTATATTATATCAGCATGTGTTTAGGTAAATTATACAGACTCACTCATTTATTCTCTCTCTCTCTCTCTCTCTCTCTCTCTCTCTCTCTCTCTCTCTCTCAACTTTGTGAAATTAATAGTTTTCTTCTTGTGCATTTCTCTTCCGTTGTGAATTTGTCTGCGTGTGACATGCGAGCCGTGGGAAGATTCTTCCATATCCTCTTTGTTTCCTTCTCCCTGCGTCTCTTCTCCCTTCTTTGTCACACGTTCCATTCTTTACTCCCCGCACCATATGTGTGCGTACCACCACACGGCTAAGTGTCTGTTTGTTAGGCACTGTGAGTTTGTCGGTGTTTGTGTGTTCGATTGGTGGGCAAGGGGAAGTGTGTGTGTGTGTATATATTTTTTTTTGTCTTGTGCGTGTGTTGGCCTGCATAGAGAGTTTTTATGTTGTGTTATGTTGTGGTGTGTGTGTGTGTGTGTGTGTGTGTAAGCCTCTAGAGCTGTAGTTGAAGCAAAATCCGGGTGCGATGGCCTTAAAGTTGCTAGCAAAGCTCCTTTGCAAGAGCATTTGCAATTACTATTTGCAATGTAAATATTCCAGATATATCTAAACTTATATACCATGAAGCAGCATCATGGACTGAAGCACCATATGAACACAACATACAATCCCACATATAAACAACATGGTTAACAAAGTCGACCCACACAAACACCACCTCGACGTAAGCACAGCGAGTCTCACAAATGAACAGTAACAGGAAAGGGACGCAGACAGAGCCTGGTTTTCGTGTCACTGCCTCCTTGTGAATTCTTCCACCTTGGGTGGCCATTAAGCGGGTGTTGCAAGGGTAATGAAAGGTCCTTTTCAAGTGAAGCAGCCTAAGTTAAGTAAGTGTAGCAATCGAGAGGAGGTAATTGCCAGGCTCCTCGCTCGATACCCGACCGATTGACATCCTGGAATATAAACTTGTATCACTTTGTTTACAAGATGTGATACTGAGTGTTGGTAGAGGGGAGAAGGGGGAGGGTGAAAGAAGGGAGGGGAAGGGGGGAGAGTGATGGGAGGGGAAGATGGGAGGGGAATAGGGGAGAGGGAGGAAAATATTTGAGAGACTTGTGTTGATGTTTGTGAGAAAGTGAGAAATTACTTGGCAAAGTTTGCAGAGGAAGAGTGGCTGAGCTCCGGCTCTTGGGCCAACTTCTTCGCTGCTTACCCGACATGAGGTAGATGGGTACCATCCACTTTTAAGTCCGAGCATCTTCTGAGTCACTGTCTGGTCATTCTACTGTGTGTATTGCATCGTATTTCACGAAGCGCTAAACCCGCCACAAACCCACAATTTTGATCTAAAGGCCGGGCAAAATTTTGTTAATTCATGAACAGTTATCAGTCCCGGAAACACGAATATATATATATATATATATATATATATATATATATATATATATATATATATATATATATATATATATATATATATATATATATATATGTCGTGCCGAATAGGCAGAACTTGCGATCTTGGCTTAAATAGCAACGCTCATCTTGCCATATAGGACAAGTGAAAATTTGAGTATGCAATAATTTCGCCAAAATCATTCTGAACCTAACGAAAAAAATATATTTCACTTTGTTTGTTAAATATTAAATTATTGTAAACAAATCTAAAATATATTTAGTTGGGTTAGGCTAAAATAAATTGCACTTATTATAATAAGGTTAGGTAAGTTTTCTAAGTTCCTTTTGGTGCAAAATTATAAATTTTTACATCAACATTAATGAAAAAATATATATCCTTAATATTCTTCCTTGAAGCCTTTTTATCCACTTCTCCGAGGCTATGGGTCCCACAATTTACACCAGAGGTGGACCCCATCTTTAAACGTATAAGAGAAAATTTTAGAAAGGACTTAATTTTAAATGAGTTCTTGCTAATTGATCAGTTTTTACATATTCGGCACGACATATATATATATATATATATATATATATATATATATATATATATATATATATATATATATATATATATATATAACGACACTGCAACTACCCAAGGACTCGAACCCATGTCATTTTGGCTCACCTCATGGTGAGCGGAAATCACATGACGCTCTAACCCACAGGACCACCTAGCTACAAGAATCAAGCACCCAGCAGAGCTAGGTGTTTTTACCTTGATCCGAGGACATACGGTGGTGTGGGTGCCTCTGAGCTAATTTCATTCTACTTCCCTTTTGGTGTACTAGCCTCCACGAGCAGTATTTTATATTATTGCAACCACGAACGAGTGGTATTTAATCAATAACAACACTGCGACTAGCCAAGGACTCGAACCCTTGTTGTTTTGGCCCGCCTCATATATATACATGGATAACTAAAGTGAGTGTTCAGCAATAACCAACGTGGAGAAAGAAACTCAGAAGAATAATTGGTCTGTATACAGTGGACCCCCGCTTAACGATCACCTCCCAATGCGACCAGTTATGTAAGTGTATTTATGTAAGTGCGTTTGTACGTGTATGTTTGGGGGTCTGAAATGGACTAATCTACTTCACAATATTCCTTATGGGAACAAATTCGGTCAGTACTGGCACCTGAACATACTTCTGGAATGAAAAAATATCGTTATCCGGGGGTCCACTGTATTTCGATCCCCTTCTGGGATACGCTTCAGAAAAGGATCTCAGAAGGGGATCTGTGTTTCTGTCTCCATGTGAGTTATTATTGAACAAACTGTGAAACTCCTAAAAACGATTTGTTCTATACTTCACATTAAGCTAATAGACCAATCACCGCTGCTGTCACACTCAGTAATAAGACACCCTCTTCACAACACTTCCAGCCTCTCCTTTCCTCTTTTTTACCTCGTTAATATCCGTATTCATTACCGAACCTTCCTAGGGAAGCAACCTCGCCCGCTGTGCCTCTGTAATTACCTTAATTACCCCTGGAGTTGCAGGTGTGGACGACGGCGGCGCATGCGCGCAGGTGTCCGGTCCCGGCGCTTGCAAATAAAAAACGGGAATTAGAAGGGGGGTAACTCAATTAGTTGTAATAACAAGGGGAGATTGTCGCAGCCGGATCCGTGGCGCATGACTGCCAGGACGGTACCTAATAAAAGTGTTGGAGTTATTACGCAGAGAAGTAACACCTGAAGAAGGGGTGCTACCTGCTTGACGTTGTAGGGGTGAGGGTAGTCTACCCAGGAAGGAAGGTATATACCACATGTTGGGTATATGAGGTAGTACAGTGGACCCCCGCTTAACGATCACCTCCCAATGCGACCAGTTATGTAAGTGTATTTATGTAAGTGCGTTTGTACGTGTATGTTTGGGGGTCTGAAATGGACTAATCTACTTCACAATATTCCTTATGGGAACAAATTCGGTCAGTACTGGCACCTGAACATACTTCTGGAATGAAAAAATATCGTTATCCGGGGGTCCACTGTATATGAGGAGTATGAGACAATATAATATAATGAGTATACGGCAGTACATGGGAAAAATAATTAAAAATCGGTTATTTTGAGAGTATACAACGCTTGGGAATGAGAGATTAATAAAGTTTGATCCAAGGGAGGATAGGTCCCATTTGTATGATGTTTAATTTACATTATTTTGGATGAATACTTGTGAATCAATGATTACATTGGGGGGGGAAGGAAGTGCCAGGTGTCTTGGGAGGAGTGGGGAGGCCAGTTGCTTTGGAGGAAAACACTTGAGCTTTTTCAACACTGCAAACTTCACTAAATACAACAATATCTGTAAACACTATAGACACCTCCAAACACTACAAAAATTTATAAACAACGAATATCTGCCAACACTACAAACACACTGAAACACAACACACATCTCCAAGCACAACAAACATCTCCAGTCGCAACAAACATCTCCAAACACAACAAACATCTCCAATCACAACAAATATCTCAAAACATAACAAACATCTATAAACACAACAAATGTCTCCAAACACAACAAATATCTCCAAACACTACAAACATCTCTACATATTCAGAGGTAAGGATGAACTTCAGTGTGAATAACCCACGAATTCCACCTTCAATTACAACAATTAAATTCACTGACAAATGCATATGGAAGGCAGTCAGGTCTGAGCCGAGGAAGGAGAGGGTAGCTTCAATTTCTATAAGCAAGACTGCATCACCAGTAAAACTGCACCTCACCCGAAGAACGAGAAAGGTAGAAATCTGCAGGATTGCAATCAATGTGTTTGACCTCTGTGGTATACGCAGCTCGCTTTCATGTATATACATTTTAAAGAGATATACTTAAATGTTTTGCGAATATATCCACTATTTATTATATATTTATTGGGTTTATAATGGCTGTTAAAAGCAGGAGGGGAAGAATGTCGACGAGAATTATGAGACTAAGAATGGTTTACTGGTAGACTCAGGCGCGTGGCCAGGTGGCTCACGCAGCACTTCACGTCTCTACCTTCCTTAGTGCTATCATCATTTCTCCTCACTTCCACAAAGTTATCATCATCTCTTCTCTCACTTCCACAGTGTTATCATCTCTCCTCTCACTTCCACAGTGTTATCACCATCTCTCCTCTCACTTCCACAGTGTTATCATCATCTCTCCTCTCACTTTCACAGTGTTGTCATCTCTTCTCTCACTTCCATAGTGTTATCATCATCTCTCCTCACTTCCACAAAGTTATCATCATCCCTTCTCTCACTTCCACAGTGTTATCATCATCTCTCCTCTCACTTTCACAGTGTTGTCATCTCTCCTCTCACTTCCACAGTGTTATCATCATCTCTCCTCTCACTTCCACATTGTTATCATCATCTGCCCTCTCACTTCCACAGTGTTATCATCATCTCTCCTCTCACTTCCACATTGTTATCATCATCTCTCCTCTCACTTCCACAGTGTTATCATCATCTCTTCTCTCACTTCCACAGTGTTATCATCATCTCTCCTCTCCCACGGTGTTATCATCTCTCACTTCCACAGTGTTATCATCATCTCTTCTCTCCACGGTGTTATCATCTCTCACTTCCACAGTGTTATCATCATCTCTCCTCTGACTTCCACAGTGTTATCATCATCTCTCCTCTGACTTCCACAGTGTTATCATCATCTCTCCTCTCACTTCCACATTGTTATCATCATCTCTCCTCTCACTTCCACAGTGTTATCATCATCTCTTCTCTCACTTCCACAGTGTTATCATCTCTCTTCTCACTTCCACAGTGTTATCACCATCTCTCCTCTCACTTCCACAGTGTTATCATGATCTCTTCTTTCACTTCCACATTGTTATCATCATCTCTCTTCTCACTTCCGCAGTGTTGTCATCTCTTCTCTCACTTCCACAGTGTTATCATGATCTCTTCTTTCACTTCCACAGTGTTATCATCATCTCTCCTCTCACTTCCACAGTGTTGTAATCTCTTCTCTCACTTCCACAATGTTATTATTTCTCTTCTCACTTCCACAGTGATATCCTCATCTCTCCTCTCACTTCCACATAGTTATCATCATCTACCCTCTCACGTCCACAGTGTTATCACTTCTCCTCTCACTTCCACTGTGTTATCATCATCTCTTCTCTCCCACGGTGTTATCATCTCTCACTTCCACAGTGTTATCATCATCTCTCCTCTCACGTCCACAGTGTTAACATCTCACATCCACAGTGTTGTCATCTCACATCCACAATGTTGTCATCTCACATCCACAGTATTGTCATCTCACTTCCAAAGTGTTGTCATCTCACTTCCACAGTGTTGTCACCTCACTTTCACAATGTTGTCATCTCACTTCCACAGTGTTGTCATCTCACTTCCAAAGTGTTGTCATCTCACTTCCACAGTGTTGTCATCTCACTTCCACAGTGTTGTCATCTTACTTCCACAGTGTTGTCATCTCACTTCCACAGTGTTGTCATCTCACTTCCACAGTGTTGTCACCTCACTTTCACAATGTTGTCATCTCACTTCCACAGTGTTGTCATCTCACTTCCACAGTGTTGTCATCTTACTTCCACAGTGTTGTCATCTCACTTCCACAGTGTTGTCATCTCACTTCCACAGTGTTGTCATCTCACTTCCACAGTGTTGTCATCTCACTTCCACAGTGTTGTCATCTCACTTCCACAGTGTTGTCATCTCGCATCCACAATGTTGTCATCTCACATCCACAGTGTAATCATCATCTTGCAAGTCATTTAGTCATGACTTTCTTCAGTTTACGGCAAAAATAGAAATAAAAGCAGATTTATAACAATATATTATTATTATTATTATTATTATTATTATTATTATTATTATTATTATTATTATTATTACAATAATTATTATGGGGAAGCGTTGATCCGGTATGGATGGAAATCAGGCCTGAACCGAGGAAAAGAAGGGGTGCCTACAGTTCCTTGGATCAAGAACCCTTCGGAAAAATCAACACCCCCCCCCCTCTCCTCTAATCCCTCACTCTGAATATAAGAAAAAAATAGCCAAAGTCTGCCAAGCCTCACTATGAAGCAGCTGCCAATGATAGCTTTTACGATTTTCGAAATGGAAGATGAAGGCAGCGGTGCTGGTGTGTGAGAGGCTTATTAAGACATGACAGATTAATGACTTTTACTCTCTCTCTTCCACAAAATAGAAATTGATGACGACGTTTTGAATTGTTAATTCTACCTTTTTCACGTATGAGTGGCGTGTCAGCTGAGAGTGTTCTCTAGTGTGGCGTGTCAGCTGAGAGTGTTCTCTAGTGTGGCGTGTCAGCTGAGAGTGTTCTCTAGTGTGGCGTGTCAGCTGAGAGTGTTGTGTAGTGTGGCGTGTCAGCTGAGAGTGTTGTGTAGTGTGGCGTGTCAGCTGAGAGTGTTCTATAGTGTGGCGTGTCAGCTGAGAGTGTTCTCTAGTGTGGCGTGTCAGCTGGAGGTCAGTGTGGCGTGTCAGTGAGTTGTAGTGGCGTGTCAGCTGAGAGTGTTGTGTAGTGTGGCGTGTCAGCTGAGAGTGTTCTCTAGTGTGGCGTGTCAGCTGAGAGTGTTCTGTAGTGTGGCGTGTCAGCTGAGAGTGTTCTCTAGTGTGGCGTGTCAGCTGAGAGTGTTCCCTAGTGTGGCGTGTCAGCTGAGAGTGTTCTTAGTGTGGCGTGTTCAGCTGAGAGTGTTGTCTAGTGTGGCGTGTCAGCTGAGAGTGTTCTCTAGTGTGGCGTGTCAGCTGAGAGTGTTCTCTAGTGTGGCGTGTCAGCTGAGAGTGTTCTCTTAGTTGGCGTGTCAGCTGAGAGTGTTCTCTAGTGTGGCGTGTCAGCTGAGAGTGTTCTCTAGTGTGGCGTGTCAGCTGAGAGTGTTCTCTAGTGTGGCGTGTCAGCTGAGAGTGTTGTGTAGTGTGGCGTGTCAGCTGAGAGTGTTCTGTAGTGTGGCGTGTCAGCTGAGAGTGTTCTCTAGTGTGGCGTGTCAGCTGAGAGTGTTCTGTAGTGTGGCGTGTCAGCTGAGAGTGTTCTCTAGTGTGGCGTGTCAGCTGAGAGTGTTCCCTAGTGTGGCGTGTCAGCTGAGAGTGTTCTGTAGTGTGGCGTGTCAGCTGAGAGTGGTGTGTAGTGTGGCGTGTCAGCTGAGAGTGTTCTCTAGTGTGGCGTGTCAGCTGAGAGTGTTCTGTAGTGTGGCGTGTCAGCTGAGAGTGTTCTCTAGTGTGGCGTGTCAGCTGAGAGTGTTCTCTAGTGTGGCGTGTCAGCTGAGAGTGTTCTCTAGTGTGGCGTGTCAGCTGAGAGTGTTCCGTAATGTGGCGTGTCAGCTGAGAGTGTTCTCTAGTGTGGCGTGTCAGCTGAGAGTGTTCTCTAGTGTTGCGTGTCAGCTGAGAGTGTTCTCTAGTGTGGCGTGTCAGCTGAGAGTGTTCTCTAGTGTGGCGTGTCAGCTGAGAGTGTTCTGTATTGTGGCGTGTCAGCTGAGAATGTTCCGTAATGTGGCGTGTCAGCTGAGAGTGTTCTCTAGTGTGGCGTGTCAGCTGAGAGTGTTCTGTAGTGTGGCGTGTCAGCTGAGAGTGTTCTGTATTGTGGCGTGTCAGCTGAGAGTGTTCTCTAGTGTGGCGTGTCAGCTGAGAGTGTTCTGTAGTGTGGCTTGTCAGCTGAGAGTGTTCTCCAATGTGGCGTGTCAGCTGAGAGTGTTCTCTAGTGTGGCGTGTCAGCTGAGAGTGTTCTCCAATGTGGCGTGTCAGCTGAGAGTGTTCTCTAGTGTGGCGTGTCAGCTGAGAGTGTTCTGTAGTGTGGCGTGTCAGCTGAGAGTGTTCTGTAGTGTGGCGTGTCAGCTGAGAGTGTTCTGTAGTGTGGCGTGTCAGCTGAGAGTGTTGTGTAGTGTGGCGTGTCAGCTGAGAGTGTTCTGTAGTGTGGCGTGTCAGCTGAGAGGTGTTCTGTAGTGTGGCGTGTCAGCTGAGAGTGTTTGTAGTGTGGCGTGTCAGCTGAGAGTGTTCTTAGTGTGGCGTGTCAGCTGAGAGTGTTCTTAGTGTGGCGTGTCAGCTGAGAGTGTTCTGTAGGTGGCGTGTCAGCTGAGAGTGTTTGTCATGTGGCGTGTCAGCTGAGAGTGTTCTGTAGTGTGGCGTGTCAGCTGATAGTGTTTGTAGTGTGGCGTGTCAGCTGAGAGTGTTGTGTAGTGTGGCGTGTCAGCTGAGAGTGTTCTGTAGTGTGGCGTGTCAGCTGAGAGTGTTCTCTAGTGTGGCGTGTCAGCTGAGAGTGTTCTCTAGTGTGGCGTGTCAGCTGAGAGTGTTGTGTAGTGTGGCGTGTCAGCTGAGAGTGTTTGTAGTGTGGCGTGTCAGCTAGAGTGTTTGTAGTGTGGCGTGTCAGCTGAGAGTGTTGTGTAGTGTGGCGTGTCAGCTGAGAGTGTTGTGTAGTGTGGCGTGTCAGCTGAGAGTGTTCTGTAGTGTGGCGTGTCAGCTTAGAGTGTTCTGTAGTGTGGCGTGTCAGCTGAGAGTGTTCTGTAGTGTGGCGTGTCAGCTGAGAGTGTTGTGTAGTGTGGCGTGTCAGCTGAGAGTGTTGTGTAGTGTGGCCTGTCAGCTGAGAGTGTTCTCTAGTGTGGCGTGTCAGCTGAGAGTGTTGTGTAGTGTGGCGTGTCAGCTGAGAGTGTTCTGTAGTGTGGCCTGTCAGCTGAGAGTGTTGTGTAGTGTGGCGTGTCAGCTGAGAGTGTTGTGTAGTGTGGCGTGTCAGTTGAGAGTGTTGTGTAGTGTGGCGTGTCAGCTGAGAGTGTTGTGTAGTGTGGCGTGTCAGCTGAGAGTGTTGTGTAGTGTGGCGTGTCAGCTGAGAGTGTTGTGTAGTGTGGCGTGTCAGCTGAGAGTGTTGTGTAGTGTGGCGTGTCAGCTGAGAGTGTTGTGTAGTGTGGCGTGTCAGCTGAGAGTGTTGTGTAGTGTGGCGTGTCAGCTGAGAGTGTTGTGTAGTTGTGGCGTGTCAGCTGAGAGTTTGTGAGTGTGGCTGTAGTGAGATGTTGTGTATGTGGCGTGTCAGCTGAGAGTGTTGTGTAGTGTGGCGTGTCAGCTGAGAGTGTTGTGTAGTGTGGCGTGTCAGCTGAGAGTGTTGTGTAGTGTGGCGTGTCAGCTGAGAGTGTTGTGTAGTGTGCGTGTCAGCTGAGAGTGTTGTGTAGTGTGCGTGTCAGCATGAGAGTGTTGTGTAGTGTGGCGTCAGCTGAGAGTGTTGTGTATGTGCTGTCAGCTGAGATGTCCTAGGTATCAAAGGTGTTACGTCAGGGGCCAGAGACACAAGTGTGCTCCGGAGCGTCCAAACTTAAACCATAATAATAATAGCTTTGTTCATAGTAACAAGTCCTTTCTAAAATTTTCACCTATACGTTTATAGATGCCCAACCTTATTATAACAAGCGCAGTTTAATTTAGCCTAATCCAACTAAATATATTTTAGATAAATTTGTAATAATTTAAGAATAAACAAACGCAATGAATCATTTTTTTTTTCGTTAGTGTCAGAATGATTTTTGAGAAATTATTGCATGCACAAATTTTCGCTTGCCTTATTCGGCAAGAAGAACATTGCTATTTAAGCCAAAATCGAAGTATTTACCTATCGGCGCGACACACAACACGCACACACACACACGACAAACACACACAACACACAACACACAACACAACACACACACACTTATATACGTATATATATTATACATAACTATATTATATATATATATATATATATATAATATATATATAATATATGATATATAATAATAATTATATATAATATATATATATATATATATATACTTTTCGTATGATTTTGTTTAAAATATGTGAAATGTTAAAATATAAAAAATGTGCTAAAACGTATTGTATTGTATTGTATTGTATTGTATTGTATTGTATTGTATTGTATTGTATTGTATTGTAGAATTATAAAATCAACATCAACAAAAATAATGGAAATGAAGTTGATTACGATTATTATTAAATGAAAAGTGATGGTCATTTATATAATTCTTATTCTAGTAAAACGTATATATTATAACTAATGAATGGGGAGGTGGGAAAAAATTACATAAACAAAAGCCTAAAGGTTTTTTCCTGAATGCTCTTTATTTTCCTGACCGAAACTCGCTGGTCTCAGACCGAGCCGGGGGGGCGTTGACCCCGTCACCCTCTCCAGGTAAACTCAGAGCTTTTATGTAAAAGGAAAGTGCAACGTGGCAACAATGGATGGCACCATTGAACTGGAACACTAAGGGACAGTTATACAGTGGTGACTCGTGGTTGATGGGGAGGGGGTACATGGGAAAAACAGATAGCAATAGTCTTGGAAGGCCAACACTGAGGCTATCTGCAGAGAAAATTTATCTACTGCCTATCTAGACAAAGAACTGTCTAGGTGTCTGAGTCTAGGACAGGAAAGCAGCGGGTCAGGGAGTTGACTCTGAAGTGAGAGAGAACTGGGAGACATTAATGATGACGGGAGTGCCACTGGCTAGCTCCAAGGACTGGAGGACAACAGATAAAAATGAGGAGGTCAAGAGTGTCACTGACCAGCTCCAAGGACTGGAGGACAACAGAAGAGGGACGAGGGACAGTAATTACACTTAGCACTGGCCGACCTCTCACTTCCATGACTGATTGTGACTGATCCTCTCCTCGCGGCTCCGCCTCCACACACACATAACAATTTTCCAAAGAAGTATGTGGGTCCCTGTGGTAATGGAAGGGGTGGAATAGAGTTTGATGGAAGAGGTAAAAGAGAGTGTGTTGGAAGGAATGGGAGGGAGTGATAAGGAGGGATGAGTGATACAATGAGCAATGAGGAGAAAAAGAGAGTGAAAGAGAATGCAAATGTGGAAGAGAGTGAGATGTAAAATAAGTTGAATGTAATAGGGACTGGGAATATGGGAGGGTTGATGGAAAGATCATTTGCGAATAGAATTATGGAGGCGGAACCACAGTGACGAAAATGTTCCTAAGCATTGACCAGTATATTATATTCAATAACAACACTGCGACTAGCCAAGAACTCGAACCCATGATGTTTTGGCTCGCCTCATGGTGAGCGAAAATCACATGACGCTCTAACCCACAGGACCACCAAATCCTACAAGAACCAAGCACCCAGCCAGGCTAGGTGTGTCCTTGGACCAAGGGTAACACACCTAGCTTGGCTGAGTTCTTGGATTTGGTGGTCCTTTGGGTTAGAGCGTCATGTGATTTTCGCTCACCATGAGGCGAGCCAAAACATCATGGGTTCGAGTTCTTGGCTAGTCGCAGTGTTGTTATTGAATATAATATACTGGTCAATGCTTAGGAACATTTTCGTCACTGTGTTCCACCTCCATAATTCTATTCATAAATGAGTGGTTTCCAACACTTTTTTTTTATCATATCCAAATTAATATAGTTTAAATTCATCAAATTCACTAGGGACGAGAGGCCTATTAAAATATTCACGGCCTCGCACTTTCTTTATGTCATTTATCTTCCTTAAAAATCTGTGAAATTTAACAAGCATAAATAAAACAATACAGTAGAGTGACCCAAAAAACACTGAAAATTTAAGGGGGGGCCGGGTTTTTTCCACTTTTTGACATT
>NC_069425.1:36772113-36799613 GCF_026875155.1 Cherax quadricarinatus | reverse complement strand
CCAGGGACACTCAAGAAAAGAGAAATGTTGGATTTTCTATGTAGAAAAGCATAGTGAAACAAAAAAATAGGCCACAAATAATTTTTTAAATAATTCCAATCTGAAAGAAACAGAAAAAACTAACTATAGGTAACATAAACACAGCAATGACTCCTCAGCCTGGAGCAGTGTATGCAGGGACGCCGCTGAGATGTATGTAGCTGTACTTCTAACTGCAGTCTCCTGAATTGTTGTTTCACAACAGGTGGAACACAGTACTTCTCTGCACGTTGGTACTAAAAGAGTTCCAGAGTCCAGTGCAAGTGGTAGATAAAATGTTAGCAGCTTCCTGTTAGTACAGTGGGTGAGCCGAGATCCGGAGTGGCCTTCACGGTCGTTCAGACACCAGCGTAACTAGTTTCATAGCCATACAGACGATGACTCTGGCCAGAAAAACACTTCGACATGTAAACTGTGCCTGTCATTACAGCAAATACCCATTCCCGTCCAGCTCTCACTTCATGGATCCTCACATTGAGGATTGTAAGAGGGGAAACAAGAGGTTAAATGCACTGAGGTCTGTGGTTCGATCCCCGGCACTGGTGAAAGCAATGGGGGGGCATGCTTGCTTAAGATACCTGCTGTCCCTGTTCACCTAGCAGTAAGCAGGCACCTGAGTGTTAGCCGACTGGTGTGAGTCGCATCCTGGGGACAAAATTAACCTAATTTGCCCGAAATGCTCTGCATAACCAGGGGCTTTCTATACAGTATGTTATTTGATGTCAGCTAGGACTGTATAAGTTGTATCAAGTACTTGTAGAAATAAAGATTATTATTACGAAGTTGAAAGCTAAATCGTAAGACAGTACTTAACAAATGAAATAATTAACTTCTCGGAGCCTTCGACACAGAAGAGAATAATCCCAAAATCAAATAAACACGACATGTGTAGGTGAAGTGAGGAGGCAAGAGGTACTTCCTTTGAAGAAAGAAAAACGAGAAGAAATAAAAAGAAACCCTTAAGAATGGAGAGAAAAGAAGATAGATGAAGAAACATAGAAAAAGCAAAGAATCCCTCCACTAGATGGAGCCATATACGGTCCTTCCTGGGAGAACTGGAGATCTTAATAACCCAACCACAGTCACTCAGAGATGAGTCAGGGATGCCAGGGGCTGAGCCAGGGAACCAGGGACACCTGGCTGAACCACAAACAGTTGTATTTTAATTTATTATTATTAATTGTAATTTATAATAAATATGTAATACTAACAGCAACATCAGTAATAGGACTAGTAGCAGTAGTAGTACTAGTAGGTGGTAGTAACAATACTATTACTAGTAGTAGTAGTAATAGTACTAGTAGCAGTAGTAGTAGTAACAGTAGTAGTAGTAGTAGTAGTTCGGTCATGGAGTTAGTGGATTATTATTATAATCATGGGGGATCGCTAAACTCGTAGGATTGTACAGCACATGTCGGGGGAGGGGGGAGGATGGAAGGTATTCAGACTCAATTCAGGGAACCGGAGCACAGATCCAATTCCCTAAATCAAGAGCCCCTCACCGGCATCAAGGAACCTCCCTTGAGGGGCGAAGCTAGTGGAGACGCTGAACATAATTCCTTATATTTCTTCCCCTGTGTGTTAGCTCATTGTTGTTGGTGGTATCCTGGGAGGGTGGTAGTATACCTCAGGTTGGGCTGGGCTTTAAGATGAGTTAAAGTAGGGTAACAGCCCTTAGCCTGTACAGTGTAAAGACAATACTAGTAGAATTAACAGTAATGGAAGCAGAAATAGTATCAGTAGGTTGGTAGCATTTATTGCCATTACTATTGCAGCCTTAACGACTGTTGTGGCTGTAACATTATTAATACGGGTTATGGTAGTTGTAGTAGTAGTAGCAGTGGTGCTGATGGTAGTGTTGGTGGCTACTATTACTGTTACTAAGACACGTGTGCAACAGTTATGTATCCTGATTGCACAGTTATGTATCCTTGTTGCTGAAACGTTTCACCTACTGTTATATATGTCTTGCTCGTCAACTTGTTGGCATTTTATACCATTTTCAACATAGTGTTACTAACATCAGATGATATTTCTGCAACATTTACTGTAATATCAGAGCCATTTTATAATTAACATCGTAATCATCAAAATAATTATCATTATTACCGCGAAAACCACTAAATTAATCACAACATCCAGAGGGGTAACACAGAAACAACAAAATTAATTTACGGTTTTATTCGTACAGAGAAAGTAATGGCCAATGCTTCTGTGTTAGTGTTAATAGCATAGGCTATTTACCCCTGGCCTGCCTGTGGATCATTCTGCTGGAATTGGCTTGATGTACTGACAAATCACTTAAAAAAATCCCAGTGACGACGTTTCACTCCGTCCTGGACCTGTGTCAAGTATCGCTCTCACTCGACCCGCTGGCAAAATGAAGTTTGGAACTCACACAATGAGTTCTGCGCCTCATCACAAAACGAGTGGGACTCAAATCCTTGGCAGACAACTTCTAAGCTTCACCGGCTTCCTCAGTAGTGACGTGGACTTCCTCAGTGGTGACGCGGACTTCCTTCTGTGAAGACGTGACTGGTGAGTTCTTCGTTCTTAGCTACCTGAGACTGTGATGATGGCTTTACTCTACTATGAGCACCTACATCTTCAGATTAAAGCAGAATTAACGGAGGCAAGAAGAGAAATTCAACGACCGAAGGGTAAGTGCAAGGATGATCCTCGGAACAACGTCGTCGATGATCGGACCAACGACTGGATGCTTGCTGGAACTGAAGGGACGAAGCTGAAGCTGAAAAAGGATACAGGAGAATGCTGTGAAGACCAGCAACTCTTTTTCTTTGTTATCAGGTGAATGTGAATAGGCCATCCAGGGCCTTCCAATGAAGACCATTTCAACAGGGATCACTGTTAACTACACAATGAAGACAGCCAGTGAAGACATCCCAGCAAAGACCATCCCTACAAAGACCGTCACGACGAACACAGCCAGTGAAGGTAAGAACATTGTTTTAGTTAGGGACAGTCAGGTTAAGTTTATGGATAGTGCGTTTTGTCTTAGAGACAGGAAGAGGAGACAGAGGGTGTATATTCCTGGGGCTGTGATGGAGGATATTGTTAGCCGTCTGAACGACATCGTGAGAGGTAATTGGAGTAATCCTATTATCTCAGTGCTGGAGGCAACGATGTTGGCAGGCATAGAAGTATGAACTTGATTTGCAGGTATAGGTCAGCAATAGACATGATTAGGAAGAAGGGAGGGCGCCCTGCAATATGTGGCATTTTGCCAAGGAGAGGAGTTAGAAATGAGTGGTTGTCCAGGGCAATTTTTGTTAATTACTCCCTGGACAAATACTGTTAAGACAATGTAGTACCATTTATAGACAACTGGGACCTCTTCTATGGCAGAAATGACATGTATGCCAGAGACGGGGTTCATTTATCTAGATCCGGGGTGGGGACACTTGCCAGTGCAGTGGAGGGCACTATTAGAGCTTTAAACTAGAAATAGTGCTATGGGTTTTTGTGGGAAAGCAATGAACTATGATACAGTAGAAATGGGCAGGACTAATTCTCAGTGTAGCGATATTGTTAGCTTTAGGGAAACCAGTTATAGGCAGACTGAGGTAGAGTTATTGATAAATATTGGAAAGCCAATGTCTCTAGGTGATAAGGACAATAATAGAGATAGTGGGGGAGCAGGAATGAGCAGGAAGGGGAAAAGAGAAGAGAGGGGTTCCTCAACATATATTAAGCAAGGTGACTATTAAAATGGTGTACAGTACCGACAGGTTGGTAAGTAAGACACATATGCAACAAATGTGTATATGTATCTTACCACAGAACAGAAAACACCTTGGACAACTTTTTCAAGTGAGAATGATTGGATTTGAGGATGTAACCTCTCAATGAAAACATTCTTTCTTCTACTAGCGGACTACACCTCTCCTTCTGTCGTTTGAACTTCACAGTGTTTCAGACTATGGAAAAACTCTTCTCCAGGCTGAAGGACTGACCACCTCGAAACTACGTCTTCAAGGGTGACGGACTGATTACATCGTCTTTACATCTCTACTGTTTCTGCCAACTTTTCTGTACTCGACTGAAGAAGCCTACTGTGCAGGCGAAACGTTTCCAAATAAAGATACCTAACTGTTGCACATGTGTCTTACTTACCCCCCCCCCATCCATACATTATACAAATAGTCGTAGCACTAGAAACAAGACGAACGAGTTGAGATTAGTTGTAAGTGCGGGTAATACTGACGTATTTGCCATAGCTGTGTTGTGGTTTGATTTGAAGAATCGGGACATACCTGCTGAATGTCACATTCAGGATTTTAAGTTATTCCACGTTGATAGAAGAAGCGGAAGGTGTATGGGGTGGCGCTGTATGTCAGAGAACACTTAAATTACTGCATAAATACGAGTGTTAAAATTGAAAGAACAGAAATTGAGTCTGTCTGGGTAGAATTTTCGGAAGGGCGTGATGAACTTGGATAGGGACCACTTTAGGAAGAAATTGTTAAGGCTACAAGGCACGATAACATAGTAATTCAAGGAGACTTTAGTCAAATAGAGTGGAATTCATTGACTTGGAATCATGAGTAAAACGACTTTCTGGAGGTGGTTCAAGATTGTTTTTTGGAGCAGTTTGTGACAGATCCAACGAGGGGAAATAACCTGGTTGATATGGGTCCGGTTACCTAGAATAACCTTGTTAATAGTCTTGAGATTACAGAGGAGCTTGGCGCAAACGACCACAAATCGATTACCATTAGTATCGATTGGAAATATGACAGTACGTATAATTTAGTAACAGTCCCAGATTTTCGCTTAGCAGATTACAATGGGCTTAGAGAACACTTACCATCTGTGGACTAGGGTACTGAAGAGAACTATCATTGCGACAGTTTTCTAAACATTGTACCCTGCCCAAAGAACGTTTATTCCATTTAGTGAAATGAGATCAAATAGAAATAATCCGAAATGGATGAACAATTCGCTTAAACATCTTTAAGGAAAGAAGAAGGGAATTTATAGGCATATCAAAATGGGTCATCTTATGGATCAATTTACTCACATTAAGCGGGAGATTAAAAAAAGGGATAAGAAAACCTAAAGAGGACTATGAAATTAAAGTGACAAATTATTCGAAAACTAACCCGCAAGGCTTTTTCCAGGTTAGAGAAAACTTAGGTCCTCTTAAAACTAACTCCTGACAACATACTGAAAAAAACAATGGAATGTGCTCGATATTTAATAATTATTTCCTCTCAGTTTTCACACAAGAAGACACTAACGACATTCCAGTAATTTATTTTTATAGTGGACCTGAAGAAAACAAATTATGTAACATCAAAGTTACTAGGGATAAGATAATCAAACAAATTGACCTATTAAAGCAAAATAAATCCCCGGGCCTTGATGAAATTTTTTTCGAAGGTTCTTCAGGAGTTCAAAATGGAACTTTGTGAATTAATAACTAACCTTTTTAACATATCTCTTTAAACAGGTGTAGTGTTTGTTAAGTGGAAGATGGCTAATGTAATTCTTATTTTTAAAGCAAGGGACAAGTCGTTACCGTCGAATTTACAGCCCAATAAGTCTGAACTCAGTTGTAAGCAAATTACTGGAGTCAATTATAGCTGATACTATAAGAAGCTATTTTGATAAGCAAAATTTGATCTATGATACTCAACATGGATTTACGAGGGGCCTTTCCTGTCTAACTAATTTACTGACTTTCCTCAGTAAAGCTTCTGAAACAGTTGATAATGACAAAGAATACGATATTATTTATTTGGATTTTAGTAAAGCTTTTGATAGAGTACCACACCAAAGACTTTTAAAGAAAGTGGCAGCACATGGTACTGAGGAAAAAGTCCTGTCATGGATCGAGGCATGAGTCACCAACAGGAAGCAGAGAATCTTCATAAATGGGGTGAAATCTGATTAGGGATCAGTCACAAGTGGCGTTCCACAAGGATCAGTTTTAGACCCCTTGTTGTTTATAATATACATTAATGACCTTGACGAGGAAAGAACAAGTGATATGAGCAAATTCTCTGACGATACAAAAATAGGCAGGATTATTGATTCAGAGGAAGGTGCCACCGTATTTCAGCAGTATTTAAACAAGCTCATGTCATGGTCTGAAAATGTAAAGTCCTAAAGCTCTGGAATGTAAATAAACCTGGCACCTACAAATTAAATAATATAAAGTTTGGCCATACAGAATGCGAAAAGGACTTGGGAGAACCTGAAGCCAAGACACCAGTGCCTAAACGTACGAAATAAGGCAAGCAGATTACTGGGATTCATATCAAGAGGTATTAGCTACAGGAGTCCAGAGGTCATACTACAGCTCTACACGTTATTAGTAAGGCCTCACTTAGATTATGCAGCTCAGTTCTGGTCTCCATGATACAGAATGAAATTACCGAAAATTAAGTTGAAGTTGAAGATTAAGACACATGTTCAGTAGTTGAGTATCTTCATTGATGAAATGTTTCGCCTGCACAGTAGGCTTCTTCAGTCAAATACAGAGGAAACAGTAGTAATGAAATAAAGATGGTGTAATCAGTTCATCAACTTCGGAGAAAAAGTATTTGAAGTAATCAGTCCCTCAGCCTGGAGAAGAGTTCAGCTCTATGGAGCTGAACTTTTCTCAAGGCTGAGGGACTGATTACCTCAAACTCCTTCTGATCTTCGCCATTCTTCTTTGTATAGGACTGATGAAGCCACTGTGTGGCGAAACGTTTCCTCAATAAAGATATGTCTAATATATGTTTATGGTTGTGTTTTATTTGTACGTTTGTATGTGACGTCACTTCCTCCTTCGTCCTTTGTATCCCATTCCATCTTTTCACTTCCTCCTTTGTATCCCACTTCATCTTTCCTTCTTCCTTATCTACCTTCGCGTTCTCTCTCCATCCTCCTCCTCATCCTCTCTCTTTTCCCTTTTCCTTGTTCTTATCTCTCTGCGAAGTTCTCTCCTGCTCCTCCTGCTCCTCCTGCTCCTCCTCCTGCTTCTCCTCCTGCTCCTCCTCCTGCTCCTCCTCCTGCTCCTCCTCCTGCTCCTCCTCCTGCTTCTCCTCTCTCCTCCTCCTGCTCTCCTCCTGCTCCTCCTCCTGCTCCTCCTCCTGCTCCTCCTCCTGCTCCTCCTCCTGCTCCTCCTCCTCCTGCTCCTCCTCCTGCTCCTCCTCCTGCTCCTCCTCCTGCTCCTCCTCCTGCTTCTCCTCCTGTCTCTGCTCCTCCTCCTCTCCTCCTGCTCCTCCTCCTGCTACCTCCTCCTGCTCCTCCTCCTGCTCCTCCTCCCTCCCCCCTCCTCCTGCTCCGTCCTCCTGCTCTCCTCTCCTGCTTCTCCTCCTGTTCTCCTCCTGCTTCTCTCCCTGCTCCTCCTCCTGCTCCTCCTCCTGCTCCTCCTCCTGCTCCTCCTCCTGCTCCTCCTCCTGCTCCTCCTCCTGCTCCTCCTCCTGCTCCTCCTCCTGCTCCTCCTCCTGCTCCTCCTCCTGCCTCCTCCTACCTGCTCCTCCTCCTGCTCCTTCTCCTGCTCCTCCTCCTGCTCCTCCTCACAACAATCACTCAGGAACCCCTATATCCCGCACAGTAAACACGCTTCCCTACGCCCCTCCAAAAAAAATTGTGTCATTGAAACGCAGCCGTTATTAAACTTTTCTTTTTATGTGTGTGTGGCTCTGTCGATACAGTTGGGAGCATATTCCTTCCAGGGATTTTTCGCCTTTCTCTCTCTCTCTCTCTCTCTCTCTCCATCATGCCCTTTACTCTTATAAACAAACAAATCCGGTGACACCATAATTACATACATGTAATATTCGACAATCGCGGACGAAGAGGAAGGGATCAACGACCTCTCTACAGCTTCCACGATCCCCTTTCGAAACTATCCTCTTTTTTTTCCCCTTCATTATTATTTGCGGGAGACTTCGGTGTCAACTTTGATCCTCCCATATCACGTTTGCTGTTGAGATGAGAGGGTGCGATACGCGGACACCGATGACTTCCTCTTCCATTGCTATCAAGTGGAGTGAAGAGGCAGAGGGAGGGATATATTGGCATTTGTATCGGCCTTTATGTAACTCTTGACAGATTATAATCTCTCGGGTTGCGGCTCTCCATGTGTGTGTGTGTGTGTGTGTGTGTGTGTGTGTGTGTGTGTGTGTGTGTGTGTGTGTGTGTGTGCATTCGCCGATTGTGTGTGTGTGTGTGTGTGTGTGTGTGTGTGTGTGTGTGTGTGTGTGTGTGTGCATTCGCCGATTTGTATATACCGAATTTTCTTGTTAGTCTCAGGTCATCAGAGGAGAATGACATGTTTCAGTCCCGTCTCGCAGGTCATTTACACATAATAAGAAGAGCAATGGGTCTAGTATTGATCCTTGGGGAACCCCATTTGCTCCACTTTCCCATTTTGAAACGTCTACCCGTACCATTACTCTTCATGCAGTTTCTTGAGAGCAAACGGACAAGGAAGGTGAGTGAAAGACAAATGAGATTAATGGAATCGAGGTTACCACATCTCCAGCATTTATCTCTTCCTCTGCTGCTTATTAAACTCTACTGTTTTTTCACCGTTGCTACGTGATAATATATACCTCAGTCTAACCGCACTCTGACAACCTGCTAGCTCGTCAACCGCACTCTGACAACCTGCTAGCTCAGGTCAATAATTACCGCGCTCTACAACCTGCTAGCTCAGTCTACCGTCACTCTGATACAACCTGCAAAGCTTCAGTCTACCCGCACTCTGACAACCTGCTAGCTCAGTCTACCGCACTCTGACAACCTGCTAGCTCAGTCTACCGCACTCTGACAACCTGCTAGCTCAGTCTACCGCACTCTGCAACCCCCTAGTTCATCTAAACCCGCACTCCTGATAACCTGCTAGCTCAGTCTACTCGCACTCTGACAAACCTCTAGCTCAGTCTAACCGAACTCTGACAACCTGCTAGCTCATCTAAATCCTCACTCTGATAACCTCTAGCTCATCTACCCGCACTCTGACAACCTCCCTAGCATCAGTCCTAACCTCACTCTGACAACTGCTAGTTCATTCTATACCGCACTCTGATAACCTGCTAGACTCAGTCTATTACCGCACTCAGACAACCTGCCTAGCTCAGTCTACCGCACCTGACAACCTCATGCTCATGTCCCTAACGCACTCTGACAACCTAGCTAGCTCAGTCTATACCCGCACTCCCTGACAACGCTGCTAGTTCAGTCTACCGCACTCGATAACCTGCTAGCTCAGTACTACCGCACTCTGACAACCTGCTAGCCTCATCTACCGGCCACTCTGAACAACCTGCTAGCTCATCTCCCGCACTCTGACAACCTGCTTAGCTCAGTCCTACGCACTCTGACAACCTGCAGTTCAGTCTAACCGCACTCTGATAACCTGCTAGCTCAGTCTACCCCGCACTCTGACAACCTGCTAGCTCAGTCTAACCGCACTCTGACAACCTGCTAGCTCAGTCTACCGCACTCTGACAACCTGCTAGCTCAGTCTACCGCACTCTGACAACCTGCTAGTTCAGTCTACCGCACTCTGACAACCTGCTAGCTCAGTCCTAATAATAAAACCGCACTCTGACAACCTGCTAGCTCAGTCTACCGCACTCTGACAACCTGCTAGTTCAGTCTACCGCACTCTGATAACCTGCTAGCTCAGTCTACCGCACTCTGACAACCTGCTAGCTCAGTCTACCGCACTCTGACAACCTGCTAGCTCAGTCTACCGCACTCTGACAACCTGCTAGTCTCAGTCTATAAACCGCACTCATGACAACCCCTGCTAGTTCAGTCCTACCGCACTCTGACAACCTGCTAGCTCAGTCTACCGCACTCTGACAACCTGCTAGCTCAGTCTACCGCACTCTGACAACCTCTAGTTCAGTCCTACCGCACTCTGGACAACCTACCAAGCTCAGTCTAACCGCACTCTGACAATCTGCTCAAACCAGTCTACCGCACTCTGACAACCTGCTAGCTCAGTCTACCTCACTCTGACAACCTGCTAGTTCAGTCTACCGCACTCTGACAACCTGCTAGCTCAGTCTAACTGCAACTCTGACAAATCTGCTAGTTCAGTCTATACCGCACTCAGACAACCTGCAAAGCTAAGTTTACCGCACTCTGACAACCTGCTAGTCCAGTTTACCGCACTCTGACAACCTGCTAGTTCAGTCTACCGCACTCTGACAACCTGCTAGTTCAATCTATCAATCTGGCACTCCTGACAATCTGCTAGCTCAGTCTACCGCACTCTGACAACCTGCTAGCTCCGTCTACCGTACTCTGACAACCTGCTTTCTCAGTAATACGCACTCTGACAACCTTCTAGTTCCAGTCTAACCGCACTCTGGAGACAAAAACCTGCTAGCTCAGTCATACCACAGCTCTGACAACCTGCATACTCAGTCTACCGCACTCTGACAACCTGCTTAGTTCAATCTACCACACTCTGACAACCTGCTAACCCGTCAACTACCGCACTCTGAACAGCCTGCTAGCACAGTCTAATACCGCACTCTGACAACCTGCTAGCCTCCGGCTACCGTAACTCGTGTCTGACAACCGCTTCTCAGTCTAGCCTCACTCTGACAACCTGCTAGTCATCTACCGCACTCTACAGCCTGCTAGGTTCAAAATCTAAAACCTACCGCAACTCTGACAACCTGCTAGCTCAGTCTATCTAAAACGCACTCTGACAACCTTGCTACCGCTCAGTCTATAACCCGCACTCTGACAACCTGCTAGATCAGTCTACCGCGCTCTGACAACACTGCCTAGCTCAGTCTACGCACTCTGACAACCTACTATAGCTAAGTCTAATATCCGTGCACTCTGACAACCTGATATTCAGTCTACCCGCACTCTGACAACCTGCTAGTTCTGTCCATAACCGCACTCCTGACAAACCTGCTAGCTCACTCTACCGCACTCTGACAACCTCTAGTGTCAGTCTATCACGCACTCTGACAACCTGCTAGTTCAGTGTCAACCACGCTCTGACAACCTGCAAGTTCATCTACCGCACTCTTGACAACCTGCTAGTTCATGTCTACCCGCACTCTTGACAACCTGCCAGTTCCAGTCTAATCGCACTCTGACACCTGCTAGTTCAGTCTACCCCGCTCTACAAACCTGCTAGTTCAGTCTACCACCCTCTGACAACACTCTAGTTTCAGTCTACCGCACTCAGAAAACTGCTCCTCAGTCTAATAACCGCACTCTGACAACCCTACTAGCTAAGTCTACCGCACTCTGACAACCTGCTAGTTCAGTCTATAACCGCACTCTGACAACCTCTAGTTCATTCTACCGCACTCGAACAACCTCTAGCCTCACCTACCGCACTCTGACCACTGCAGTTCAGTCTATCGCACTCTGACAACCTGCTAGTTCAGTGTCTACCACGCTCTGACAACCTGCTAGTTCAGTCTACCGCACTCTGACCAACCTGCTAGTTCAGCATCCTACCGCACTCTGACAACCGCTAGCTCACTCTATACCGCACTCTGACAACCTCTAGTTCAGTCTATCGCACTCAGACAACCTGCTAGTTCAGTGTCTAACCACGCTCTGAACCAACCTGCTAGTTCATCTAAAACCCGCACTCTGACAACCTCTAGTTTCAGTAATCAACAATACCTCACGCTCTGACAGGACAACCTGCTAGTTCATCTAACCGCACTCTGACAACCTGCTAGCTCAGTCTAAAAAAAACCGCACTCCATGACAACCTACTAGCTAAGTCTACCGCACTCTGACAACCTGCTAGTTCAGTCTACCGCACTCTGACAACCTGCTAGTTCAGTCTACCGCACTCTGACAACCTGCTAGCTCACTCTACCGCACTCTGACAACCTGCTAGTTCAGTCTATCGCACTCTGACAACCTGCTAGTTCAGTCTACCACGCTCTGACAACCTGCTAGTTCAGTCTACCGCACTCTGACAACCTGCTAGTTCAGTCTACCCCGCTCTTACAACCTGCTAGTTTCAGTCTACCGAGCTACTCTGACAACCTCTAGTTCCAGTCTACCGGCACTCTGACCACAACCTGCTACCACTCTAACCGCACTCTGACAACCTGGCTAGTTCAGTCTAACCGCATCTCTGACAACACTGCTAGTTCAGTCTACCGCACTCTGACAACCTGCTAGCTCAGTCTACCGCACTCTGACGTTGAGAAAACTTGGGTTTCTTGTTTACCATCGCAGGATCTTTGTTTACCTGCAGACTGAAGCTTGAAGCAACACTGTATTGAATATTATAAGCGCGGAAACATCAGTAAACGTATAATAATAATAATAATATAATAATATATAATAAAATTTTTATAATAATATAATAATAATAATAATAATAATAATAATAATAATAAAATAATCATAATGTAATAATAAAAATAATAATAAAATAATAATAATAATATAATAATAATAATAATAATAAAATAATCATAATATAATAATAATAATAATAATAATAATAAAATAAAAAATAATAATAATAATAAAATAATAATAATAAATAATAATAATAATAATAAAATAATCATAATATAATAATAATAAAATAATAATAATAATAATAATAAAAATAATAAATAATAATAATAATAATAATAATAATAATAATAAAATAAATCATAATATAATAATAATAATAATAATAATAATAATAAAAATAATAAATAATAATAAATAAAATAATAATAATAATAATAATAATAATAATTATAATAATAATGAAATAATCAAAATAATATAATCATAATGTAATAAGAATATATACACATGAGGAACATGTGTACATTGTATCTCCATTTTCTCATCTTCGACTGATAATGTGACTTTATAATGTTCTTTAAGTGTTGACATTGTATATAAAATATAGAGGACAATGTTTGCTTATTAATTTTCAATATTTAGCGATTATTTTCAACATTAGTAAAATTTGATGCCATTGAAGAAAATAACTGAAAGGTAAATATCAAGTAAATGTAATTGAAATTTGTTATTTTTCTTCTGATTAATTGTAATTGAAAATCTGGTGAAAAGTAATTGAGATTGTAATTGACTTTCGGTTATGTAATTAATACAAGTATGATCACTATCACCACCGTCACTATCATCACCATCACCACCGTCACTATCATCACCATCACCACCGTCACTATCATCACCATCACCACCGTCACTATCATCACCACCATCATGATCATCACCACCGCCACCAGCATCATCACCACCATCATCATCACCATCATCACCACCACTATCACCATCATCACCACCATCATCACCATCATCACCACCACCATCACCCCCATCATCACCATCATCACTATCATCACCACCATCATCACTATCATCACCATCATCACCATCATCATCATCACCATCAACAACATCATCACTATCATCCCCATCATCACAAATTTCACATTTACATCATTTTCATTTTGCTTCTCTTCTTTCCTGTGATCCTTGTGGGTTTAGAGCATCGTTTTGATTATAATACTAATCTTCTTTCCTTCTCTACTTTTCCCCTTTCTTCTCACCTCTATTATCATCTCTCTTATCCATTGCTTCCTTCCTTAAATCACTTTTTCTTTTCCTTCTCTTTAAATATCTTTCTCTTCCCTTCTCTCTTAAATCCTCTGTTATTCCCTCCTTCCTATTTCTTATTGTTTCTTCTTGATTCCTTTTTCTTCATTTTTTTACTCGTTCTTCTCCACGGCTCCTTATTTTTCTTGCTCCCGTTTCTCGTCCTCCTTCTTCATTCCACCATTCTCTCTCTCTCTCTCTCTCTCTCCTCGCTCTCTCTTCTCTCTCTCTTCATCTCCGGCTCTCTCTCTCTCCTCTCTACTCTCTCATCTCTCCCGCTCCTGCCTCTCCACTCTCTCTCTCCTCTCTCTTCTCTCTCTTCACATTTTGTCAACACCTGGAGAGCAAAAAACCGTCCGAGTTTGTTTACAAAGTCTAATACTAATAATAATAATAATAATACTATTATTATTATTATTATTATTATTATTATTATTATTATTATTATTATGATCACATCATCATCATCATCGTCCGTATTATTCAAAATAAATTTATTACTTGTGGTCTTCAATTTAACCTGCGTAAATAAAAAAAACGTAAATTACCAGTAAATCAGTTGCACTCTTTTATCTCCTAAGTGATTTTACAACAATAATTACACGGACCAGTGCACCAGGAGTCTATGTTGTGTCTTGTTTAATAGATAAGTCTGCCGAGTGAGACAGACACCATGATGTATGTATGTCTCAGGGTACTGCTGGGGCATGTTAGCTGAAGGTATGTTTTGATATATGTGGGTATGTGCCCGGCGGTAGTGTTGGGAAGGGGTGGATACGTTCGCTGGAGGTTTGACCGACGCTCGGAACATTTAATGGGACGGGGAATATATTGAGAAAATGTTTCTGTACCTTGTGATGTTTAATTGTATGTGGGAGGGGGGGGTGGGTGGTGGGTGGCGTGGTTGATGGGAGATGGGGGT
Organism: Cherax quadricarinatus; assembly: GCF_026875155.1. Lineage (NCBI taxonomy): Eukaryota > Metazoa > Arthropoda > Malacostraca > Decapoda > Parastacidae > Cherax > Cherax quadricarinatus. The sequence goes on along the minus strand of NC_069425.1, from coordinate 36,785,056 downwards.
GTAGTTGAGGGTGGATAGTGTGGTTGTTGGGGGTGGGAGAGACGTATTTGTTGCCAAACTTGACCGATAACGCGATAGTAGGAGGAACTGCGTATCTGCGCCTGACACGAGACTTCGCACCGACTTCTAGATATTAAAACCAGCGGTGGCCGTCGGGGAAGTTAACTTCAGTAAAGAGAAACGCGAAATCAGTCATTCTTGAGATAAAAATGTTAAATATGTATATAAAATATCAAGCAACTCGCTAGCCAAGAAAGAGAGAAGAGAAAGACCCTGAAGTGGTCATTAGCAATGAACTCAGGTGCCCAAAACATCGTCTTGATGAGAGCAACAATATTTGCTTATTGTGCATCCCATCCGACCAGGATTTAAGTCTGTAGACCATAGGTATTCCCATAATTATAAGTCCCAAACGTACTTAACAAACAAACTGGGACCTAGACATTGTATACAATATAAAGGCTTCAGTAAGACCTATATATTGCTTGAAAAGGCAAATAATTCAATAGAAAATTATTAAGTTGTATTTTAATTTTTCATGTCATAGTTTTGAATCGTCTGAGATGTTTTTAGGTCTAAATCTTTCATGGTAGGCACAAGGTACTATCCACTGTGTATCCATAGGTGCGGCTCCTTGTCCACTGGATAGACAAAAAGCACACTTATGGATACACAATGATATTTGCTTTCGTTATGTTAAATCTGATTTCCACTAATTGACAGCAAAAACAAATTTTCACTCTATTGTATTTTGAAATTGATGTCACCACCAGAAAAAAAAAAAAAAAAAAAAAAAAAAAAATTACATAAAAGTGAAGTTAGACTGAAGACGTACAGAGAACTTCATAACTTTCACTGAAAAAAGTGAACTTCCTGAAGAAAGAATGCGGGTAAAAAAAAAAAAAAAAAAAAAACTAAAGCTGTTTTCACTTAGAAAGCGACGAGTACAAGATGATCATATTCAAAGTTCCAGAAAACTAAAGGAAAAAAAATTGGTCACTTAAGAATGTGGCACTTCACCAGCTGACACTTGGAAAGATGGCTCTTAGAAAAGTTACATTCATGAATATGGGTAAGAATTTCTTTTTTTGTTGTTGCCATCCTTATTATGAAGCATTTGAGAGCATTCGTGATGTTGTAACACAATGGAACAAACTGTCCAATGATGCTGAAACCACTGGAACAATCTTCTGATGTTTAAAAGCACCGGAACAAAGTTCTCTCCTGTGCTACAAGCATCAACACAGTGCAATCGCTTAAGAAACAGGTGACCAAGAGCATACTGAACAACGTATACAAGGAAACAACGCACTAACAAAGGACGGACGTGCCCTCGAGGGTGGGAACAGTTATAGGGATGAAAAATGACAAGGGAAATGGATATAATCTCCGTTTCTATGGAACAAGACTGAATGTCTCCCATTCCTCCGCAGGCTGTATTAGCCAAACTTATTTAACATTCCAGCGTAAAATATTAATGTAATATAATAATAATAATAATAATAAATAATAATAATTAATAATAATAATATTATTATTATTATTATATATTATTATTATTATTATTATTATTATTATTATTATTATTATTATTTATTATTAATATTGTTATTATTATTAATATTGTTATTATTACTATTCAAAATATTAATACAATATTACTAGCACGACAGCAAGAAAAAACTACTAAAACTACTACTACTACTACTACTACTACTACGACTACTACTACTAACAACTAATAATAATAATAATAATAAAAATAATAATAATAAAAATAAAATAATATAATAATTTTAAATAAATAATACCAAATGATAGTATAACCAATAAGTATAAATTTCTGTTATTAAAATGGATCCCAGAATAAGGGATCGTCTGTCTGTCTGTCTGTCTGAGTCTCTCTCTCTCGCTCTGTCTCTCTCTGGTTTTTTTTTTCATGTCTTTCTCTCTCTCTCTCATTCTCCTCTCTCTCTCATCTCTCTCCACCTTAAGATCTCACCTCTACTCTCTCTCTCTCTCCTCTCACCTCACTCATCTCTCTCCCTCACTCTTCTCTCTCTCTTCACTCTCTTCTCTCATCCCTCCCAGTATGTTCGTCGTATAATATTGTGGCGTGACAGTTACAGCATAATAAACACGGAATAATCCTTAATGAGAAGGATTTCATGACAAGAGGAGGGAAGTGTGTGTGTGTGTGTGTGTGTGTGTGTGTGTGTGTGTGTGTGAGTGTTGTGTGTGGTGTGTGTGTGTGGTGTGTGTGTGTGTGGGTGTGCGTGAGTGTACTCACCTAATTGTGGTTGCAGGGGTCGACTCTTAGCTCCTGGCCCCGCCTCTTCAATGGTTGCTACTGGGTCCTCTCTCTCCCTGCTCCATGAGCTTCATCAAACCTCGTCTTAAAACTATGTATGGTTCCCGCCTCCACTACGTCACTTTCTAGGCTATTCCACTGCCTGACAACTCTATGACTGAAGAAATACTTCCTGTGTGTGTGTGTGTGTGTGTGTGTGTGTGTGTGTGTGTGTGTGTGTGTGTGTGTGTGTGTGTGTGTGTGTGTGTGTGGCGTAAATGAACGATTAAGACATTAGGAAACACATTTTCAGTACGAGCGAGGACGTGAGCCCTGCAGGAAACTTAAGAGTGTTAGTGAGTGCACTAGTTAGTCAGGTAGTGAGTGTACTAGGGAGCCAGGTAGTGCACTAGTTAGTCAGGTAGTGAGTGTACTAGGGAGCCAGGTAGTGCAATAGTTAGTCAGGTAGTGAGTGCACTAGGGAGCCAGTAGTGCACTAGTTTTAGAGTCCAGGTAGTGAGTGGCACTAGGGAGCCAGGTAGTGCACTAGTTAGTCAGGTAGTGAGTGCACTAGGGAGCCAGGTAGTGCACTAGTTAGTCAGGTAGTGAGTGCACTAGGGAGCCAGGTAGTGCACTAGTTAATCAGGTAGTGAGTGCACTAGGGAGCCAGGTAGTGCAATAGTTAGTCAGGTAGTGAGGGCACTAGGGAGCCAGGTAGTGCAATAGTTAGTCAGGTAGTGAGTGCACTAGGGAGCCAGGTAGTGCACTAGTTAGCCAGGTATGATGCACTAGGTTCCAGGTAGTGCAATAGTTAGTCAGGTATGAGGTGCCCTAGGGAGCCAGGTAGTGGCAATAGTTATCAGGTAGTGAGTGCCACTATGGGACCAGGTAGTGCACTAGTTAGTCAGGAGTAGTGAGTGCACTAGGAGCCAGTAGTGCACTAGTTAGTCAGGTAGTGAGTGCACTAGGGAGCCAGGTAGTGCACTAGTTAGTCAGGTAGTGAGTGCACTAGGGAGCCAGGTAGTGCACTAGTTAGTCAGGTAGTGAGTGCACTAGGGAGTCAGGTAGTGCACTAGTTAGTCAGGTAGTGAGTGCACTAGGGAGCCAGGTAGTGCACTAGTTAGTCAGGTAGTGAGTGCACTAGGGAGTCAGGTAGTTCACTAGGGAATCAGGTACTAATTTTGCACCTGGAAAGGAATTGTACCATCAACGATCAACACATGTTCACGGACTGTAAGAAAGTACGCGGGATTGTACCTCCCTAGATATACTAATCCACAAGCTAAAAGATGGCAATAAGAAATTAATAAAATTGAAGCAAACGGGGTAATGGATCCGGAGGAATCTATACTAAAATAACCGGTGAGACAGACTCGTACGAATTCCTGCTTACACACCCTCAGAAGCTCATGAAATAACGGGTAATAGTAAAATAAGCCTTTCGCAGATATCCTGATCGGTCAGATGAGTAGTTACTGGTTTTCAGAACGAATAGGTGACCGAGATAATAATAATCAAAGAACGAGCAGACTGAAAATGGAGTACAGTCCTTAGGAACAGAATCGACGATGTTTACAGAAATCGGATAGAAATGTAAACATTTGATTTCGTCGAGCAGCTCTGCAAGCGCGGATAGACCCTTTTTTATAATATCCCCCCCTGGGGGGGGTTGTAGGGCCTGTCTTTTGCCTCGATAAGCTCTAAGTAGCGAACGTTTGTCCCAATGGAACTTGTACATGAACGTGTGATTTTTCTTCACTGTTACAGCACTCGAAGTTCTGAATCCAACCGTGAGTCTTCAGCCATCAACCGGAGACTTGTAAATATAAGGGGAGGCATGATAACGACGACATATAAAATACTGCGCGATAGACAAGGTGGACAAACACGGGATGTTCCAGAGAAGGGACACAGACTCAAGAGGTCACAATTGGAAGTTGAAGACACAGATGAATCAAAGGGATGTTAGGAAGTATTTCTTCAGTCATAGAGTAGTCAGGCCGTGGAATAGCCTAGAAAGTGACGTAGTGGAGGCGGGAACCATACATAGTTTTAAGGCGAGGTATGATAGAGCTCATGGGGCAGGGAGAGAGAGGACCTAGTAGCAATCAGCGAAGAGACGGGGCCAGGAGCTGTGAATCGAACCCTGCAACCACAAATAGGTGAGTACAAATAGGCGAGTACACACACACTGACGTGTCCCTGTTTGCAGATGATGTGAAGTTAATGAGAAGGATCAAATCAGATAAGGATGAGGCAGGACTACAAAGAGACCTGGACAGGCTGGACACGTGGTCCAGTATCTGGCTTCTTGAATTCAACCCTGCCAAATGCAAAGTCATGAAGATTGGGGAAGGACAAAGAAGACCGCAGACAGAGTATAGGCTAGGTGGACAAAGGCTGCAAACCTCACTCAAGAAGAAAGATTTTGGGGTGACCATAACACCGAACACGTCTCCGGAGGCACACATCAACCAGATAACTGCTGCAGCATATGTGCGCCTGGCAAACCTGGGAATAGCGTTCCAATACCTTAGTAAGGAATCGTTCAGGACACTGTACACTGTGGTATAAACCTTGGTAATAAATACCTACGTAAGCAAACACTATGACATATATATTAGAAAACGTTTCGGTCCTGGGACCTATATATAATGTCTTTCTACCTCTGTATGTTAGAAGCGATCAAGGTCCCAGGACCGAAACGTTTTCTAATAAATATGTCATAGTGTTTGCTTACGTGTCTTTCTAAACCAACTGTACACTGTGTACGTCAGGCCCGTACCGGAGTATGCAGCACAAGTTTGGAACCCACACCTGGTCAAGCACGTCAAGAAATTAGAGAAAGTACAAAGGTTAGCAACAAGGCTAGTTCCGGAGCTCAGGGGAATGTCCTACGAAGAAAGGCTGAGGGAAATCGGACTGGCGACACTGGAGGACAGAAGGGTCAGGGGAGACATGATAACAACATACAAAATACTGCGCGGAATAGACAAGGTGGACAGAGACAGGATGTTCCAGAGATGGGACACAGAAACAAGGGGTCACAATTGGAAGCTGAAGACTCAGATGAGTCACAGGGATGTTAGGAAGTACTTCTTCAGTCACATAGTCGTCAGGAAGTGGAATACCCTAGCAAGTGATGTAGTAGAGGCATGAACCATACATAGCTGTAATACGAGGTATGACAAAGCTCAGAAAGCAGAGAGAGGTCCTAGTAGCGATCCGTGAAGATGCGGAGCCAGGAACTGAGTCTCGGCCCCTGCAACCACAATTAGGTGAGTACACACACACATACACATACACACACACACACACACACACACACACACACACACACACACACACACACACACACACACACACACACACACACACACACACACCACACACACACACACACACACACACACACACACACACACACACACACACACACACACACACAAACACACACACACGCACAGACACACACACACAAACAAACACACACACACACACACACACACACACACACACACACAACACACACACACACACACACACACACACACACACACACACACACACACACACACACACACACACACACACTCACGACGGGCAGATGTTGGCTAGAGAGCAGTAATGAGAGGCAGAGGTGTGTTATTAGCCTTCATTTACAGGTATTATAAACGTGTGTTGCAAATCAATAAGCAGGTGTAGAACAGGTGTGTGTGTCTCTCTCTATCTGTGCATCTGTCCAACATTATCTGTCCATCGTGTTTGTTAATACACATGTGTGTGTGTGTGTGTGTGTGTGTGTGTGTGTGTGTGTGTTTGTGTGTGTGTGTGTGTGTGTGTGTGTGTGTGTGTGTTGTGTGTGTGTGTGTGTGTTGTAATTGCCTGCCTGGCTGAGTTTCCGGGGGTTGAACTCAAGCTCCCGACTCTGTCTCTAAACGGTTTTATTTTTCTGTTAACTTGGAATAATTTTATAGTAGTCTACCTGTTCTTGAAGCTGCTCCTCTTCTCTCACAATGAAGGTGTTTCCTGGTGGACCAGGGACGAATTCCGTGTTAAGGTTACATCTGCAGCCTCCCGCTTCTCTGCTGCTTCCCTCGCTAAACAGTCTGCTTTTGTTACTACCCCACACTAAACAGTCTACTTTTGTTACTAACCCACACTAAACAGTCTGCTTTTGTTACTACCCACACTAAACAGTCTGCTTTTGTTACTACCCCACACTAAACAGTCTACTTTTGTTACTACCCACACTAAACAGTCTGCTTTTGTTACTACCCACACTAAACAGTCTGCTTTTGTTACTACCCACACTAAAGAATCTGCTTTTGTTACTACCCCACACTAAACAGTCTACTTTTGTTACTACCCACACTAAACAGTCTGCTTTTGTTACTGCACACACTAAACAATCTGCTTTTTTTACTACCCACACTAAACAGTCTGCTTTTGTTACTGCACACACTAAACAATCTGCTTTTGTTACTACCCACACTAAACAATCTGCTTTTTTTACTACCCACACTAAACAGTCTGCTTTTGTTACTGCACACACTAAACAGTCTGCTTTTGTTACTACCCACACTAAACAGTCTGCTTTTGTTACTACCCACACTAAACAGTCTGCTTTTGTTACTACCCACACAAAACAGTCTGCTTTTGTTACTACCCACACAAAACAGTCTGCTTTTGTTACTACCCACACTAAACAGTCTGCTTTTGTTACTACCCACACTAAACAGTCTCCTTTTGTTACTACCCACACTAAACAGTCTGCTTTTGTTACTACCCACACTAAACAGTCTGCTTTGTTACTACCCACCACACTGAAACCCCACTCATCTACTTTTGTTATACCCACACTAAACAGTCTGCTTTTGTTACTACCCCACACTAAACAGTCTGCTTTTGTTACTACCCACACTAAACAGTCTGCTTTTGTTACTACCCCACACTAAACAGTCTACTTTTGTTACTACCCCACACTAAACAGTCTACTTTTGTTACTACCCCACACTAAACAGTCTACTTTTGTTACTACCCACACTAAACAGTCTACTTTTGTTACTACCCACACTAAACAGTCTGCTTTTGTTACTGCACACACTAAACAGTCTGCTTTTGTTACTACCCACACTAAACAGTCTGCTTTTGTTACTACCCACACTAAACAGTCTACTTTTGTTACTACCCACACTAAACAGTCTACTTTTGTTACTACCCCACACTAAACAGTCTACTTTTGTTACTACCCACACTAAACAGTCTACTTTTTTTACTGCACACACTAAACAGTCTACTTTTGTTACTACCCCACACTAAACAGTCTACTTTTGTTACTACCCACACTAAACAGTCTACTTTTGTTACTGCACACACTAAACAGTCTACTTTTGTTACTACCCCACACTAAACAGTCTACTTTTGTTACTACCCACACTAAACAGTCTACTTTTGTTACTGCACACACTAAACAGTCTACTTTTGTTACTGCACACACTAAACAGTCTACTTTTTTACTACCCACAACAAACAGTGTGTGTTTTTAACAACCTATACTAAACAGTTTATTTTGTATTGCTGTTGCATTCCGTATTAATTTTTTTTCACTACCCACACTAAACAGTTTGGTTTTCGTTTACCTCCCACTCTAGAATATCTTTTGTTTGGTTACTACTCAATTTGAATTGCCTATTGTTACTCAACACACTAAAAATAAAGTCGGTTTTTATTATTGTTGACACACAAACAAGAAGAACTTATGCCTTGATTACTTGACCTTAATATTTCCAGCGTTATGAAGTCCACGTTACGCAGACCTTTTTTTTTGCAGCTTTTGTTTATTTTCTCCTTCAATATCACAGTGGCGGAACTTTATGATTTATTATTTTATTATTTATTATTTATTTTATTTTTTTTTACTTGGTATTGGCACCATGCTGGTACGTGGCACTTGTGATCGAGGATGTGTTGCCGCTAGTGTTCCCAGTGTTCCTTGTGTGACTTTCTCAGTGACAGTCAAGATTGTTCAGTCCTGAATCGGTTTTGTTGCTCTGAAATAAACATATACATAAATAAATTTGCATAATGTTGATTTGTATAATTTTTAATATATATATATATATATATATTATATATATATATATATATATAATATATATATATATATATATATATATATATATAATATATATATATATAATATATATACATACATGTATGTTTTATGTATATATATATATATATATATAATATTTTATAATATATATATATTATATAATACATACATGTAGTGTATGAATATATATATATATATATATATATATATAATATAAATATAATATATATATATAATATATATATATATATATATATGTATATATATACATATTATATTATTATGCAAATCAATATTCATAACAAATAATGAATTTTACTAGAATTTCATCCGATAAATCTAAAAAGCGACTAAAAGGTAAAAAAAAAAAATCCAAAATTCAAGACTAATGCACTTTATATCAGGTAATTCTGGATTTTTTTTCACATACACTAATATACAAGTCATAAATATCTCAAAAGCTTTCTAGTAACATTTGACAACTGACTAATAATCTTTGGATGCTTAATTGGAGGATAATTTTCCCAGTAATGAAGTAATTCACAGTGACACAGTTAACGTGATCGGACTCCAACCTTCTCTAATAAAAATCTGCTATCAAAGAGTCGTAATTATCTGCCTTTGGTAAGTTTGTGTTTGTGTTTGAGTGTGTTTTATTGTGTGTGTGTGTGTGTGTGTGTGTGTGTGTGTGTGTGTGTGTGTGTGTGGGTGGTGTGTGTGTGTGTGTGTGTGTGTGTGTGTGTCCTTTTCCTCACCGATTAGTGTTTATGAGGGTCAAGCCTGTTTGAGTTTATGTGGGATAGGGTTGTTTAGCTCTACTTTTGATCTCGGCTTTCAGATATCGATCCAATGACGTGAAATAGCCCGAATGACTCACGAAATCGTAATGACACGATTGCAAACAAACCATACCCCTGGCGGGTTCTATCCCCGCCCGTGGTATGCTTTGTTTAGCCCGAATGTGTTGCTAAACTTGTATTAAGTTGGGTACCGACACAATAGATATTACCTAGAACATACTTGTCGCAACGATAAAGAACTGGCAGACAAGACCAGAGAATTTTAGAGACTTCACCCATTTTGATAACCAACAGAATCTCAGTTCTCATTTACATGTCATTTAATGAGCTACTCTCATCTTAGATTTACAGGTGGATTTGTGCCCTTAACAAAGACAGCAGCGCTACTGCTTAGCACCATTCTTGCTACAAGGACAGCCATCTAACACAACTGTCTAGTCAAGCCATGTGCAAACATGAGGAGTCAGTCAGTTCGTAACCTGTCTTCCAACATAAGTAACTTCATTACCACTCTCGGAGAGCTCACGCACAGTTTCATGATATGATTGCCCTCGTGGAAAGATTTTTAGACGACAGAACTAAGGAGAACTTTGCTTAAATTACTGGCTTCACCTCATGGATGTACGGAGAGAGGCAGGTTCAGCGAGGTGGTGTTATCGTGTGCCTTAGTTAAGCTGAATATCCCCAGCTCACTAATGACGAAATTTCTGATCAACTGGACATGTTCTGTTCGTTAAAGTGTAAACACTAGAACCTCCATACTAGCTTCTTCAATATACACATCTCAGTGGCAGTGAACAGACGCAGTCATCTTTCTTATGGTAGATACAGATTGTCTTTTATTTACATGACTGTCAACAGATTATAATTGTTGATAATCTTAATTTTCATCTTATGTCAAGGAAATTTGTAAAACTTATTGCAATCATTCACTCGAGACTCATTCACCCTAGACATTTGTCTTTGTCTCCTCACTAGACTGAAAAGAGAGCGATCTACCTGAATTCACAGTTACCAGTAAATCGCTTGAACACGCCTTCTTTACGACACGAGAAATATCAAGAGAACGAGGCCAAGAATCAACTCAACCTGGTTGTGGCAGAAGACAAAACAGCCGGCTCTTCTCTCCAAGCTCACCGTTACCGAATGATTACCTTCACCAGCCACATCCTGGATCTACAACATAAAGTACGTCCCTCATCAGGGCTAAAGGACTAAGACTTCAGATCAGTCTTGCAAGTTAGGCTGTGGCTGTAGTGACGCAGCTGGTGCTTAGTGCAGTGCTTGGTACAGTGCTTAGTACAGTGCTTGGTATAGTGGTTAGTACAGTGCGTGGAGAAGCAACAAAACAGATTTCTTCAACACAAATCCGTACAGATGGTGGATGGCGGAAGTTCACAACTATGCAGTTGCTAAAGTCATGAACAGGAAGAAAAAAGAGAAAAGAGGGAGAAGCCTACATGAAGAAAGATGTGATAAAGCTATATAAAGGCGGAAGAAAGATACTGTAAAAAATATAAGAATAAAAACATAACAACAATGATATAGAGAGACTAGGATATGAAGAAAGGAGGAGAGAGAGGTGTCACACAAGGCACACGAAGGAGAAGGAACGAGGGAGAGGGTGAGAAGTGCGAAATAGGAAAGGAAGAGGATGAAATAATTATAGAGAGGAGGGAGCGAGAAGGGTGATAATGATCATACATGATCAAGTGATAATAATATCGGAAAGAGTTACGCTACGATAGTTAGTATTTATCTCTTTGCTGACGTTTCTTGTACTCACCTTGTTGTGCTTGCGGGGGGTCGAGTCTCAGGTCCTGTAAGCTTTCTGTAACTCCATACAACCTGGTTCACTGTTGTCTTTTGTGAGTCCTGGCTTACATTATATATATATATATATATATATATATATATATATATATATATATATATATATATATATATATATATATATATATTATATATATATATATATATATATATATATATATATATATGGTAGCTCCCCGGCTCATCCTGAGCGTCCTTGGTTCGATCTCCGGCACGGGGGAAAACGTTGAACATAATAAATAATATGAAAATTTCCTTCTTTCCTGTTATTGATTCAAAACAGATGCAAACTCTATCGTCTGAAACCCTTACACAAGTCATCCACACCTGTTTCCTGGTGACACTCACACACACCCCACACACACACACACACACACACACACACACACACAACACACACACACACACACACACACACACACACACACACACACACACACATACATACAAACATACACACAAGATGTTAGAAGCGCGGCAGAAGGCGCAAGAAGAAGAAATAAACCCGAGTTCTAAGTACGTACTAGATTTCGACAGTACGGAGATTGACTGCAAAGCCGCACATGGCCCACTAAACATGAAGAGGTGTAATTACGAGTCAACAAGTGAAGGGAACAACAAGAGTGAGGGGAGGAGATGAGACAGCAAATGAATGCGACACAGCTGAAATAAGTTAGCGGGAACCCCACTAGGTGGCAGTAGTCCTGCGGTACTGCGTCTTGAGTACCTAGAGGAAATGGGAAGGGAGAAAGAAATGGAGGAAGTGAGTAACAGGAAACGGGGGTTAGAAAAGGGGGAGAGAACTATGATGGCATCATAAATTTCTCTAAGAAGTGCAATGGGTAAGAGAACCGAAGAGTGTATATATATATATATATATATATATATATATATAATATATATATATATATATATATATATATTATATATAAAATATATATATATATATTATATATATATATATATATATATATATATATATATATATATATGATGAATATGCAATTATGCATATAGCAAGTGTTTACAAGTTTCATACACATAATACACCTTATGTATATTCCTATACATAAACGCACACTGCCTCGTTAGTGTGATAATTGCCCCCTAGCAGATACCCACATGTGTGTGTTTGTGTGTGTGTGTGTACAAATGTGAGTGCACAGAACACAGCTATTGGTCAGCATGTGTTGTAAGTTCAACCAATCAGAGAGAACTATGAGTTTGGCAATGCTTTTATTTTAGCGGCACCTTGGAATGTCATGTATTTTTACTGGTTAATTTAGACATTTTTATAATCTTTATTTTTATTATTGTTATTATCACGGCTAATGCTTTTTTTAATTAATGTAATTATAATATAAATAAATCTTGGGGAAGGGTGGGGGGGGCGAAGCTTTGGATTTTGTACCATCATCAACTGTTGTTGTCTTCCTGAAGACTATTATTATAATCAAGGGGAAGTGCTAAACCCGTAAGATTATACTGCGCCTGGGGGGAATGTGGATGGCATTCAGGCTTAATTCGGGGAACTGGAGCACAGATCCAATTCCCTAAATCAAGAGCCCTTCACCAACATCAAGGAACCTTCCCTGAGGGGTCTTCCTGAAGAAATGTTCTCAAGATGCTGTGGCCTCTCCTGTTCTTAGTTTGCAACTAAGACCTCTTCATCTCTTTCTCAATCAGCTTTATCTCCCATTTTTTTATTCTTTCTCCATTGATCTCCCTTTCAATTTCTTACTTATTTCTTCGTGTTAATATCCACATTCAAAAGACTACAATATATGGCATGCTTTGGGGGTATCCCAATGGTATAAATATATATATACATAATATATATATATATATATATATATATATATATATATTATATATATACATATATATATATATTTATATATA
>NC_069425.1:36714613-36767113 GCF_026875155.1 Cherax quadricarinatus | reverse complement strand
AATGAACATACATGGAAATGAATAGTAGACTGATAATGAAGATACACAATAATAACTAAACACATGAAGAGAAATAATGGATTTGATTATAATAATTTTGATGTAAATTATTAAGAGCAATGATGAATGAGGGGAGAATAATAGATAAGTTAAATATATATATGATAATGATATAATATTTTATATTAATTATTATTATTATTATATTAATATATATAATAATAAATAATATTATAATAATAATAATAATATATATTATTATTAATAATATTAATATATAATATTATAATATATAATATAATAATAATATATATTATTATTATTATATTATAATATTATTATATATAATATTATTATTAATTATTATTTTTATTATTATTTTATTATAATTTATTATATAATACCATATATTATAATTAAAATTATTAATATATTTATATATTATTAATATTATTATTATTATTATTATTAATTATTATTATTATTATTAATATTATTATTATTATTATTATTATTATTATTATTATTTTTATTATTATTATTATTATTATTATTTTAAATTTTTATTATTATTATATTTATTATTATTTATTATTATTATTATTATTATTATTATTTTAATTTAAATGTTTCTCAATATAGTTGTGAGTGTTGGTCACACATTTCAACATACTAGGTACATCACTGCCCATTAACACCGCGGAACTTCCTTACCAGGAAAACGCACCAGCACTGATTTTAAGTCGACCAGATGAAGTATTATTCTCAGTTTATCTTACAGAAAAAAATTACCTTACAATTTTTATGGTAAAATTGGCATCTACACACTTCGGTGACAAGCTCACCTTACTTCTAGGTAGGATACGTCTCTGTTAAAAATTGAAAGTCTATCTCGCGTTATCCCATAGGATCCATTGATCTGTTTACATGTATATAACTGGTAAATGCTCACCTACACTGCAAAGTAATAATTCGATCCTTCTTCTAATTTTGGTCGACGCTAAAAGTCTCAAGCCGATCAGAAATCCTGTCTTATATTATTGCATAGACCAATATTATTGCCGGACCCAGGTAGGTTAAAGCCCTATATCAAATTACCGGTTCCAGCACGGCCGTGCAAAAGTATAATAAACTTTACTTGAGAAACCCTGAGCACATCGACCGCCTGGTAACTAGTTCTCAAAAGAATCATCTATTGTACATAATATACAAGTGATGTTCCTCATGAAACTCACACAAATTATTATTCTTGACATATACTAGACCACACTATTATAAAAAAGTGGATAATAGTTCGATATATTTGCTCGCAGGATTAAGATAAGAGTGGATATCTTCTAAACTGCTAATGGTAATCGAGTAATAAAATACGTGCTGTAGATTTAAACTATTGTAAGGGTTTGTTTAGTTTCCCAGCTTGATAGTTCAGTTTTTTCAGTGCTCCAGATAAGTTTTTCTGTGAGTTAAATAAACCAGAGTTAAATGACTGAACTGGACTAGAAGAAACATTCTCCAGTTATTATCAAGAAAACAACGATATCAAGTAATTAAACAGTGACGGTATTACCTGGAGAGTTTACCTGGAGAGAGTTCCGGGGGTCAACGCCCCCGTGGCCCGGTCTGTGACCAGTCCTGCTGTATATTGGCAGATTTTTCACCTGGGGAGTAACACCTTATAAAATGCATCAACGTTTGAAGATTCGAAGTGAATCAGACGATGCATTCTCCGATTAGTAAATGGAGACCATTATCATAATTTGTTTAATAAATTTGGTACATTTGGATTTAGCCAACCTTATAATATTGTGAACCTTCCATTTAGCAAGCCACACCACCGAGGAAAGTTTGAAGCCAATCAGAAGAGCTATATTGTAGTTATTACACGAAATCCAGCAATCCCAAATTATTAACTATTAATATATGGGAAATTTTGCATCTATACAGTTTAAACTTATAAAGTACGTTCTAATAAGCTTTTAAACTATCCAGATGGGGTTTAGTCAAGACACATTGTACAAAACAATACCACGATAACCTTAAAATAAAACTGATATCTTGGCACCTACACCAACAACAATGTCAACTTTTTTTTATCTAAGTAGTCTACGCCAGTGTTGAATGACTGAAGCCGATCGGAAGAAGCGTTCTCGAGATATCGCAGGCAAACCAAAATCAAGAATAGTGTAAATAACATCGACCAGAGGCGCACCTTCACCTACCAATAACTACATAGCCCTCACCTTTGTTACAGAAAACCAACGGTTTGCTGTAACAATGGTTCGCTGTAACAATGGTTTGCTGTAACGGTTTGACGAATAATTCACCCGACTCTAAATTACCGGCATAAAATTCAATTCTCTGAATGAAAATTCCTCGTCTTTGAGCCATAGACGGAAGTAAGACAGTAAAAATTCACTGGATTATTAATGTGGAATTCTTTATTGCAAAGTTTGGTCCGGACTGTAGCTTTATTAAGTCATAGATTATTGTTTTTAATTTGATAAAGTTTAATTTCAATAAAGTTCCTAATATGGGTGAAACGTCACCAATAGAATTCCTAACATAGGCGTAACGTCACCAATAGAGTTTCTAACATGGGCGTAACGTCACCAATAAAGTTCCTAACATGGGCGAAACGTCACCAATAAAGTCCCTAACATGGGCGAAACGTCACCAATAAAGTCCCTAACATGGGCGAAACGTCACCAACAAGTTCCTAACATGGGCGAAACGCCACCAATAAAGGGTTCCTTATAATAGCACATGGCTCTCTTTACCATCGTGGATATACCCATGAATATCAGATACCCTGAAGGGAATATACAATCCAAACATTATTAGGAGAAGGATATGGGATATTCTGCTGTAAAGGAATATACGGAGTTTGGAATAATGGTTACTGGGTAGAGGATAATAGTTAAAGAATCATAGTTAGTGGATAACGGAGGCTAGTTAAACAGTAAAACAATAATAGTTAATGGGTTAAGATGTTCTACTTTAGAAAACCAAACGTTTTGAAAAAGGTATTAAAATAAGACATCCATCAAAATCTTAAAAAAAAAAAAATCCAACAAAATCTTCAAAAAACAAAAAAAAATGAAATAAATAAAAATATAATTAGTTGGAAAAAAGCTTCAAACAAAACGATAAAAAAAATCAGAATTTTAAATTTACCAAAATAGTATCCACCGAAATATTTGGATTAGAAAAAAAATGACATACATCAAAATCTTCCCCCCCCCCAGAAAAAAAACATCCATCAAAATCTAAATCAATGAGAGAAGGCTCCAGAGAGGCACTGGCTCAGGTCCTCAACACCCCTACGTCTATTTTAGCAGCCTGGCACTCAGAGAGAGAAAAATAATCTCTCTCTCTCTCTCTCTCTCTCTCTCTCTCTCTCTCTCTCTCTCTCTCTCTCTCTCTCTCTCTCTCTCTCTCTCTCTCTCTCTCTCTCTCTCCCTCTCTCTTCCTCCCTCTCTTCCTCCCTCTCCCTCCCTCTCCCTCTCCCTTCCTCTCCCTCCCCCTCTCTCCCACTCTCTCTCCCGTTGAGTACATAAAAGACCGTAAATGAGAGAGACTTGAAAAAAAGGCGACGAGGGAGGGTGGGGAAGGTAGAGGGGAAATTAGTGCAGAGAAAGTAAGAGGGAGGGAGAAGCGGAAGACGAGGAAAGGGGAAATCGCTTGATAAAAAGAGGGGAGGAGGGGAAGAACGCCATGTTCTTCGGGTTTTGGCGTTCTGGTAAGGAAGGAGGAGGTCGAGGAGGCTAGGAAGAGGAGGAGAGAAAGGAAGAGAGAAGGATAAAGAGATAGTGAGGGGATAAAAAGTGAAAGTAGGGGAAATGAGTAGGAGGGGAAGAGAGTACCTGGAGAAGAGAGTACGTGCCAGAGTTCTTGGGGAAGAGAGGACGTGGGGAAGACAATACTTGGGGAAGACATTACTTGGGGAAGAGAGTACTTGGGAAAAAGAGTAATTGGAAAAGAGAATACATGGGGACAGAGAACGTGAGGAAGAGAAGAGGTGGGAAGAGGGTAACTGGGAGAGCGCATATGTAGAGAGTGAACGGGGGAAGTTAGCTCCAATTCCTTGACACGAAAGCCCTTCACCAGCACCACAACCAGTGCTAGCAGCTGCTGCATACCTGTGCTGTACCCGTGACACGTTTCCAGAGATTCTGCCTGCTGACTGCCTGGTCCATCAGGCTGTCGGTGCTAGTGGCCGGCAGACCCTCAAAGCCACCACAGTCTACGTTCCTACACTGTGTCTTAGTTAACCTAATATTGGCTGAGTACTTTAAGCTGTTTCTTAAAGGACTGTATATTTTTCTGGCCTTTAAAGTTTAGTGGGCTGTCTGTTTTCAGTGGGTAATCTGTTTTCAGTGGGTAATCTGTTTCAGTGGGTAGTCTGTTTTCAGTGGGTAATCTGTTTCAGTGGGTAGCCTGTTTTCAGTGTGTAATCTGTTTCAGTGGGTAGTCTGTTTTCAGTGGGTAATCTGTTTCAGTGGGTAGTCTGTTTTCAGTGGGTAATCTGTTTCAGAGGGTAGTCTGTTTTCAGTGGGTAATCTGCTTCAGAGGGTAGTCTGTTTTCAGTGGGTAATCTGCTTCAGTGGATAGTCTGTTTTCAGTGGGTAATCTGTGACAGTGGGTAGTCTGTTTTCAGTGGGTAATCTGTTTCAGTGGGTAGTCTGTTTCCAGTGGGTAATCTGTTTCAGTGGGTAGTCTGTTTTCAGAGGGCAGTAAGTCTTCAAACAAGCAAGTGATACAGGTGGAAATGGTCTGCCGTGTATCTGAGCGCCGATCCACTGATTTACGTTATAGAATCTTGGGCTCTGAGCGTCTCAAATTTCTTCTTGATCCTAGAATATGGGTACCCATCCTTACCTCTAGTCAAACCTGATTACCTTCCAGCCCCCAGGCTGTGTGTTATCACTGGGGAATGACAACAATAACAATAATAATAATAATAATAATAATAATAATAATAATAATAATAATAATAATAATAATAATAATAATAATAATAATAATAATAATAATAATAATAAAATAATAATAATAATAATAAAATAATAATAATAATAATAATATAATAATAATATAATTAATAATATATTACTACTACTAATAATTCTCGCAATCTCCTCTCTACTATATGGAGAAAAATTTGTTCATCAACCTAATTTTTCTTCAAGTGGTTTATTTCTTTTCCAAAATCTCTCCGAGTTATTTAGAGGAAGAGACATTTTGTCTCCATCCGAAGTTCATCTTCGTTGTTGATGTAAACGAAGGGAGAGAATGTTCAAAGTACTGTCTGTGAGAGAGGTAAAGTTAACATTGTTCCCTCTGTGTCTAGTAGTGAATACTAGCATTCTGTTGGCTAGGCTGCTGCAAAGAATTGTTTTGTATAGTTAAGGTCGTTTATAATGACTAATCGAAGGTCGTTTCCCTTTCCCCCATCTTCCGTGTTGTCCAGTCATGGCTGGTGGGTTTCCTAGCCATTATTATTCTCTTCTAGTTGACTATGAACCTCATCTTCCACACCTCTGGCCAGAGTACTACGCTTTCCAGGTATCACCCTATCCAGGTGCCACGCTATCCAGGTATCACCCTATCCAGGTACCACCCTATCCAGGTACCACCCTACTCAGGTATCACCCTATTCAGGTACCACCCTATTTAGGTACCACCCTATCCAGGTACCACCCTATCCAGGTACCACCCGATCCGGGTATCACCCTATCCAGGTACCATCCCATCCAGGTACCAATATCCAGGTACCACCCTATCCAGGTACCATGCCATCCATGTACCTCCCTATCCAA
The DNA here is from genome assembly GCF_026875155.1 of Cherax quadricarinatus. Taxonomy (NCBI): domain Eukaryota; kingdom Metazoa; phylum Arthropoda; class Malacostraca; order Decapoda; family Parastacidae; genus Cherax; species Cherax quadricarinatus. Next base: position 36,761,294 of record NC_069425.1, on the reverse strand, counting down.
ATACCATACGATCCAGGTACCATGTTATCGAAGGACCGCCCTATGCACCCTATCCAGGTACCAATATCCTAGTACCACCCTATCCAGGTACCAATCTCCAGGTACCACCCTTTCCAGGTAGCAATATCCAGCTACTACCCTATCCAGGTACCAATATTTAAGTACCACACTATCCACGTACCATCTTATCCAGGTACCAAATACAGGTACCAACTTGTCTATATTAGTATCCTATCCATGTACCACCCTATTCACGTACCAGCCTATCCAGGTACCAAACCTACAGGGTTCCAACCTATCCAGATACCGATTTGTACAGGTATCATCCCATCCAGATACAAACCTACCTAGGTAATAACCTATACAAGTACCACTCTATCCAGGTACCAACCTATCCAGGTAGCAATCTATTTAAGTACCACACTATCCAGGTACCACACTATCCAGGTACCACACTATCCAGATACCATAGCATCCACGTACCACACTATCCAGATACCACCCTATTCAAGTACCAACCAATCCAAGCATAACCTATCCAGGTACCAACCTATTCAAGTACAAATCTATCCAGGTATCAGCTTATCCAGGTACTACGCTATCCAGGTACCACCCTATTCAAGTACCAACCTATCCAGGTAGGTGCACTGTCCAGGTACCAACCTATCCAGGTATCAACCTATCCAAGTACCACACAATCCAGGGAACACACTGTCCAGGTACCACAAGCAATTTCTCATTCATGACCTACTCTATTTCTCTGTTTTTGGTTCCGTAAATCCGTCATTTTATAATGACGGATCCAGCCACGACAGTTACAAGTTTAAATATAAGTTGATGTTCGATTTTTTTAATACTCTAAGTTACCTTAATGTTGCTGTGGCAGTGCACAACAGGACATATCTTACCAGTGTTGCTCGAGGCGTTAATCTAAGTACTTAATGTTGCTGTGGCAGTGCACAACGGACACGCTTTCAGTGTTGCTGAGCTTAACTCTAAGTTACCTTAATGTTGCTGTGGCAGTGCACAACAGGACACAGCTTACCAGTGTTGCTCGAGGCGTTAAACTCTAAGTTACCTTAATGTTGCTGTGGCAGTGCACAACAGGACACAGCTTACCAGTGTTGCTCGAGGCGTTAAGTCTTGTACATGAATGGTATGCAATACTGACAAGATGAAAATTAGAGATATGTGCAACATGTGGGTATCTTTGTTTGTAGACGTTTCGCCCTCCAGTGGCTTACATAAGAACATAAGAAAGGGGGATCACTGCACCAGGCCTGTTGGTCCATGCTCGGCAGGTCCTTTACAATTCATCCCACTATCGAAACATTTTCCCAACCCAATCCAAACATTTTCCCAACCCAATCCATAACATTTTCCCAACCCAATCCAATGCTTTATCAATGCAAATTCAAGGACATGAATGAAAGACAATAGAACAATATATAAAAGATGGGGTAATCAGTCCCTCAGCCTTGGAGTTGGTAAAGAGCACCGTGGTCTTGTGTTATTTTAATGGGTTTTAGTAATAATTGCCAACTAGTTCAGTCCCTGATAACAACGTGTTTTAGACACTCATGGCCAGTTACTGTGATTTCAAATTCTTGATGGCCATTGCCCACATGAATCTAAAATCATTACCGTATTAATATCTCGGCATCTTGCTCTAAGAAGCTATGTAAATGGTATTATCGTCAGTACGTTAAATGCGAAGGATGTGAGAAGGACACCTTTCCGACTAGAAAGGAAATCGTAAATAAACGCACAAAGGCGATAACGTCAAATTCATTGCAGTGGTTGATGTTAATCAATAACAACTCACATTCCATTACAAGGAGCGCAAAACTTAAAAATTTGGAGCCTAACGCGAATTCGGGCAGTTCGGCCCCAAAATCTGGCAATTTTTGTGTCTCTCTTGCCCCTAAGTCAAGGATTTAGTCACATACACCTATGACTGAGATACCTTTAATTCAAAGCCAGCACAGAAAGTGCAAAAGCCAGGCTTTTTAAAGGAGCAAGAGTCAGACAACAGCCAGTAAAGCGAGTGCAGGTTAAGTTAGGAAAAGTTAAATTAGGCTACTTGACGTTACTTAAGTTTCCCTTACGCTAAGCTGGGTGACACTAAGTTATGAATTTCTAACCATAACTAAGGAAAACAAAACAATGGTATGGAAAAGAGACAGACGATGAAAACTGAGAAACATTAATAAGTTGAACTAATGTAGAACTTAAATCTAAACAAAATAAGAAATAAAAAAATGAGAAATCTGAAAATAAGGAAATACAAGTAAGGGAAGAAATAAATTAGTAGAAAAAGAAAAGAATAAATTATGAATATATAAATATAATGAAAAAAGAATAAAGGAGAACTGAAAGAAAAATAGAGAAGAATTAGACAATGAGACGAGGAGTCATAGAAATAGAGAAACAAAGATGTAATGAGAATATACAAAAATTGAGGACAAATAAAAAAGGGGAAATTAAAAAGGAGAATAAAAGGGGAATGAATAATGGATAGAGGAAGTAGAGAGACAGATGGAATTGAGAGAGATAGAGAGAAATGGGTAAAAGAAAGATTAAAAGAATATGAAGAAGGTAGTGGATGTGAGTGAGTGAGGGTTAGGAAAAGGGAAAGAAAGTGAAGAAGAGAGGAAATGGTAAAGAGAGAGAGATTAAAAATTCACTCATGTCAATAAAGTTGCTAATGATGGTCAATAAGAGACGCTGAGAATAGGCAAAACCTTTCGATCGAGTCAAGACAAAGCATCATTGAGCGAAACGTTCTCTCTCTGTATAATCTCGCCCATGGAAAGCCTGAAGAACCAAAATCAACTTACACACAGCAATTTTAAAGAATCTATTCTATTCAGTCAGACATAAAAAAATGTATGGCTAGACCTTAAAACCATTCTGTATGGCTGAGCATAAAAAATTCTATATAGGCAGATAACAAAATCTTTCTAAATAGCCGGATATCAAAATTTCTATAGACCCAGGCATCAAAATCCTTCCAAATATCCGGATATCAAAATTTCTGAAGCGCAAGACATCAAAAACTTTCTATACAGCTATTGATAATTATTGGAATAAAGTATTTTATCGTGTCAAGGGTAATGATAAAATTACCCAATTCAGAATATAAGAAAATAACTCTATGACCGCGGGTTCAATCCGGGCCGGGGGTATGGTTTAACTATTCACATATATAGGTTATGTTGCGTCTCATGTGAAATGGATTTTTTCTCCTTCCACGGGTCTTAGCTTTTTGGTTGCTTGACCGAGGTCTTTTTACCTTTGGCTTGTCGGTCTCTTGAAGCTAGTCTTAATAAGACAATGGCCTGTCCAACCTTTCGCTAACTTGTCCATCAGCCAAAAAATGTTGAAGTTCACATCACGTGATACAGACGCAGGTGTTCTGCCACATCTAGGAACACCGAATCACCACACAATAGTGTTCTAAGATCAGAATTTACTTAAATCCTTATTTTCCTTCTAGGGAGATACCTAGGTGCCGGTGAATGGCTCTTGATCCATACAGCGCTGTATGACCCTGGTGGTTTAGAGCTTAGTTTTAATAATAATAATTATCAAACCATCGAGTCAGTAATAATAATTATAATCTTGATCCATAGAATTGGAATTGCTCTCCCTTGCCTTGGGACGAATCGGTTTCCCTATTGTATTAAGGGAGTTTTATGCCTTTCTGGAGGATCTGCTGATGGTCCTCATTAAGGTCGTGTTTTGTCTCCTTGTTTCTTGCCTGACTCCTTGCTGTTTTCTGCTGTTTCGTACATTATTGCTTTTTGGCAATAATGTTCCCTGGCGCTATATGACCCCCTTTTAGTTTTAGCGCTCCTCCAGCAATGTAATTATATTATTCTAATCAGTAAAGTGTTTACAGTGTCGTTGACCCGTGGCTTGCGTTGCTATAGATGGTGGTGTTTATTAATGCAGATGCGTTAGTGGTACTCGTTTGGCTTCGGTCAGATAACCATAAACTCCGCTGGCGGGTCATGTAACTAGACCCGCGTCAGGAAACACCTGTTATGCAGGGGGCACAGACAGAAGCATCGCAGATGCGTTAGTGGTTGTCGTTATTCCTACAGCAGGGACACACGAAGAAGCGACTACTGGGGTTCGCTGCTAAAAAAAAATTAAGATCCCTCAAAAAATGTGAAAATATTGTGAAATATCAAGGCTTTTCCTCTCTTATCAATTAAGATTTCGTTCAGTTTTTGTCCTAGGGAAGTTTAGAGAACAAACTTGACTAAAAATTTCATAATTTGTTTCCGATTGAAATAACCTCTAACCTTTGTTTATCTTTTAATATAAATGCAAGTTAGATTTATCTCTGTATACTAACATTTGATTTATAAAAGTGCTATTATTATTATTAGTAGTAGTAGTAGTAGTAGTTGTAGTAGTAGTAGTAGTTGTAGTAATAGTAGTAGTAGTAGTAGTAGTAGTAGTAGTAGCAGCAGCAGCAGCAGTAGTAGTAGTAGTAGTAGTAGTAGTAGTAGTAGTAGTAGTAGTAGTAGTAGTAGTAGTAGTAGTAGTAGTATAGTAGTAATAGTAGTAGTAGTAGTAGTAGTAGTAGTAGTAGTAGTAGTAGTAGTAGTAGTAGTAGTAGTAGTAATAGTATGATTAATATTTTATTGTCTATTATTATTATTATTATTACTATTATTATTTTACTATTTTTTTGGTACTATTTCTCTCATCCTTCCCTCCCACACCCTCTTTTTCATCCTGACCTTTCTCTCTCTCTCTCTCTCTCTCTCTCTCTCTCTCTCTCTCTCTCTCTCTCTCTCTCTCTCCTTCGCTTCTTCCTCTTCTCTCTCCCTCTCTCCTTCGCCCTCTCCATCTCTCTCTCTCTCATCTTTCCCTCGCTTTTTTTTTTCATTCTCTCCTCCGCCCTCTTTTTTTCTCCTCTCTTGCCCCTTTCTCTCTCATCCTATTTCCCTCCTCTTCCTCTCTCAATCTTCTCCTTCCCCTCTCTTCCTCATCCTTTGCTTCCTTTCTTTACTCTTTCTTCTCCTCTTCTACTTCTTTCCCACACTCTTCCTTTCTCCCTCAGTCCCCATCCTCTCCCTCAGCCACTCATCCTCTCTCCCATCCTCACTCACTCCTTCAGCCTCTCCCTATTTACCTAGAATAACCGATTAATATTCATTTAGATTTCTTGCCCAAATTCCTCAACAAAATGAGGTTTGCATTAATATCCTCCACATCCTGGGGAGGATACCAACGAACTCCAGAAGGATTTGGACAAATCAATGTTTGGGTCTGAAAAGTGCCAGATGAAGTTCAATGTGGACAAGTATAAAATCCTAGTCCTTGGGAATTAAAACAAAGCTCGAGGTTATAAAGTAAGTGAAGTAGTTTGTTCATACAGTATGTGGAAAAGACTTGGGAGTCTTGGTACGCAGAAATCTCATGCCAAGACAACAGTACCTAAGTGTGCGCAATAAGGCTAAGAGATTACTAGGATTTGTATCAAGAAGGATAAGTAACAGGAGTCCAAAAGTTATTTTACAGCTCCAAACATCCCTAGTGAGGCCTCAGATTATGCCGCTCAGTTTTGGTCTCCTCACAACAGGATGGATATAGATTCAATGGAGAACCTACAGAGATGGATGACTGAAATGATTCACTGTGTAAGGACTCTCCCGTATGAATATAGATTTACAGCCTTGAATCTTCCCTCTCTGGAGAGACGTAGAATGAGAGGAGATATCTTCTTTCTCTTCCTCTTCTGCTTCTTCCTCTTTACTTCTACTCATATTTAGCTTATCCTATTTCCCATCACTTTAGAATATATATATATATATATATATATATATATATATATATATATAAATATAATATATATATATATATATATATATATAATATATATATATATATATATATATATATATATTTATATATATATATATATATATATATATATATAATATATATATATATCTCCCTTTCTCCTCCACTTGGTATCCCGTATCTCCCTTTCTCCTCCAGATGGTATCCTTACCTTTTACTCCTCCTTATCCCCTTTTCCTTTATCTTCCCCCAGTATCCTATTGTTCTGCTTTTTCCTTCCCTCCTCTTCTTCCTCCTCTTTTATCCTCATTTACTCTACTTTGCCCTGTTAATGTTATTCCCCTCCACTTGGAATCCTGTATCTCCCTTTCTCCTCCACTTGGAATCCTGTATCTCCCTGTCTTCGCCACTTGGTATTTTGTATCTCCCTTTCTCCTCCAGATGGTATCCTGTATCTCCCTTTCTCCTCCACTTGGTATCCCGTATCTCCCTTTCTCCTCCAGATGGTATCCTGTATCTCTCTTTCACCTACTTGAGTCCCTACAGCTCCCTGTCTTCCTAAATTCTCTCATGGGGGACCACGAATTGTCCGGTTGAACCGGCAGGGACCACGAATTATCAGCTGGACCCAGAGGCCATGTAATTATCTAACGTATTCGTAGGGGCTGCTAGTTATTAGTGAGGCCTGGGAGGCTATTCATTATCCTCATGGCACCGAAGGACCATGAGGGCTAGTTACGAGTCAGACGAATTATTATTTGTGGGAGGTTCTGGGCATTCTGCTAATGGTAGGTTCCGGACTCTCTCATAATGGAAGGCCCTGGGCACTCTCATAATGGAAGGCCCTGGGCACTCTCATAATGGAAGGTCCTGGGCACTCTCATAATGGAAGGTCATGGGCATTCTCATAATGGAAGGTCCTGGGCACTCTCATAATGGAATGTCCTGGGCACTCTCATAATGGAAGGTCCTGGGCACTCTTATATGGAAAGCCCTGGTCACTATCATAATGGAAGGTCCTGGGCACTCTCATAACGGAAGGTCCTGGGCACTCTTATAATGGAAGGCCCTGGGCACTCTCATAATGGAAGGCCCTGGGCACTATCATAATGCAAGGTCCTGCGCACTCTCATAATGGAAGGTCCTGGGCACTCTCATAAGGGAAGGTCCTGGGTACTCTCATAATGGAAGGCCCTAGGCACTCTCATAATGGAAGGCCCTGGGCACTATCATAATGGAAGGTCCTGGGCACTCTCATAATGGAAGGTCCTGGGCACTCTTATAATGGAAGGCCCTGGGCACTCTCATAATGGAAGGCCCTGGGCACTATCATAATGGAAGGTCCTGGGCACTCTTATAATGGAAGGCCCTGGGCACTCTCATAATGGAAGGCCCTGGGCACTATCATAATGGAAGGTCCTGGGCACTCTCATAATGGAAGGTCCTGGGCACTCTCATAATGGAAGGTCCTGAGTGCTCTTATAATGGAAGGTCCTGGGCACTCTCATAATGGAAGGCCCTGGGCACTATCATAATGGAAGGTCCTGGGCACTCTCATAATGGAAGGTCCTGGGCACTCTCATAATGGAAGGCCCTAGGCACTCTTTTAATGGAAGGTCCTGGGCACTCTCATAATGGAAGGTCCTGAGTGCTCTTATAATGGAAGGCCCTGGGCACTCTCATAATGGAAGGCCCTGGGCACTCTCATAATGAAAGGCCCTGGGCACTCTCATTATGTAAAGCCCTGGGCACTCTCATAATGGAAGGCCCTGGGCACTCTCATAATGAAAGGCCCTGGGCACTCTCATTATGTAAAGCCCTGGGCACTCTCATAACTGTAGGCCACAGATTCATTTTCCATCGCAGGGTGCCAAATGTATAGATCATAATGTATAAGTCACAATGTATAAGTCATAAGTCACAATGTATAAGTCACAAAGTATAAGTCAGAATAAGTCACAAAATAGGACATATACATTGCATTATCTGTTTATAATACATATAAAGATTACAAGCTTGTTAAAGCAGCTTTCCCATTTTTGACTTTCGGATTTTTGTGGGCCTAGAAGCCTTCTCTTAGGACCTGGGCACAGTGCCCATTATGCCCGAGGGATAATCCAGCCGTGTCTGGCAGGTCGTGGAAGCGACCAACACGGCGCCGGATCCAACAAGATGGCTGCGAGGGAGTGCTTCGTGGCGCCACCAACATCTACTCACTGCCAAGACTTCTTTCTGCGCTCCGGTATGCAGTCAGGCATTTTTCCATGCAGCCACAGGTGCTCCGCCCACCAGCCAGCTCACTCCCTCATTTTTTTCACATGGCCACCAGTGCTTCCTTAAATCAATTTCAAAATAACTGACGTTTTGCTCTCTACTTCGTCTTCTTCGGAAGACCGTCGATTGATTCTCCCTCTCAAGTAAAATCCTCATCAGATGTTTTCTCACTTTCGTTTGGGTCACTTGAAGGATGTGTTTTGACGGGTCCTTTTGCTTAGGACGCAGGAGTGAATCTAATAACTTGTCCAGGTCTTAATGGAGAAAATTTCAATGTAAATAAGTTGGTAGACTGTAGCCAGCCATATAGGATGGTTCAAACATTCCACCACACGAGCGTTTTTCACACTCAGGATTGCTTTACGTTTCTTTATTTGTCTCACGAAGATGCTGGATGGTAGGTAAGTTTATAAACGTCTACCTACATATCCGAATACCTTTATGTTCACTTTCCCCCATTTCTGAATTGTTTTCATTCCTGTAATACTTCCTTGTCAACTTTTGAAGCCTGGTCCAAAATCAGGCCACGAGGGCGTTGAGCCCCAGAACAGTTAACGGATAACAGATATATAACGGCAGTTTACGATGCTTGGAAGTGATGATGTCAAGCGACTGGTATTTTCTCCTTCATGCGTCACTCGCGTCTCCCTCACGCTCCTTCTACTGGGTTTTTAGTTTCCTAATTCTCCACTTCACATATTAATCGAGTTCAAGGCATCTGAGTGCTCTTTGGGCACCTTCCACCTCCCTGCCTATAATGACAGATCTGTGAAAATTCTCAAATTCGAGACCTTATATGGACCTTCAGAGGTGTTTAGGAAAATCCACTAATTATATTTGCAAACTTAATATTAACGAAAGAAACAAAATGTCTATGTTTGAAACTACACCACACTTTAGTGTAAGTCTCAATAATCTCAAGTTCGCTAATATTTAAGCTCATAATTTACCCATAATTTTTCACCCTCCATCTAAATTAATTTTCCTTAGGTATCATACTGTGTTTTCCTTAGCAGAAACAACTCTGTTTAACTTCCTCTATCAGTCAACACTGGCGTCTCTAAAGGCAGGACCCTGGGTCCTTCTTCTGGAAGGGACCTAGCAAGGGCTACCACCTTGTAGTCTTCTTTGATAGTGCTGACATAGCAAGCGCTACCAAACTAGATGAACCAAGATACCGTTTCTGGCTTGCCATACACAGACTAAGCCGCTTGAGTGATATACTAGATAACGAGGACCTACTAATTGCAAGCTCTCAGCAGAGAGCTGTACACCGACTTCCGAGTCCACGTCTACGTCACTCTGCGACTGTCGCTCAAGCTGTCCTCTCCTCCATCACCCCATTACTATTATTATTATTGTTATTATTATTATTATTATATTATTATTATTATTATTATTATTATTATTATTACTATTATCATCATTATTATTATTATCATTATTATTATTATTAGTGATGGTGCTAGTAGTAGTAGTAGTAGTAGTAGTAGTAGTAGTAGTAGTAGTAGTAGTAGTAGTAGTAGTAGTAGTATTAGTAGTAGTAGTAGCAGTAGCAGTAGTATGCTATTTCCGGTGCTTCGATGCAGACCACAATCCAAGTTATTATTTTAGTATTCTCAATCCCTTCTCTACTTCGTCACTGTTGTGGAGTGTTCAGTCGCGACACCGAGGAATCTGACTTTATTGTTGGTGGACGAGACACAGGCGCGATGCTGAGTAATGTGTGTGTGATAATTGCTTTAGAAAACCGACAAGTTCAAGAATACAACACTTGTTCAACATCTGGGACTCTTTACCAAGGAAACGTTTTGTCACACAGCGGCCTCATCTGTCCAGTACAAAGAAGAACAGTAGAAAAAGAAGAGAAGTTTGAGGTAATCAGTCCCTATGTCTGGAATTTATGTGTTCAGTCCATCAATATTGATGGAATGAACACATCGGCTCAAGGCTGAGGGACTGATTGCCCCAAACTCCTCCTCTTTTTCTACTGTTCTTCTTTGTATTGGAGTGATGAAACCACTGGGTGGCAAAACGTTTCCTCAATAAAAATTCCCAAATGTTACATATGGGTATCTATGTAACAGCGACGTTTCTCTCACCTGCACAGCTGACTTTATTACTAAAAGCCTCTGCATTAGACGCCCTAAACCAGCAGTGAGGGCAAAACGTTCGTCCAGTGCAGATACCCAGATGTTGCACGTTCATTCAGCAACTTGTCGGTATAGTGCACCTCTGAGTTAGTTAATCTCCCTTGAGTTCTTTCTCTTCCCGTTCCTCACGGACCAATCGGTACTGCTGGGTCGATGTACCCTTCAAATTCCTTACGGAAGATGGAATCTCAGTACTTCGTCACGTTCCCGTTCCTAGGTTCTCCACCAGCTAGGTATGCTTCTTTATTTTGTTTTATGCACAATAACTTGTTTGTTTTGTTGTTGTAAACACCGGCTGAGAGTTCCCATACCTCAGTACATGCACAGGCTAAGTAAGGGATGTTATTTTACATCACCTCACTTACAAGGCCTTACCCTACCTCAGCACAATTATAGACCGAGAGCTCTTATCCTACCTCGGCTCAATTATAGGATGAAAGCTGCTGTCCCACCTCAGCTCTTTTCGAAACTCATCCCTATCTAAGGTATACTACTACATCATCATCCTTTACCCAAGGACACGACCCACAATAGTCACCTAACACCCAGGTACATATTTGTTGCTAAGTGAACAGGGACAACAGGTGTAAAGAAGCCTTGTACTTCGTTTCCTCCATCCAGAAATTGAACCCGAGGTCCTCTATTGTGAGCACAACTCTGTCTTTGTTCTGTCCCGAAGGTTTTTGTCCATCCTTACCATTTCTCTTAGTCCTTTATCAAGTAGATTGCGAACGCATTTCGAGGTCTGATAACACCACTGGCAAACACTTGGTGGCATTGTAAGAGATGCTGCGTGTGGGTACGTGAGGATATCAGTGTTATCCTGGGATTGATATCCTATTCGGGTGCTCCGGAGGTGCTGATGCCAGGGAGGATAACACAACGGAAGCGCATCTCTACAGCATCCTAGCAGTATCGCTACAGCATCCTCACATCATAGCTACAGCATCGCTACACCCTCCTCAGAGCATCGCTACAGCACTCTCACAGCATCGCTACAGCATCCTCACATCATCGCTACAGCAACCTCACAGCATCGCTACAGCATCCTCAGAACATCGCTACAGCATCGCTACAGCATCCTCACAGCATCGCTACAGCATCTCACTTGACGAAGAGCTACTCTCCAATTTCAGTGGGTTCTAAGGATACTTCTGTAAGGTCCTCTTCCATGAAGATTATAGGGCGCACACTGCTCTTTTTTTAATTAATCCTACTGTTGTGGGTGTCTGTACCTGTACCAGTACTTGTACCAGTACCTGTACCTGTCCAGTACCTGTATCAGTATCAGTACTTGTACCAGTACCTGTCCAGTACCTGTACCAGTACTTGTACCAGTACCTGTACTAGTTCAGTACCTATACCTGTACCAGTACTAGTACCAGTACCTGTACCTGTCCAGTACCTGTACCTGTCCAGTACCTGTACCTGTACCAGACATATTACAGAGAGTATGAATAACATGTATTGAAAATATAACGTAATAATATAAATGTACATTAAGACTAGCCAATCAGCATTTTTTGTATGTGTGTGTGTGTGTGTGTGTGTGTGTGTGTGTGTGTGTGTGTGTGTGTGTGTGTGTGTGTGTGTGTGTGTGTGTGTGTGTGCGTTCGTGAGTGCGTGTTTTAAACGAATATTATAATTGTTCAGTGATATTTTTGTGTGTATCTCAATGATCTCCTTTATACTCCAATATTATTCTATATTAAAATAAAATTTCGAATACTGAGTACAGTGGGGATTGAAAATATTTTTTTGTTTAACCCTGTATTGTGCGATTTTTATATTGATTTTGCCGTAATAAAAAAAAATCCTATAAAAATTCAGATATCTCTTATATTCAGGCAGCTTTTAGAGCCCTGTCTGCGTAAGGGTTGTAAGTAATTCAAAATATTTAACAGCTTTTCCTGTGACTATTTTCTTTACTTCTTCATCATTGTTAAATCTGATATACAAATAACTCGCACAGAGATCCAGTCATCCCATTGACTGTCTTCTGCTAAAACCGTCTATCCTATTTCTAACTTTCACAGTCGCCGTCTGGTTGAATCCTCCCTTATCCACAACTTTCCTTGTATGAATCTTAGTCCTGGCTTTGTCTCTGTAGATGCCTTCCTTTCCAATTACATTTTAAAATGCTTCAAACTTCAGAACACCCGTGACTTAACCTGATTCTTTTTTCTCCTCCTCTTTCTACCTCTTCCCCCTTCCCTTTTTCCTTTTTCTTCTTTGGGTTTTTCTTTTTTCTGCGTTGGGTGTTCGGTCCTTCACTTTTGCCACCGTGTGTTTTTATTCTTACACCTCGTGGGTCCTTAGCTCTCCTGCAGTGCTCCTCTTTCTTGGCCTTCGACTGACTCCACTACAACTTACCTCTTTACTTCCTCTCCTACTGCATCTCTTGTCCCGTCCCTGTCAGCTGGCCTATATATACTGCCTTCTCTTCTTTCTGTTAGTGTGACTTTGTAAATGGTCCAAATCGGACCGAAACGTTTATTCGTGTCTTGTTCCAATCACAGTATTGTGCCTTTTGTTCATAACTGAACTATATCTTGTTTCTAACCTTTAGGGATAATTTGTTCCCTAAATGCGCATAGGATTAGAAATAAAATCTCAAGTGTTATAAAGATTTATAAATAGTGAAGTATGAACTAAATTTTTGTAAACACTGGTCGATGGAAAGTGGGAAATCACTAAGAAAACAAAATGAAACACAGGTAAAACAGATCTGCTGAAGAGGACCTCTAAGTGAGGCCGAAATAGATTTCTCTTTACCTGTGTTTCAGATTTCCGTTCAAAAGATTTCCCAGTATTGTTGATAATTTGTGTATACTGTGAAGGTGGATGAAGGTACTATGTAGAATAACGATTTGACCGTAATATATATACAATAAGTAGCTTACTGAGTGAATATAATTATATCATAACAGAATTTATAAGCATGATTGGCAGGTTACATGTACAGTGTACATCGAAGATGATAACATAACTTACAAAACCGAGACTGAAACAAATTTCGTTCCTGCAGGATCCGAGAAAGATAGTCTCATAACCTTTAACTAATGTACCTCAGCCTATATGTGTGTCTATATATTCCGGTAATGAATCGAGGGGATGGTTGTTTGGCTTGTTATCTCCCCACTTGCGGCAGTTTATGGATATCATGGCAGCCTAACGACCCTGACGGGAACTGCTCAAGTGGTTTAGAACTGACCTAGTGAGTTGGGTAAACCATTCAAGTCACTTTTACTCTTGAGTCTCCCAGTGTGGAATGTACCCGCTCTTGGGTTCTTTTGGTTATGTTTATTTCTGATTTTTTTTCAGTGGTCAGTCGTCACGTGAGGTCACAGACCCTGAGCTGCTTTGGGGATTAGCGTGGACGGTTACAAAGCATGGCTTGCTTCTGCAGTGTTTTAAAATCTGAGGTTGGAGAGTTGAAGGAGGAGGTCTTGCTTCTCCAGGAGGAGATTAGGAGGCTGAAGGTCCACCTCAATGGGCCTGGGAGAGAGAGTGAGGTGGTTGGAGATGTGGGGAATGAGGCTTCTAGCAGTGAGGTGCAGTCTGTCTCTCACTGTGAGGAGGCTGTAGGTGGGGAGGTAGCAACGGCTACCAGCAGTGAGGTGCAGTCCAGCACCTGCTACAAGTGGCGAGTTGTTCACAGTAATGGGAGGCGCATCAGAGTAAGGAAAGTTAAGAGTGAAGATCTGAAGGTAGGAAATCGCTTCTCTGTTCTCCAGGATGAATGTACTTCAGTGGCCAGTGAGGTAAGGGTACTACTGCCCTGCTAATGAAGGTAAGCGCATTCTTGTGTTTGGTGACTCTCAGGTAAGATATGTTGACCGTGCTTTTTTGTAATAGGAATAAGAAGATGAGAGATAGAGTGTGCTTCCTGGAGCTGGTGTTGGGGACATTGTCAACAGGCTGGATAATATCATGTCAGGTAATGGGAACAAGCCCATTATCTGTCTCAGTGCTGGTTGGAAATGATATTGGAAGGGTATGGAGAGAAGAGCTGCTAGATAAGTACAGGTCAGCTATAGATTTCATTAAGTCTAAGGAGGGATCCCAATCATATGTAGCATCTTGCCTAGAAGGGGAGTAGGAAATGAATGGTTGTCTAGGGCAATTGGTGTAAATTGCTGCTAGACAGATACTGCAAGGAACTTGCAATCCCATTCATTGACAACTGGAACAACTTTTATGGCAAACATGATATGTATGCAAGGGATGGGGTACATCTCTCTGGGGCAGGGGTGGTTAGCACTTGCAGACTCGATTGAGAAGGCCATTGGTGAAATGCCTATGATTTTAAACTGATGGAGATAGAGGTATGGGTGTGTGTGGGAAACAAGCAGGTGCAACACTAGGGTTGGAAACAGTAAATGTATAAAAGGCATTCAGCATGAAGTTATAAATAAAGACAATAGAACAGGTCAGCAAACAAAGGGGGACAGCAGAGGGCAGCAAGGGACTAGCTCCCTTAAGGTTTACTATACTAATAGCAGGAGTGTTAGAAATAAGATAGATGAGCTAAGATTAATTGCAAGTGCAGGAAACATAGATATTATTGCTATAACAGAGACCTGGCTCAATCTGAAAGATAGAGAGATGCCCTCTGAATGTCACATACAAGGCTATAAATTATTCCACACTGACAGGGTCAACAGGAAAGGTGGTGGAGTAGCGATGTATGTCAGAGACAATTTAAATTGTTGTGTTAGACAAGATATTAAATTAGAAGCGTCAGCCACTGAATCTGTTTGGTTACAGCTTCTCGAGGGCCGAGAAAGACTAATTTTGGGTGTGATTTACAGGGCCCCAAATCTTGATAGGGAGTGCAGTAAACTTCTATGGGACGAAATTCGTAAGGCATCTACATACGAAAATGTTGTGCTAATGGGAGATTTCAACTATAGACAGATTGACTGGAGCAATTTGACAGGAAATTTAGAGTCGGGTGACTTTCTTGATACGATCCAGGATTGCTTTTTAAAACAGTTTGTGACAGAGCCAACTAGGGGAAATAACCTCCTTGACTTGGTTCTTGCCATAGGGAAACACTAATTAATAATCTTGAGTTAATGATGAGCTTGGGGAGAGTGATCACAAATCACTCAGTATTAACATATCATGGAATTCCCCTAATAATGGCAATTCTAGTCTCCGTCCTGACTTTCGCTTGGCTGATTTTCATAGGACTGAAAAATTACTTAGGTGGGCTGAACTGGAATGACCTGACTAAGGGTCAGGTAGGTGGTGATGGTGCCGATATGATGCTTTCCAGGGCATAGTTCTAGCTGCTCAGTCAAATTATGTTCCAAATAGGGAAATCAGATCAAACAAAATGATCCTAAATGGATGAACAATGATTAAAATATCTGATTGGTCAAAAGAGAGGCATATATAGGCAAATCAAAAGAGGAGAGGGGCAATTAAGAAATCGATATATTCAGTTAAAGAGAGAAATAAAAAAGGGAATTAGAAAAGCAAAAAGAGATTATGAGGTTAAAGTTGCAAGAGAATCGAAGACTAAACCCAAAAGGATTCTTTCAGGTATACAGAAGTAAGATCAGGGACAAGATAGGCCCACTCAAAAGTTCTCGGGTCAGCTCACTGACAGTGATAAGGGAAATGTGTAGAATTTTAACACATACTTCCTCTCAGTTTTTACACAGGAGGATACCAGCGATATCCAGTAATGATAAATTATGTAGAACAGGACGATAATAAACTGTGCACTATTAGGGTCACAAGTGACATGGTCCTTAGCAAATAGATAAATTAAAACCTAACAATCCCCAGGCCCTGATGAACTGTATGCAAGGGTTCTAAAGGAATGTAAAGAGGAGCTTAGCACACCTTTGGCTAATCTTTTCAACATATCCACTACAAACTGGCATGGTGCCAGATAAGTGGAAAATGGCAATGTGATACCTATTTTCAAAACAGGTGACAGGTCCTTAGCTTCGAACTATAGACCAATAAGCCTAACCTCCATAGTGGGAAAATTTATGGAATCAATAATTGCCGAGGCAGTTCGTAGCCACCTTGAAAAGCATAAATTAATCAACGAATCTCAGCATGGTTTTACAAAGGGGCGTTCCTGCCTTACGAATTATTAACTTTTTTCACTAAGGTATTTGAGGAGGTAGATCATGGTAATGAATATGATATTGTGTATATGGACTTCAGTAAGGCTTTTGACAGGGTCCCACATCAGAGACTATTGAGGAAAATTAAAGCACATGGAATAGGAGGAGAAATTTTTTCCTGTATAGAGCATGGTTGACAAATAGGCAGCAGAGAGTTTTGCATAAATGGGGAGAAATCAGAGTGGGGAAGCGTCACGAGCGGTGTTCCACAGGGGTCAGTGTTGGGCCCCCTGCTGTTCACAATCTACATAAACGACATAGATGAGGGCATAAAGAGCGACATCGGCAAGTTTGCCGATGACACCAAAATAGGCCGTCGAATTCATTCTGACGAGGACATTCGAGCACTCCAGGAAGATTTGAATAGACTGATGCAGTGGTCGGAGAAGTGGCAGATGCAGTTTAATATAGACAAATGCAAAGTTCTAAATGTTGGACAGGACAATAACCATGCCACATATAAACTAAATAATGTAGATCTTAATATTACGGATTGCGAAAAAGATTTAGGAGTTCTGGTTAGCAGTAATCTGAAACCAAGACAACAGTGCATAAGTGTTCGCAATAAAGCTAATAGAATCCTTGGCTTCATATCAAGAAGCATAAAAAATAGGAGTCCTCAGGTTGTTCTTCAACTCTATACATCCTTGGTTAGGCCTCATTTAGATTATGCTGCACAGTTTTGGTCACCGTATTACAGAATGGATATAAATTCTCTGGAAAATGTACAAAGGAGGATGACAAAGATGATCCATGTATCAGAAACCTTCCCTATGAGGATAGACTAAGGGCCCTGAAACTGCACTCTCTAGAAAGACGTAGCATTAGGGGGGATATGATTGAGGTGTATAAGTGGAAGACAGGAATAAATAAAGGGGATGTAAATAGTGTGCTGAAAATATCTAGCCTAGACAGACTCGCAGCAATGTTTTAAGTTGGAAAAATTCAGATTCAGGAAGGATATAGGAAAGTACTGGTTTGGTAATAGAGTTGTGGATGAGTGTAACAAACTCCCAAGTACCGTTATAGAGGCCAGAACGTTGTGTAGCTTTAAAAATAGGTTGGATAAATACATGAGTAGATGTTTGTGGGTGTGAGTTAGACCTGATAGCTTGTGCTAACAGGTCGGTTGCCGTGTTCCTCCCTTAAGTCAATGTGACCTGACCTGTCTAGGTTGGGTGCTTTGGCTTAAGCCGGTAGGAGACTTGGACCTGCCTCGCATGGGCCAGTAGGCCTTCTGCAGTGTTCCTTCGTTCTTATGTTCTTATGTTCTTATGTCTTTCTGGTAACCTCCGTTTTTTTTAAGTTTCCTTCTCATAGGCCTTGCCTAAGGTCATTAGAATCGTTAAGTGACCAACGGTGCTGTCGACTACGGCATATGTCATTGGAAGGAAATACCCACCTTTAAATCTTTATACATGTCGACTCTCTACTAATCCCCATTGTTTGAGTGTTGTCGAGGTGCCAACCTTCTCGAAAAAAAATCCTTGAATAACCAGGGCCACTACTGCAACATCATTTGACGTCCCTCTGTCAGTACGTGTGTTCCATCATTACTCTGAGTATTGGAATCACTAAGCTTTATCACGTCGTAGTGAGTAAACTCAAGGTAAGTCAAAAGTTGGACCATGTTAAGGAAGATGAAGATGTAGTAAAGGTCAGGTCAGGTTTAGTGTCTTCTGACAAGACGTGACCTGATGGTTTCATATACATTGCGCTCCAGGCATGAAGCGTAGCTTCGGTTCCGCTTCTTTAGATACTTCTTTCAGTGGATCGTCACAAGCACTCGAAAGCAAATTAGGGCTAAATTTCTTGTTAAGAATTCTGTGTATAGGAAACCATCAACCGGGATGCTTACTCTTGGACCGGACGATGGGGGCAATGATTCCCGAATCAACAACAGATAGACGATACGAATAAGACGAAGGTCTCTGAAAGCTCGAAGGATAGATAATATTGGAAGAGAACCAGTTTGCGGAGTTGCTATAATCCAAAACAGGACATTCATGAATATTCAGTACTTTGGCTGGTGAATCGTACGTATACATTGAATAGATGCATAATGACAAAACAATGATGCACACGTCCTCTGAGGTCCAGTGATGTTCGGTCCACTGTCATCTTGAGACTCCTAACCACACAAAACGGATGCATGAAAATATGGCACAAATAAAAATAAGCCTAATTTAAATATTAGTCGATTAAAGCTTTTTCTTGCCTTTTCTGCGAAGGCTTTAATAATCTGGGTAAAATCTATTGTTCATGCACTGATGTTGAGTACTGATACACCATTCAAACCTTTAAGTCCCATAATGGGTATGTGATAGTCCTTATTTTAAAGGCGCGTTCACCTGAAGCTGATAAACTGATCAATATATTCTACTCGATTGTGATTATAAGGATGATTAGCTGAGAGCACAAACTCATGTACTTCTTGCAATAATTTCTTTCGTTTGTATTGCTATTTCAACTTTTTTCCCCCATTATAGACAAATTAAATTATGCCTAAGAGGCTATGGTGCATCACGCGACACACACACACACACATATCATATATATATATATATATATATATATATATATATATATATATATATATATATATATATGGTTTAGAAAGACACGTAAGCAAACACTATAACATATTTATTAGAAAACGTTTCGGTCCTGGGACCTTGATCACTTCTAACATACAGAGGTAGAAAGACATTATATATAGGCGGAGAGTGAGATGTGACGCACGTGACCTGAGGAATGTCAAAAGAACATAAGAATGGAGGAACACTGTAGAAGGCCTACTGGCCCATGCGAGGCAGGTCCTTATCAAAACAACCTCTGCCTATGATGAGGACCAGTAGACGATGAAATCATGTGACTCCTGTGTTGTTGGGTTGGTGCTGCTTAAGTATCATGTATGCCAATGTTTTTGAAATTTTGTAGTTTCCAGTGTTGCGTTCTATAGTGTCGGTGACGGTGATTAGTGAGGCTTCTAGGCACCGTCGGCGTCTGAGGTCTGGTTCGGTGAGAACGAGTTGTGCCTCGTTCCAGTTCATCAAATGCCCCGTGGAGTCTCTGTGGAGGACACAGGCGTACCTTACATCGTCTCTGTTAGAGGCATTTCGATGCTCATTCAGGCGGACTGCAAGATCTCTGCCTGTCTCGCCTACATATTTCTTGGGACAGAACCCACAGGGGATAGTGTAGACGCCTGCTATAGAAGTTAGAGGTGTGGGGCTGCGTTTAGTAGTGAGGTCTTTGATAGAGGATGTGTTTATGGTGGAAACGTTGATGTTACTCATAGCAAGTGCCCGGCGAGTATTCGTGGCAACTCGCCACAGGGGAGTACTATGAACTGTTTAGGGGATGTTTCCATGGGCGGTTTGTTGAGGATAGCTTGTGCTTGAGTCTGCAATCTCGGATGAAGAAAGATGGGAACTGAAGACGTGTAAGGCTTGTGTTAGTAAGTGCATTTTTCTTCTAGAAAACAAGGGCTGGAGATGCGAAGAGCTCTCAAGAAGAAGCCAATGAGGACTCCTCTCTTAGTGCGGGTATTCACACCAAGATACCCGCACTAAGAGAGGAGTCCTCATTGGCTTTTTCTTGAGAGCTCTTCGCATCTCCACCCCCTTGTTTTCTAGAAGAGAATGCACTTACATAACACAAGCCTTTACACGTTTTTTCAGTTCCCATCTTTCTTCATCCGAATTGCAGACTCAAGGCACAAGCTATTCCTCAACAAACCGCCCATGGAACAGCCCCCTAAACATTTTCTTTAGTACTCCCATGTGGCGATGTTGCCACGAATACTCGCCGGCATTGCTATGAGTAACATCAACGTTTTCCACCATAAACAAAATCCTCTATCAAAGACCTCACTACTAAACGCAGCCCCACACCTCTAACTTCTATAGCAGGGTCTACACTATCCCCTGTGGGTTCTGTCCCAAGAAATATGTAGGCGAGACAGGCAGAGATCTTGCAGTCCGCCTGAATGAGCATCGAAATGCCTCTAAAAAGAGACATGTAAGGTACGCCTGTTTTCCTCCACAGAGACTCCACGGGGCATTTGATGAACTGGAACGAGGCACAACTCTTTTCTCACCGAACCAACCTCAGACGCCGACGTGCCTAGAAGCCTCACTAATCACCGTCACCGACACTATAGAACGCAACACTGGAAACTACAAAATTTCAAAAACATTGGATACATGATACTTAAGCAGCACCCAACCCACCAACACAGGAGTCACTGATTTCATCGTCTACTGTCCTCATCATAGGCAAGGTTGTTTTGATAAGGACCTGCCTCGCATGGGCCAGTAGGCCTTCTACAGTGTTCCCCATTCTTATGTTCTTTTGACATTCCTCAGGTCACGTGCGTCACATCTCACTCTCCCCCTTTATATATAATGTCTTTCTACCTCTGTATGTTAGAAGTGTTTAAAGGTCCCAGGACCGAAACGTTTTCTAAAAAATATGTTATAGTGTTTGCTTACGTGTCTTTCTAAACCCAAACTTGTCGGTATTTATTACCAAGGTTTATACCATAATATATTTTTATATATATATATATATATATTTATATATAATATATATATATATATAAATTTATTATATATATATATACATGTATATATATAGTATATTGGTAGAAAAGTAGCCGCCCAGGGAGGTACTACCGTCCTGTCAAGTGAGTGTAAAACGAAAGCCTCCCATTGTTTTACATGATGGTAGGATTGCTGGTGTCCATTTTTCTGTCTCATAAACATGAAAGGTTTCAGGTACATTTTGCTACTTCTACTTACACTTAGGTCACACTACACATACATGTACAAGCATATATATACACACCCCTCTGGGTTTTCTTCTATTTTCTTACTAGTTCTTGTTCTTGTTTTATTTCCTCTTACTTCCATGAGGAAGGGGAAACAGAATTCTTCCTCCGTAAGCCATGCGTGTTGTAAGAGGCGACTAAATGCCGGAGCAAGAGGCTAGTAACCCTTCTCCCTTTATAAATTACTAAATTGAAAAAGAGAAACTTTCGTTTTTCTTTTTGGGCCACCCCGCCTCGGTGAGATACGGCCAGTGCGTTGAAAGAAAGAATACATATATATACATATATATATATATATATATATATATATATTATATATATATATAATTATATATATATATATTATATAAATATATATTTTATATATATATATATATATATATTATTATTTTCGTCGTTGAGTTTACAGGTTTATGACTAATATTCTACTTTAGCTCATAACAAAACCGTCTTACCAAAGCTCATCTCCCACTCCCCAGGATGCCTCTTGCAACAATCATGTAACACCCAGATACCTATTTATCGCAGGTGAACAGGGGCAACAGGTGTGAGGAGGAGTGACTTGCCCACACATCACGACTCGCCCAGACTGGACTCTGGTCCATACTCTCACAACCGGACAACTGATTCAGTCTCAGGGATACGACGCTTGTCCTCCTCTCTTCCCTCACCCTGCGGAAATTGCATCCGTTAAACAGTATATTTCATGCGCATTACCTGAGTCTACATATGTACAACGAGATAAACCTACGAAAATTGAAAATTGAAAATTGGGTTGGGCAAATGTTTTGTGAGCGGGATGAATTGTAAAGGACCTGCCTAGTATGGGACAACAGGCCTGCTGCAGTGTTCCTCCTTTCTTATGTTCTTATGTAATACACCTTTGGATGCCAGTTACGACATGACAAAGGTACGTCCAATACTATTTGAATGAGGGTGGGTGTTTCCCTGAGATTTCGTCATCCTCCATGTGAAAAAAAAAAATGCTTGGTTCGCTTTGAAAACGAAGCCTAATTAAAATTTAATTACTCTCCCTAGTTTTAACTTTTCTCAAAAAGCCTAATTAGAGTTTTCTGGGGGTATTTTTTTAAAATGCTCATGAAGGCATTTATAAGTTCGATAGTATATTGTGGGATTTTGGGGCATGTGGCATATCTGTTGTTCAAGATAGTGTTTATTGTTTTAATAACTTTCATAATAATAATAATAAATAATAATAATAATAATAATAAAAATAAAAATAATTTAAATTTAAAAATAATAATAATAATAATAATAATAATATAATAATAAAAGAAGAAGGGAAAAAGAAGAAGAAGAAGAAGAAGAAGAAGAAGAAGAAGAAGAAGAAGAAGAAGAACAAGAAGAAGAAGAAGAAGAAGAACAAGAAGAAGAAGAAGAAGAAGAAAAGAAGAAGAAGAAAAATAATAATAATAATAATAATTTAAAATAATAATAATAAATAATAATAATAAAGTATATTTCTAGTGAAGATGAACTGGTACATGTAACAGACTAAATATTACGTAAACAAAATAGCGTAGCAAATGTACCTTATTATGTTACATCATGTTTATTTTGTAACTAAATTCATTGTTAGTAAAATTATCTACCTTATACAGTTCTAAGATTAAAGTAAAAATTCACAGTAAACTGAACAAAATTATTTTTCAGGAGTTAGAAAGATGTGAGTAAGATGCTTGTAACAACAGTGGGAAACTATCATCAAGAATTACCTAATTTTTGAGGTAAATCTTCCCATGAATAATCATTAAAAAAAACCATTATATTTATATTGTGAGAAATGGGTCTTTGTACAATGCATCTTGTTTAATAAGACCTTCCTTATAATACTGCTAAATGGTTGACTCGTAGCATCTGAAGACATTAAATATGTGTTGGTCTTCAAGATTTAGCATTATTTTGCTTTATTTTAACCATAAATATCTTTAGTTAAGATATTTTCAGAAAAAGCGCCTTATATTAGGGATTTTTTAATGAGCATTAATAGTTAATTTAAATAAAATGAGATATATACTATTATATACAGAAGAACAAGGAGAAAGTTTGTTTCGATTAGGGTGATAAACTGAAGGTGGGATACAGCAGGTGATCAGTGGGTCATTATCTTTCAAACAGGATCGAAACTGGGTACTGGAGCGGACTTTTGTTTCTTTCAATCTGTTCGTTGTCTTCCTTATATTTCCAGTCTCTTAAATCTTACCAACAAAATCCGTCCTTTAAATATCAAACTGATTTTTCGCCTGCTGGCAATGGTGAATGAAAGATCCGAGTGACAGAGTAAGCTTTTGTTGGGACAAACGTTTCGCTCCTTGTAGAGCTTCATTAAGTTGTGAATTTATTAAGCTCGACACAAAGCGATGTATGGCTTGATAAAGCTTTATACAGAGTTAAATTTGTTTCTAATAAAAATTTGCTATGAATGTAATGTACCTTTCTTCTCGTCAGGAGACGCTGTTTCCTGACGAACAAGACACCACCAACTTGCACTGGCGGCTTCTGCACCATCAGACACACATATATACACACATATATGAGCCAACACAGGCCAGAGGGAATATCACGTATTACTTAGAAGTCTCTGAGAGCAGAGAAATGAAGCGTGCATTCCTCTGTCACGAGAATATTAAGAGGCCAGAATAAGCTGCCTGAGCGAGACAGAAACACACCAACCGCCCACAGGTCTTTAACATCGTCCCACTTTTAAAGCTCACTGGATTTGCTGCTGAAAGGGAACCGACTATTAAATATGTTAATGCATTTCGGACCAGGCTGCTACCTCTGGCTGGGTGATTGGCAGCAAGGGAGATGTTACTCTAATGTAGGTTGTTCGGGTGTGGTTGGTGGTGACCTGTGGATGGAATGCTAGTGGTGGGAAGTGTGGGTGTGCGTTGGTGGTAGGTGAGGTTATGTGACAGAAGATTGTGGGTGGGGGGGTGGGTGGGTGGGTTTTTTGGGTGGAGGGGTGTCCTTGGGTTTAAATTATTTGGGTGAGTTCTTCAGAAAGTTTGGTGGTGGGTTGAAGGCAGTCTGGAGGGAGAGAACTTATAAATTGTAGTAGTTGCTACTTATGAATTGATGAAGCAGCTATAAATTGTATGGAACTTATGAATAATTATCGAGGGTATGAATTGTTGCAGAACTTATGAATAAATCACGGTACGGGTGGGAATTAAACTCGCGGCTTGTGAGTCATAAAACTCTAGACCGGCGCTTTAGCCGGTTAGAGGATTTAGAATATTGCACGAACATTATTTCAGTAAACATATTCAAATCTCCATCAAAACATCAAGTAATACACTAAAAAATACGCAGCAAGAGAAAACACTGGGAAACATCACAATATAAAGGAAGAGAATATTAAATAATTGAAGAAAGGGGGAAGTACTCTCACATCGCTATGGAAAACAAGAAGACAGCAGCAGAGGTGAAATGTGCTTAGCAATTTGCTTAGTTCTTGGCTTCGACCAAGAGCTAAGCAAATTGCTGCACTTGTGTGTGCAATAAGTCTCAAGTGTTGATGACAACGAGAGAAACACGAGAGAAATTGTTTTGGCAAATGTTGTCTAACTTCCATTTGGAAGGGAGCAGAGACAGTCACAAAAGCTACTTTGATGTCATAAGGCAGGTATTACCCACACGTATGAAAAATAAGAACGAGTAACACTGCAGCAGGCCTACTGACCCATACTAGGTATGCCCTTCTCAAAATCCAACCATTTCCACCTACCTCACTGTGCAAACCTCGGTATACGATAAAACTCTTTTGTAAATGACGTTTAACACTGGGTCGATCTTCATTAAACTTTGCCTTGAAAATTTTGAAAACTTTTATCGAAATTCTATGAAATAAACCGTGAATGTGATGTTTGTATTAGTGGTAGCAACACAACGCCGTTTTTTTTTTAACAGGTGTATAAGAGTAACGCCCTTTTGATGGTGAAAGATCGGAAAAGTGACAGCAAACCTTCGCTCTGTAAAAACTGTCTTCTGACCTGGTAACTGTGGTGTTGATCTGACCTGGTAATTATAGCACTGATCTGACCAGGTAACTGTAGTGTTGATCTGACCAGGTAACTGTAGTGTTGATCTGACCAGGTAACTGTAGTGTTGATCTGACCAGGTAACTGTAGTGTTGCTCTGATCAGGTAACTGTAGTGTTGCTCTGACCGGGCAACTGTTGTGCTGATCTGACCAGGCAACTGTTGTGCTGATCTGACCAGGCAACTGTTGTGCTGATATGACCAGGCAACTGTAGTATTGCTCTGATCAGGTAACTGTTGTGCTGATCTGACCAGGCAACTGTTGTGCTGATCTGACCAGGCAACTGTTGTGCTAATATGACCAGGCAACTGTCGTGCTGATATGACCAGGCAACTGTTGTGCTGATCTGACCAGGCAACTGTTGTGCTGATGAGACCAGGCAACTGTTGTGCTGATCTGACTAGGCAACTGTTGTGCTGATCTGACCAGGCAACTGTTGTGCTGATATGACCAGGCAACTGTTGTGCTGATATGACCAGGCAACTGTTGTGCTGATCTGACTAGGCAACTGTTGTGCTGATGAGACCAGGCAACTGTTGTGCTGATCTGACCAGGCAACTGTTGTGCCGATATGACCAGGCAACTGTTGTGCTGATCTGACTAGGCAACTGTTGTACTGATCTGACCAGGCAACTGTTGTGCTAATATGACCAGGCAACTGTTGTGCTGATATGACCAGGCAACTGTTGTGCTGATATGACTAGGCAACTGTTGTGCTGATATGACCAGGCAACTGTTGTGCTGATCTGACCAGGCAACTGTTGTGCTGATATGACCAGGCAACTGTTGTGCTGATATGACCAGGCAACTATTGTGCTGATCTGACCAGGCAACTGTTGTGCTGATATGACCAGGCAACTGTTGTGCTGATCTGACCAGGCAACTGTTGTGCTGATATGACCAGGCAACTGTTGTGCTGATCTGACCAGGCAACTGTTGTGCTGATCTGACCAGGCAACTGTTGTGCTGATGAGACCAGCCAACTGTTGTGCTGATCTGACCAGGCAACTGTTGTGCCGATATGACCAGGCAACTGTTGTGCTGATCTGACTAGGCAACTGTTGTACTGATCTGACCAGGCAACTGTTGTGCTAATATGACCAGGCAACTGTTGTGCTGATATGACCAGGCAACTGTTGTGTTGATCTGACCAGGCAACTGTTGTGCTGATATGACCAGGCAACTGTTGTGCTGATATGACCAGGCAACTGTTGTGCTGATATGACCAGGCAACTGTTGTGCTGATCTGACCAGGCAACTGTTGTGCTGATATGACCAGGCAACTGTTGTGCTGATATGACCAGGCAACTGTTGTGCTGATATGACCAGGCAACTGTTGTGCTGATATGACCAGGCAACTGTTGTGCTGATATGACCAAGCAACTGTTGTGCTGATCTGACCAGGCAACTGTTGTGCTGATATGACCAGGCAACTGTTGTGCTGATATGACCAGGCAACTGTTGTGCTGATATGACCAGGCAACTGTTGTGCTGATCTGACCAGGCAACTGTTGTGCTGATCTGACCAGGCAACTGTTGTGCTGATATGACCAGGCAACTGTTGTGCTGATCTGACCAGGCAACTGTTGTGCTGATATGGCCAGGCAACACACATCTCGACTTCCAGTCTGAGTCAGGTTAGTGACTACACCAGGAGTTGGGGAGAAGAGGAGGGGAAGACCAAGGAAAGGGAGGGGAAGGTGAATGAAGGGGAGGCGAAGAGGAGGGGACGGGAAAGAATGGAGGAGGGGGAAAAGAAGGGATGATTTCAGAGTCTTTAAGAAGATATTGACGTTAAAAGTTCCACTGCTAAGTAGCATTTAAATGGCTATGCTTTTAGTTAAAGCATTTAACTAGTTTAATAGTTAATAATTATGTTAATAGAAGAGTTAATAACCTAATAGTTAGGAGTAGATTGTTTGAAGAGATGGTTCGTAAAATCATTGAATTATTACCATTCGTGGGAAAGAGCTAAATCCGTAATGGCCATACAGCGCCTGGGAACTTGAAAGTATTAAGGTTTGATCCAAGGAATGGGAGGGTAGCTCCATTTAAAGTAATAACCTGTAATTGCAAGTGGGAAGTTTGCCAGTGTGTTAAGGGATAGTTAGGATGAGACTAACGATAGTTAACGGTACCCTGGTATTTTTCTTTATTTAAGCACTGCCTATCAACCTGTTTTCCTACTTACATGCCAGTTTGTCAGCCTGTCAGCCTGTCAGCCTACAGTTTACCTACATGCCTGTCAGTCTATCAGAATTTCTCCGCGTCACGTTGACATCCTGTAAAGCTGTCAGTCAGCCACTCTCCTCGCGGTGTCAAGGAGTCCTTACCGCTTGTGACATGCTCCCAGGCAGTAAATTTTGCGTACCTGTGTAACAAAAGAGATGAACTTAATTTATCCACAATCCACATTTACTAAGTTTCTTTCCTAAATGCATACTGTCTGTCTGTTCGTCTCCCCGAGCCCTCCACACTGTCTAATTTCTGAGTAGTCTGAAGTGTCTGTACAACCAGTCTATGAACCCTCCTCCATGTCTGTTTGACTGTCTGGTAAGTTTGTTAGACACAGGTAGAGGCTGTGTCAAATTAATTAAATGCAGGTAACTTTGGATTGGATCCACACTGCAGTTTCAAACTTGCTTTGGCGCTGGGGGAGGGAGGAGACAGAGAGAGAAATATATATTTATATATATATATATTATAATATATATTATATATATAATATATATATTATATGTATGTACTCACCTAGTTGTACTCACCTAGTGAGGTTGCGGGGGTCGAGTCCGAGCTCCTGGCCCCGCCTCTTCACTGATCGCTACTAGGTCACTCTCCCTGAGCCGTGAGCTTTATCATACCTCTGCTTAAAGCTATGTATGGATCCTGCCTCCACTACATCGCTTCCCAAACTATTCCACTTACTGACTACTCTGTGGCTGAAGAAATACTTCCTAACATTCCTGTGATTCATCTGTGTCTTCAGCTTCCAGTTGTGACCCCTTGTTCCTGTGTCCCCTCTCTGGAACATCCTATCTCTGTCCACCTTGTCTATTCCCCGCAGTATCTTGTATGTCGTTATCATGTCTTTCCTGACCCTTCTGTCCTCCAGTGTCGTCAGTTCGAGTTCCCTCAACCTTTCCTCGTACGACATTCCCACTGAGCTCTAGGACTAGCCTTGTTGCAAACCTTTGTACTTTCTCTAACTTCTTGACGTGCTTGACCAGGTGTGGGTTCCAGTCTGGTGCTGCATACTCCAGTATGGGTCTAACATACACAGCGTACAGTGTCTTGAACGATTCCTTATTAAGGTATCGGAACGCTATTCTCAGGTTTGCCAGGCGCCCGTATGCTGCAGCAGTTATTTGGTTGATGTGTGCCTCCGGTGACGTGCTCGGTGTTATGGTCACCCAAAGGGCTTTCTCCCTGAGTGAGGTCTGTAGTCTTTGTCACCTAGCCTATACTCTGTCTGCGGTCTTCTTTGCCCCTCCCCAATCTTCATGACTTTGCATTTGGCAGGATTGAATTCGAGAAGCCAGTTACTGGACCACATGTCCAGCCTGTCCAGGTCTCTTTGCAGTCCTGCCTCATCCTCATCCTATTTAATTCTTCTCATCAACTTCACATCATCTGCGAATAGGGACACTTCAGAGTCTATTCCTTCCATCATGTCGTTCACATATATCAAAAATAGCACGGGTCCTAGAACTGACCCCTATGGGACCCCGCTCGTCACAGGCGCCCACTGTGATACCTCTTCAAATACCATGACTCGTTGCTGCCTCCCTGTCAGATATTCCCTGATCCATTGCAGTGCCCTCCCTGTTACATGCACCTGATCCTCCAGCTTCTGCACTATTCTCTTGTGGGGAACTGTGTCAAAGGCCTTCCTGCAGTCTAGGAAGACGCAATCTACCCACCCCTCTCTCTCGTGTCTTACTTCTGTTACCTTGTCATAAAACTCCAGGAGGTTTGTGATACAAGATTTGCCTTCCATAAACCCATGCTGGTTTTCATTTATAATCTTGTTCCGTTCCAGGTGTTCGACCACTCTCCTCCTGATAATCTTCTCCATGACTTTGCACACAATACATGTCAGAGACACAGGTCTGTAGTTTAGCGCCTCGTTTCTGTTTCCTTTCTTAAATATGGGGACTACATTTGCTGTCTTCCATTTCTCAGGAAGTTGCCCAGTTTCAAGGAATGTGTTGAAGATTGTGGTTAGAGGCACGCACAGCATCTCTGCTCCTTCTCTAAGGGCCCATGGAGAGATGTTGTCCGGTCCCATCGCCTTTGAGGTATCAAGGTCGCTTAGGAGCTTCTTCACCTCCTCCTCGGTTGTTCGTATGTCATCCAACACTTGTTTGGTATATTCCCTCTTGATGTTCCCTTCTGTGCTGTCTTCCCACAGCCCTTCCTGTCTCTACTGTAAAAACTTCCTTAAATCTCCTGTTTAGCTCCTCACATACCTCCTGATCATTTCTTGTGAGTTCTCCACCTTCTGTCCTTAATCTGATCATCTGGTCTTTGACTGTTGTCTTCCTCCTGATGTGGCTATACAACAGTTTCGGGTCAGTCTTGATTCTCGATGCTATGTCATTTTCATACTGTCGCTGGGCCTTCCTCCTTACCTGTGCGTACTCGTTCCTGGCTCTGCGACTGATCTCCCTATTTTCGTGTGTTCTCTGCCTTCTGTACTTTTTCCATTCTCTATTGCTTAGGTTTTTGCCTCCTTACACAGTCGGGTAAACCAGGGGCTCGTTCTGGTCTTCCCGTTGTTTCTGTTGCCCTTGGGAATAAACCTTTCCACTGCCTCCTTGCATTTTGTTGTTACATATTCCATCATTTCGTTTACTGGTTTTCCTGCCAGTTCTCTGTCCCACGGAACCTCCCGCAGGAAGTTCTTCAACCATATGTAGTCCCGTCCCCTCTTTTATAGTCAGGCTTTTCCCATTCAACTCCTGTTACTCTCTCCACTTGCAGCTCTACTATGTATTCAAAGCACAGAACCACGTGTTCGCTAGCTCCTAGGGGACTCTCATACTTGATGTCCTCAATGTCTGAGCTCCCCAGGGTGAACACAAGGTCCAATCTTGCTGGTTCATCCTCCCCTCTCACTCTGGTTGTGTCCTTAACATGTTGGTGCATGAGGTTTTCCAGCACCACGTCCAACATCTTGGCTCTCCATGTTTCGGGACCCCCATGTGGCTCCAGGTGTGTGTGTGTGTGTGTGTGTGTGTGTGTGTGTGTGTGTTACTCACCTAATTGTGGTTGCAGGAGTCGAGACTCAGCTCCTGGCCCCCCCTCTTCACTGATCGCTACTAGGTCCTCTCTCTCTCTCTTTTGCTTCCAGAGCTTAGTCATACCTCGTCTTTAAGCTATGTAGGGGTTCATGCCTCCACTACATCACTTGCTAGGCTATTCCACTTCCTGACGACTCTATGACTGAAGAAATACTTCCTAACATCCTCTGACTCGTCTGAGTCTTCAGCTTCCATTTTGTGCCCCCTTGTTTCTGTGTCCCCTCTCTGGAACAACCTGTCTCTGTCTACCTTATCTATTCCATGCAGTATTTTGTATGTCGTTATCATGTCTCCCCTGACCCTCCTATACTCCAATGTGGTCAGTCCGATTTCCTCAACCTTTCTTCGTAGGAATAACCCCTGAGCTCCGGAACCGGCCTTGTTGCAAACCTTTGCACTTTCTCTAATTTCTTGACGTGCTTGACAGGTGTGGGTTCCAAACTGGTCTGCATACTCCAGTACGGGCCTGATGAACACAGTGTACAGTGTCTTGAACGATTCCTTACTAAGGTATCAGAACGCTATTCTCAGGTTTGCAAGGCGCCCATATGCTGCAGCAGCTATTGGTTGATGTGTGCCTCCGAGACATGCTCGGTGTTATGGTCACCCTAAGATCTTTCTCCTTGAGTGGGGTTTTGCAGTCCTTGGCCACCTAGTCTATACTCTGTCTGCGGTCTTCTTTGCCCTTCTCCGATCTTCATGACTTTGCATTTGGCTGGGTTTGAATTCGAGAAGCCAGTTGCTGGACCACGTGTCCAGCCTGTCCAGGTCTCTTTGAAGACCTGCCTCTGTGTGTGTGTATGTGTGTGTATGTGTGTGTGTGTGTGTGTGTGTGTGTGTGTGTGTGTGTGGTGTGTGTGTGTGTGTGTGTGTGTTTGTGTGTGTGTGTGTGTGTTATATGTGTGTATGTGTGTGTATGTGTTGTGTGTGTGTGTGTGTGTGTGTGTGTGTATGTGTGTGTATGTGTGTGTATGTGTGTGTGTGTGTGTGTGTGTGTGTGGTATGTGTGTGTATGTGTGTGTATGTGTGTGTGTGTGTGTGTGTGTGTGTGTGTGTGAGTGTGAAATGTGTGTGTATGTGTGTGTATGTGTGTGTGTATGTGTGTGTGTGTGTGTGTGTGTGTG
This sequence comes from Cherax quadricarinatus, assembly GCF_026875155.1. Classification (NCBI taxonomy): domain Eukaryota; kingdom Metazoa; phylum Arthropoda; class Malacostraca; order Decapoda; family Parastacidae; genus Cherax; species Cherax quadricarinatus. The sequence continues at coordinate 36,729,566 of NC_069425.1, read as the reverse complement.
TGTGTGTGTGTGTGTGTGTGTGTGTGTGTGTATGTTGTGTGTGTGTGTGTGTGTGTGTGTGTGTTGTGTGTGTGTGTGTGTGTGTGCGTGTGTGTGTGTGTGTGCGTGTGTGTGTGTGCGTGTGTGTGTGTGTGTGTGGTGTGTGTGTGTGTGTGTGTGTGTGTGCGTGTGTGTGCGTGCGTGTGTGTGTGTGTGTGCGTGTGTGTGTGTGCGTGGGGTGTACTCACCTAGTTACTCACCTAGTTGAGGTTGTGGGGGTCGAGTCCGAGCTCCTGGTGAGTGTGTGTGTGTGTGTGTGTGTGTGTGTGTGTCGAATAGGTAAAACTTGTGATTTTGACTTAAATGGCAATGCTCTTCTTGCCGAAAAAGGCAAGCGAAAATTTGTGTATTCAGTAATTTCGCAAAAATCCTTCTGAACCTAACGAAACAAATATATTTCATTGTGTTTCTTTATTATTAAATTACTGTAAACTTATCTAATATATATTTAGTTGAATTAGGCTTTTTTCTAAGGTTCTTTTGGTACAAAATTATTATTTTTACATTAGCATAAATGAAAAAATATATATTTCTAAACGTACCTGGAGGTTACCTGGAGGTTATTCCGGGGATCAACGCCCCCGCGGCCCGGTCCACGACCAGGCCTCCCGATGGATCAGGGCCTGATCAACTAGGCTGTTACTGCTGGCCGCACGCAGTCCGACGTACGAGCCACAGCCCGGCTGATCCGGCACTGACTTTAGGTATCTGTCCAGCTCTCTCTTGAAGGCAGCCAGGGGTTTATTGGCAATTCCCCTAATGCTTGATGGGAGGCTGTTGAACAGTTTTGGGCCCCGGACACTTATGGTGTTTTCTCTTAGTGTACCAATGGCGCCCCTACTTTTTATTGGCGCATTTTGCATCGCCTTGCCCAGTCTTTTACTTTCGTAGGGAGTGATTTCTGTGTGCAGATTTGGACCATTCCTTCCAAGATTTTCCAAGTGTAGATTATGATATATCTCTCCCTCCTGCGTTCCAACGAGTACAAGTCAAGTGCTTTCAAGCGTTCCCAGTAGTTAAGGTGCTTGACAGAACTTATACGTGCAGTAAAGGATCTCTGTACACTCTCTAGATCTGCGATTTCACCTGCTTTGTATGGAGATGTTAATGTACAGCAGTATTCCAGCCTAGAGAGAACAAGTGATTTGAAAAGGATCATCATGGGCTTGGCATCTCTCGTTTTGAAAGTTCTCATTATCCATCCTATCATTTTCTTTGCACGTGCGATCGTGGCACTGTTGTGATCCTTGAAAGTGAGATCCTCAGACATTACTACTCCCAGGTCCCTTACATTATTTTTCCGCTCTATTGTATGGCCGGAGTCAGTAGTATACTCTGTTCTAGTTATTATCTCCTCCAGTACAAGAGAAAATTTTAGAAAGAACTTAATTTTAAATAAGTTCTTGCTAATTGACCAGTTTTACCCATTCGGCGCGACATATATATATATATATATATATATATATATATATATATATATATATATATATATATATATATATATATATATATATATATATATACAAGGAATTCGCGAGAGCATGCGAAATATACACAAACACTGATCTCTGGCTGAAGGAGACTCGAACCTACGAACCTTAGGACAAGGTACGCAGTGCTTTACCAATCTACCCACACTGGACCAATACCTTGGCGTGTAGCATGCGCTACACGTTTGATCCAAGGCAGCCAGCTTTCAGGGAGAAGGCTTACAGCTTTTCATCTCATCCCCTGCATGCATCAGCCTTACTAGAGATTTGAACAATGCAAGGAATTCGCGAGAGCATGCGAAATATACACAAACATAAAATACTGAGTGACTTCTTGATTAGGTACACCTTTTAGGATAGAGCCCTTCTCTTACCCCCAGAACAGTCTGGATTCTTCGTGGATTCAACAAGGTGTGAAAACATTTCGTTGTGATTCTACTTATTGTTGACATGATAGCATCACGCAGTTGCTACAAATTTGTCGGCTTCACATTCTTGCTGCTAATCTCCCATCTCACCACATCCCAATGGCTTACGCCAAGTTCTGCCCTTACCATCTGCATCTCGCAGCAGAAATTGCAATTCATCGAACCAGGCGGCATTTTTCCAGTCTTCAGCTGTCTAATTTTGTTGAGCCTGTGCCCACTGTAGCCTCAGTTTCTTGTTCTTAGATAAAAGGAATGGAACCTGGTGTGGTCTGCTGCTGCTGTAATCCATTCACTTCAAGATTCGATGTGTTGGGCGTTCAGAGATGCTCTTCGCCATGCAATTGTTGTAATGCGTTATTATTTGAGTTACTGTCACCTACCTGTCATTTTGAACCAGTCTGTCTATTCTCCTTTGACCTCTTTCATTAACATGAAACCTTCGCCAATTATTATTATTATTATTATTATTTTATTATTATTATTATTATTATTATTATTATTATTATTATTATTATTATTATTATTATTATTATTATCATCATTATCATCATGGAGACTCATACAGCTCCTAAAACCTGGAAGGTAATTAGGTTTGATCAGAAAAGGGAGGAATAACTCAAGTTCTTTAAACCAAGAGCCCCTTCACGAGCATCAAGGAACTTCCCCTGAAGTGCCGACACTTTTATAACTTTCGCTTGCATAAACCAAGACGCTCAACTTGTCCTGTAATACAAGTGCAACTTGTTATAATTGATAACTAATGAAAAAAAAAAACTTAATCTCTCATGATTACATCCACATTTTTTTTTTCAGTAGGCAACAATCACACGAAGAATTTTGAAGTTCCATTACGTGATAAACGTATGGAAATTCGCTTTGAAAAGGAGAGAATTTAAATTATACAATGAGTAAAATGGACTATGATTCTTGATTATTACTGATGCAATATTTATGAATTGATCTTCTGGCTACAATTTAGCATTAAATTAGTCTGCCTGTGGCACAGAGTGCCACTGGTGGTGTTTTGAAAGCCCCAAATTTAGCACTTTTAGTAATTTATTGTTCAATATGCTTCGCCTCCGCATCTCCACCAACCTTCGTAAGAAAAATGTCTGCCGTTCATCTCACTGTCTGAATGTACATCACTAGGCTTGGCACCCATCACCTTACGGCTGGTGCCCATCATTCTACCACTAGCGTCCATCATCCTACTACTTGTGCCCATCACCCTACAACTGGTGACTCTCACCCTATCACTAGTACGCCATCGAGTCCCTCTAGAGTCTACCCACGACTGTCCAACATGTATTTCGCCCCGAAAATCTGTAGCCTTTAGTGGACTCCTTGTCAGTTTTCGCTCTACTTAGAGCTTTCACTGCGTGTGCAGCTGCTCTAAACGTGTTAATCTCCAGTTCTTGGCCCACCTGGGTTCCTCACTGTATGTGTAGTTGCTTCAGACGCACATGTCATATTCCTCCTCGCTTCAGCGTGTCCTTAACATAGAAGGCTTGTCTTTGATAATGAAGCAAGTATGGGTGAACTACCCTAGTCATTCTTCGGAATTTTACAAGCCCAAGAAGGACAAAAATTTCCAAAGACTGTTTAAAGTGATTGTGGATTATTTATAATACCGAAGTCTTCATGAGCGATGCAACTCACTGCTTCAGCGATCCCCGAGATTGCTGTAACAAACTCAGATCTGATGTCATTCATATCAGCGCTGAGTTGTGGGACAGTGTTTGCTGTGTTGCTCACGTCATTATTCTTATCCAGTCTTTCAGGAAGTAACTCATTTAACTTACGTCCTCCGATCGACTAATAAGAAGTGTACGCAAATAACCCGTTTCGGTCCAACTGGGACAAGTCGGACCGAAATGCCGTCATAAGTTTTATTCTCCTATGGGCGGATTATTTGTGTATTGTTACACGATGCCGTCTTTTTATTCTTCAGTAACAAGCGTAGTAAGTCGTCCTTTCGCCCAGAACAGTAAAAAAAATTCTACTGAGACAACGTGAAGCACCGCACAGAGCGATACATTATCCCAAATAAAAGCCTTTTTCTGCAGTGTGTGTCCTTTTCTTCACCAATGTAGCAAGAAACACTAGGCCTGTGTGAGGGCCTACCTCTTTTTTTTGAGAGTTTGCAACTTACTATTGTTGTGGAGACCAACAACATCTTAGGAAACCCAAGGACTTCAGATCCTCCAGGATTTCTTAATGCTGAGACTCCTGCTGAGCACATTTACGTAGCATGGACCCCCCTTGTGATTAGCGACGGTGTATCGAGTCTCCATACTTTTTTAGCTCTCTCATAAGAAAGTATATTTAGTAAATAAAGTTGTTATTTGTGTTTTTCGTTATTTTTAATATTTTATTAGTTAACAAGTGAACAAAGTTCTTACTGTACGATCCTCGTCAAGAATCTCAGTAAGGTAGTTGAAATCATTTACGATTAATCTATTATTAGAAGAAACTTTAAGAGACGTTTCGGTCAGTCATTGATAATGGTTCCGAACCAAAACGTCTTCTGAAGTTTCCTCTCCTGATTGTGACTAAGTTGTGAGAGTTGATCATTAATTCTACGGTAGACGAGCCAACGACAACTCTACCATAGAATTGCAAGTAGATGATAAAAAGGCATGAAACAGCACTTCCCTCACCGAGAGTTGCGCTTATCGATGAGCGAAACGTGTTATGCTTCTTTGCCATCCACTTTAGGTCTTCGTTATCTTTCTTGACGGTCACACCTGCTGGCTCGCTAGGAGTTTATTTGTTTTTAGGACCTAAAAATCGCAATATATTTTTTTCCAATTAGCTAGCCAGCCAGACGAATTTCCAGGATATTTCTATCAATTAATTCCTGATGTTTATATATGTATTTTTCCTTGTGGTCTGGAATTTTGTATTTTATTCGAATATGCATGTAATTTTTGTGTTCGTGTTTTTATATGTAGGTTTTTAAAATGGTGAGAACCCTCGACGTACTGTAATAATTCTTGGTATTAATCTTTTCACAGGTATTTATATTCACAAATGACATTTACTTGGAAGAGGAAGTCTTAAACGATGTTTCAATTCTCTATCTGGCTTGATAATGGTTCCAGGATGGACTGAAACGTTGTCTAAAGGTGTTTGTGTTGTTATTGCTCTGTACGGCAGCTTGTGTTGTATGAGACTTCCTCCTGGAAGTTTGGTGAATGTGGTGCCCGTATCTTGGTAGGTAACTGAGAAGAGACAAGTTTCCTTCAGAACAGAAACGGGAACAACGTGATGCCAGTTAGGTTAAGTGACTTTACTGGCATCAAGTGACCAGACGCCTACACCTGTCCCCTATCTGAGTCAACAGCAGCAGCAGGCTTTACCCTGAGCCTATCTGATGTACGGCGCCGCGACCAACTAAGAGGAAAACTATTGACGTTGCCTCCATCAGGCTACTGCAGTGACAACAAACATCACTGAACCAACACAACAAGAGTCACTGCACATCCCTCTACAAGACAATAGAGTTTAGGTAATACCCCCAGAGGAGTGAGCGGGGAAACTGGGTGATGAGTGTCCACAGTCGTAAAGAAAGTGTCAGGGCTTAACCCAGCAGCTAGGACACATCCCTCAAAGAAAATTGCTGGTACGCCGAAGAAGAAGAGACCAATTGCCCAGCGGGAGAAAAATAAGGAAAATCCACCACTGATATTTCAGGCAAGAGCAGTGTAAGACTTCTGCACTCCAACGAGTTTCTTCCTTAAAGTGTGTATCATATGGGAACTGTTCTCTGCACGGTCCTGTGGGTTATTTGAGAATTGTTCCTGCCATGGTATTGCGGGTTGTTTGAGAATTGTTCCTGCCATGGTATTGTGGGTTGTTTGAGAATTGTTCCTGCCATGGTATTGTGGGTTGTTTGAAAATTGTTCCTGCCATGGTATTGTGGGTTGTTTGAAAATTGTTCCTGCCATGGTATTGTGTTTTTTGAGAATTGTTCCTCCCATGGTATTGTGTGTTTTTTTTTTTTGATAATTGCTCCTCCCATAGTATTGTGGGTTATTTGAAAATTGTTCCTCATACGGTATTGTGGGTTATTTGAGAATTGCTTCTCCCATGATATTGTGGGTTATTTAAGAATTATTCCTCCCATGGAATTATGGGTTATTTGAGAAATTTTCTTCCCATGGAATTGTGGATTATTTGGGAATTCTTCCTCCCACGGTATTGTTGTTTTTTTGGGGAAATTTTCCTCCCACGGTATTGTGGCCTTTATTCTTCCTAGCGTTTTGTCTATCATATATTTACTTGTACATCAGCTAACGCATAGTTATGTTTTACCAGTCACGGGTTATTTTGCTGGCGTGTTTGCTAAACATATTATTCTGATTTATTTACTAGCCAGTCAGCTTTGGTTGAGTGGTCAGTTGCCATCGGCTGCGATCTCAGGGTCAGCCGTCTGCACTCGGCCGTTTCATTGGCCAGTTTCCTCATCATGTGTCGTGATTGGCTAATCCCGCAGCTGACCTGTGTGTCTCTCTCCAAGCATACACAAGTTATATCTTCATTCCCTCCCCCCTTCCTTCGTTCTCCCCTCACGCTCTCTCCCTCTCTCTCCTTCCTTCCTTCTCCCCCCTCCCGTCCTCCCCATCCTGATGTCCTCAGCCAAAAGGATCATTAGCCGGTTTACAGAGTTGAGACTAGAGGTTTGAACCCTCCTCTTTATCAGACTAAGATCTAAATCCCCTCTCTGGCTTGTGTTTGTCTCATATCATCAAGGCTCTTGCGCTTATATCTCAATCGCTTGAGTCCTTGTTAATCATCGCCTCTGCTCTAGCTAGGCGCAGCTGTCACCATCACTGCGACAAACCATGAACCCACTCGACAAGTAGTTCGTTTTTAAGGGGTTCGCAGCCTATCGGCCGCAAATGCGCCATTTAAGCTCCAAGTCTCCTGTGGTACAATAACACTGAACAAGAATAGATTTATTATACACTGATTTTAGATTAATTCGAATGTGCTGATTTCCTATTTGAAATCAAAATTAACTCACCGCTTAAGAAATTTTAGCTACCTGGAGTTTACCTGGAGAGAGTTCCGGGGGTCAACGCCCCCGCGGCCCGGTCTGTGACCAGGCCTCCTGGTGGATCAGAGCCTGATCAACTAGGCTGTTGCTGCTGGCTGCACGCAAACCAACGTACGAGCCACAGCCCGGCTGATCAGGAACTGACTTTAGGTGCCTGTCCAGTGCCAGCTTGAAGACTGCCAGGGGTCTGTTGGTAATCCCCCTTAGATAAAAATCAAAAATTATTTTTTCCTTGTAATATTCAGTATACTTTTTATATATATAAAATAATCGGAGTCTTAAAATTTTTGACGTGATGAGCCAAATCTGACTTCAGATTTTGAAATAGCAATCTCGATTCAATAAATGACACATAAATATTATTATTGTTATTATTTAATATTATATTATTATTATTATTATTATTATTATTATTATTATTATTATTATTATTATTATTATTATTATTATTATTATCATCATCATCATTATCATAATTATTATTAACACACCGGCCGTCTCCCACCGAGGCAGTGTGACCCGAAAAAGAAGGAGCACTTTCTCCATTACTCACTCCTTTACTGTCTTGTGAGACACGCGCCGATGTTAAAGCTTATATGCTCCTCCAAACGGAAGTGTTTCCACCAGTCCTTATTATTATTATTATTATTATTATTATTATTATTAATACTATTATTGTTATTATTATTATTATTATTTTATTATTATTATTTTTATTATATTATTAATATTATTATTATTATTATTATTATTATTATTATTATTATTATTATTATATATTATAGTAGTAGTAGTAGTAGTAGTAGTAGTGTGGTGGTGGTGGTAGTAGTAGCAGTAGTGGTGGTATAGTAGTAGTAGTAGTAGTAGCAGCAGTACTGGTAGTAGTAGTAGTAGTAGTAGTAGTAGTAGTAGTAGTGGTGGTGGTAGTGTGGTAGTAGTAGCAGTAGTGGTTGTATAGTAGTAGTAGTAGCAGCAGTACTTGTAGTAGTAGTAGTAGTAGTAGTAGTAGTAGTAGTAGTAGTAGTAGTAGTAGCAGTAGTAGTAGTAGTGGTATGTGGTGGTAGTAGTACAGTAGTGATGGTATTGTAGTAGTAGTAGCACCAGTACTGGTAGTAGTAGTAGTAGAAGTAGTAGCAGTAGTAGTAGTAGTAGTAGTGGTGGTAGTGGTGGTAGTAGTAGCAGTAGTGGTGGTATACTAGTAGTAGTAGCAGCAGTACTGGTAGCAGTAGTAGTAGTAGTAGTGGTAGTGGTGGTAGCAGTAGCAGTAGTGGTGGTATAGTAGTAGTAGTAGCAGCAGTAGTGGTAGTGGTAGTAGTAGTAGTAGTAGTAGTAGTAGTGGTAGTAGTAGTAGTGGTGGTAGTAGTAGTAGTAGTAATAGTAGTAGTAGTAGTAGCAGTAGTAGTAGTAGTAATAGTGGTAAGAATAACAGAGCGGCTAAAAGAGGCCAATATATCTGAAATGCGTAGGGAGACACTGGTCAGAGAAATAGCAAGCATCGAACTTAAGCTAAAGGAATCTTATAGGAGTCAGGAATTGCGGGAAGAACTAAAAGCCATAAATGAAATAGAAAGAAACCCAAAGTATTTCTTCTCCTGTGCCAAATCAAAGTCGAGAACAACGTCCAGTATTGGGCCCCTACTTAAACAAGATGGATCCTACACAGATGACAGCAAGGAAATGAGTGAGCTACTCAAGTCCCAGTATGACTCAGTTTTTAGCAAGCCGCTAACCAGACTGAGAGTCGAAGATCAAAATTAATTTTTTATGAGAGAGCCACAGAATTTGGTTAACACAAGCCTATCCGATGTTATCCTGACGCCAAATGACTTCGAACAGGCGATAAATGACATGCCCCTGCACTCTGTCCCAGGGCCAGACTCATGGAACTCCGTGTTCATCAAGAACTGCAAGAAGCCCCTATCACGAGCCTTTACCATCCTATGGAGAGGGAGCATGGACACGGGGGTCGTCCCACAGTTACTAAAAACAACAGACATAGCCCCACTCCACAAAGGGGGCAGTAAAGCAACAGCAAAGAACTACAGACCGATAGCACTAACATCCCATATCATAAAAATCTTTGAAAGGGTCCTAAGAAGCAAGATCACCACCCATCTAGAAACCCATCAGTTACACAACCCAGGGCAACATGGGTTTAGAACAGGTCGCTCCTGTCTGTCTCAACTATTGGATCACTACGACAAGGTCCTAGATGCACTAGAAGACAAAAAGAATGCAGATGTAATATATACAGACTTTGCAAAAGCCTTCAACAAGTGTGACCATGGCGTAATAGCGCACAAAATGCGTGCTAAAGGAATAACAGGAAAAGTCGGTCGATGGATCTATAATTTCCTCACTAACAGAACACAGAGAGTAGTAGTCAACAGAGTAAAGTCCGAGGCAGCTACGGTGAAAAGCTCTGTTCCACAAGGCACAGTACTCGCTCCAATCTTGTTCTTCATCCTCATATCTGACATAGACAAGGATGTCAGCCACAGCACCGTGTCTTCCTTTGCAGATGACACCCGAATCTGCATGACAGTGTCTTCCATTGCAGACACTGCTAGGCTCCAGGCGGACATCAACCAAATCTTTCAGTGGGCTGCAGAAAACAATATGAAGTTCAACGATGAGAAATTTCAATTACTCAGATATGGTAAACACGAGGAAATTAAATCTTCATCAGAGTACAAAACAAATTCTGGCCACAAAATAGAGCGAAACACCAACGTCAAAGACCTGGGAGTGATCATGTCGGAGGATCTCACCTTCAAGGACCATAACATTGTATCAATCGCATCTGCTAGAAAAAATGACAGGATGGATAATGAGAACCTTCAAAACTAGGGAGGCCAAGCCCATGATGACACTCTTCAGGTCACTTGTTCTATCTAGGCTGGAATATTGCTGCACACTAACAGCACCTTTCAAGGCAGGTGAAATTGCTGACCTAGAAAATGTACAGAGAACCTTCACGGCGCGCATAACGGAGATAAAACACCTCAATTACTGGGAGCGCTTGAGGTTCCTAAACCTGTATTCCCTGGAACGCAGGCGGGAGAGATACATGATTATATACACCTGGAAAATCCTAGAGGGACTAGTACCGAACTTGCACACGAAAATCACTCAGTACGAAAGCAAAAGACTTGGCAGACGATGCAACATCCCCCCAATGAAAAGCAGGGGTGTCACTAGCACGTTAAGAGACCATACAATAAGTGTCAGGGGCCCAAGATTGTTCAACTGCCTCCCAGCATACATAAGGGGGATTACCAACAGACCCCTGGCAGTCTTAAGCTGGCACTGGACAAGCACCTAAAGTCGGTTCCTGACCAGCCGGGCTGTGGCTCGTACGTTGGTTTGCGTGCAGCCAGCAGTAACAGCCTGGTTGATCAGGCTCTGATCCACCAGGAGGCCTGGTCACAGACCGGGCCGCGGGGGCGTTGACCCCCGGAACTCTCTCCAGATAAACTCCACTCCAGGTAGTATTGTAAGTAGTATTAGTAGTAGTAGTAGCAGTGGTAGTAGTAGTGATAGTAATAGTAGCAGTAGTAGTAGTGCTAGTAGTAGTAGTAGTAGTAGTGGAGTTTATTTTCATTAATATCGTTCTCATTATTATTATTATTATTATTATTATTATTATTATTATTATTATTATTATTATTATTATTATTATTATTATTATTATTATTATTATTATCATCATCATCATCATCATCATCATTATCAACATCATTATTATTATTTATCGAGAATGCTGCAGATATCGCAGGCTATAACCTAGTGAGTGGTCTCCTTACATATCTCATTATGTAGTTAGGTGAAGCAAGATACTCGAAATACGTTGCAAAATGCACTTCCTGCGCTGTGTGTTCGTGTACTGCGTATATATACACGCTAATGACATCAGTCCAAGTCAAGACACTGGAGGACCAGCATCACTGAGAGACACAGATCTGGTTATCAAGACCACACTGGTGCACCAGCATCACTGAGAGACACAGATCTGGTTATCAAGACCACACTGGTGCACCAGCATCACTGAGAGACACAGATCTGGTTATCAAGACCACACTGGTGCACCAGCATCACTGAGAGACACAGATCTGGTTATCAAGACCACACTGGTGCACCAGCATCACTGAGAGACACAGATCTGGTTATCAAGACCACACTGGTGCACCAGCATCACTGAGAGACACAGATCTGGTTATCAAGACCACACTGGTGCACCAGCATCACTGAGAGACACAGATCTGGTTATCAAGACCACACTGGTGCACCAGCATCACTGAGAGACACAGATCTGGTTATCAAGACCACACTGGTGCACCAGCATCACTGAGAGACACAGATCTGGTTATCAAGACCACACTGGTGCACCAGCATCACTGAGAGACACAGATCACATTATGTCACTAAGAACGATTTATCCAGAGTAACAGGAGGTTATCCTGGGAATCTCATTGGAGGTCAGACTAACTGAAGAGTAAACACTACAGCAGTAGCGCTCACACAGCACCTGGAAAGAGAAAGCAATCTGATTTGATCCAAGGAAGAGGAGAGTAGCTCCTAATCCTTACATCAAGAGCCCTTCACCAGCATCAATGAGAAAGAGACGCTGGAATCACACGCGATAGATAACTCGAGTCGTCAGTGCACTAAATAATCAGGGGAGTGAGCGGAGACTCGAACCTTGGTAATGGCGTTGGACCTACCAGCACTACGGTTCGAGTCTCCGCTCATTCTTCTGTTTATTCTGCACTTATAAATTTAGAATTTTTTCAGTAGCAAAGCAACTGGGAATTCAGAAGAAAATAAGATAATTGAAATTTGCAATTTTTTTTTTGTTTTCTAGTTTTTGTGATGATGTACAACAGGACGTAAATTAATTTGCTTCGGAACAGCTATCGTTCTGTTGCAATTGTGCAATACTTTTTTTGCGATAGTTTCACCGGAGTCTTTCTATCTTTTAGGGATTTGATTCGCCGGAGTTCATTTGTGTCGTGATTTACCCAGAATTGTTTTTCTCCCTCACTCTTGCTTAACTTGTTTTAATATCCTGGTGATGTGTTCCTCTAGGCAGCTCCTGATCAAACATGCTGTGGTGCTTACGTGCTGCTAGCACCAGTAGCCTGACTCATCAAGCTAACAACCGGGAGGCCTGGTCCAGGACCGGGCGGAAGGGCGAAGAATGATGACAGCTGGAAAAAGGTTTATGTGATGTCGGTATACAAGCAGCGGTATACTCAGGAGACGCTGACATGTATACTATACAAAGTATGAGAAACGTTAACGAGGAAGAAGTTAATTATACATTTAGAGAGGAATAAGTTGATAAAATACACACAAAAATCTCCGGAGTACAAATCCTGCCTAACAATGTTGTTGAAATTTATGACATGATAAAGAAGACGAGAGAAGACAGGGAAAGGTCATCTGCATATTCCTGGACTGCCTGAGAGCGTCTGATGAAGTTTTCACACTAGAAATTATTTTACGAATTAGAGAAACAGAAAAAGGTACATGTAAAGCCGCTCTTCTGAACTGAGACTTTCTTATCAGGTGATAAGGGAGACAGTATGAATTTATGAAGGTAAGGAATGGGGTGCCCCAAGAATCAGTATACGTGCATCTACTGGGAAGTATTGAATGATATGTTTGCCAGTGACGTGAGCTTAATATAACAGCTAAACGTAGTAAATGCGAGACAGAATACAGAATCTTACAGACTTCATGGGGGCTCAGACATGGTACTACTGAAGTTCAAAACAAAACTTGAAACCTAATACAAAAGCTGGCAGGGGAGAGAAGACCGGATAAAGAGTACAGACTGGGAGGTGAGAAACAACGAATATTGCACCAGGAGAAACAACAAATATTGCACGGGTCAGGGAACACATAACCGAGCATTTACAGAAGTTGTATAACTACAGGAATGGAATAATGTGGAGTTAACATCTTAAACCAACAGTGACAATGTTTGCTGCAAACAAATATGTGAGGTATCAAGTACGCAGCAGCAGCAAGCAGCAGCAGCAGTAACAGCAGCAGCAGTAGAGCTTAACAGCACAGCAGCATCAGTCAGCACAGCAGTGAGTAGCAGCAGCAGCAGCAGAGCAGAATAGCAGCAGTAAACAGCACAGAGCAGTGCTGCAGCAGTCATAGCAGTAGCAGCAAGCAGCAGCAGCAGGCAGCAGCAGACGCAGCAGCAGCATAGCAGCAGCAGCAGCAGTACAGCAGTAGCAGCAGCAGCAGCAGCAGAAACAGCAGCAGCAGCAGCAGTAGCAGCAGCAGCAGTCAGCAGTAGAGCAGCATGAACAGCAGCAGCAGCAGCAGTAGCAGCGCAGCAGAGCAGTAGCAGCGAGTAGAGCAGCAGCAGTAGCAGCAGCAGCAGGCAGCAGCAGCAAGCTAGCAGCAGGTAGCAGCAGAAGCAGCAGCAGCAGCAGTCAGCGCAGCAGCAGGCGCATAAGCAGCAGCAGCAGGCAGCAGCAGCAGGCGCACGTACAGCAGCAGTAGCAGCAGTACAGCCGCAGCAAGCATGTAGCACATAGACAGCAGGCAGCAGCAACAGCAGCAGCAGCAGCAGTAGCAGCAGCAGCAGCAGCAGCAGCCAGCAGCAGAGCAGCAGCAGCAGCCAGCAACCCAGCAGCAGCAGTAGCACAGCAGCAGGCAGCAGCAGCAGCAGCAGCAGCAGCAGCAGCAGCAGCAGCAGCAGCAGCAGCAGTAGCAGCAGCAACAGCAGCAGCAGCAGCAGCAGCAGCAGTAGTAGCAGCAGCAGCAGCAGCAGCAGCAGCAGCAACAGCAGCAGCATGAAAAATACACCACGTCAAACATATTTATGCAGTCCAGAAGGTCAAAAAATTAGAAGGAGCACCAGTACCAGAGCTTGGGGAATTAAACTATGAGGAAGAATAAACGAAGTGAATATAAGAACACCTCAAGAGAGAGAGAGAGAGAGAGAGAGAGAGAGAGAGAGAGAGAGAGAGAGAGAGAGAGAGAAGAGAGAGAGAGAGAGAGAGAGAGAGTGAGAAAGAGAGAGGGATATGTGCAGCCAAAAATATGGTACAAACTTAAGATTGATCTCATTCTAAGGATGTGTTTGCTTATTATAAGCTTTTCCTCGTAGTTTGTTTTATATAAAAAAAGTTAAAACACCGCCCCCAGGTGAATTGTAAATACGTGAAGAAAGTGAGAGATCCTCCGACCTGCAGCTATGTGATGGTTGGCCTACAGGTGCGTGAACAAGCAAAAACATTCAACATTGCTTTTAGTTCGCAACGTGAACAAAGGCTCCAGCTATGATGGGTTGTACATTTCTGTGTACATCTGCCTTCCTGTTTATCTGCTTGTCTGCATATCATATTACCTATTTCATGCATATCTACCTGTCTGTCTGCCAGCCTTCCTGTCTGACTCTCTTTCATTTTGCCAGTCCGCTTTTGCCTGTCGGATCATGTGAAACGTGGCAGCGGATTTCCGTAGACTCTCGTTCATCATATGATCAAATATAAACCAATCTTAGCCTATAAATAATAAGAGTACATGCCAAGGGATGAATGTCTGTCTGTCTCTCCTGGCACCAGTCGGTGCCAGTGTCAGTCACTCCTAGGTGCCACTCAGTCCTGATCACCAGTCAATGCAGAATCAGTCGCTCATATCGGCAGTCGCTAGTTTTAGTCATTCCTAGTGCCAACCCTTCCTAACTGTAGTCTTGCTAATCCCAATCATTCCTAGCTGTAGTCTTACTAGTGCCAAAGATTCCTAGCTGTAGCCTTGCTAGTGCCTATTTCTAGTACCAATCACTCCTGGCAGAAATCAGTCCTATCTACCAGTCAGCCCTAACTACTAGCAAGCTCTTAGTTCCTAGTCAGTACTCTTAACACGTAATCCTAATCACTATTTACCCCTAGCAGTAATCAATCCTC
>NC_069425.1:36699613-36704613 GCF_026875155.1 Cherax quadricarinatus | reverse complement strand
GTAGATTCGTAAAGGAGATTGGTATTAGAGCGTAGATTCGTAGAGGAGATTGGTATTAGAGCGTAGATTCGTATAGGAGATTGGTATCAGAGTGCAGATTCGTAGAGGAGATTGGTATTAGAGCGTAGATTCGTAGAGATTGGTATTAGAGCGTAGATTCGTAGAGGAGATTGGTATTAGAGCGTAGATTTGTAGAGGAGATTGGTATTAGAGCGTATATTTGTAGAGGAGATTGGTATTAGAGCGTAGATTTGTAGAGGAGATTGGTATGAGAGCGTAGATTCGTAGAGGAGATTGGTATTAGAGCGTAGATTCGTAGAAGATATTGGAATTAGAGCGTAGATTCGTAGAGGAGATTGGTATTAGAGCGTAGATTCGTAGAGGAGATTGGTATTAGAGCGTAGATTTGTAGAGGAGATTGGTATTAGAGCGTAGATTCGTAGAGGAGATTGGTATTAGAGCGTAGATTTGTAGGGGGGGTTGGTATTAAAAGCGTTGATTCGTAGAGGAGATTGGTATTAGAGCGTAGATTCGTAGAGGAGATTGGTATTAGAGCGTAGATTCGTAGAGGAGATTGGTATTAGAGCGTAGATTCGTAGAAGAGATTGGAATTAGAGCGTAGATTTGTAGAGGAGATTGGTATTAGAGCGTAGATTCGTAGAAGAGATTGGTATTAGAGCGTAGATTTGTAGAGGAGATTGGTTTTTAGAGCGTAGATTTTGTAGAGGAGATTGGTATTAAGCGTAGATTTGTTTCAGGAGGTTGGTATTAGAGCGTAAAATTCGTAGAGGAGATTGGTATTAGAGCGTAGATTCGTAGAAGAGATTGGAATTAGAGCGTAGATTTGTAGAGGAGATTGGTATTAGAGCGTAGATTCGTAGAGGAGATTGGTATTAGAGCGTAGATTTGTAGAGGAGATTGGTATTAGAGCGTAGATTCGTAGAGGAGATTGGTATTAGAACGTAGATTTGTAGAGGAGGTTGGTATTAGAGCGTAGATTCGTAGAGGAGATTGGTATTAGAGCGTAGATTTGTAGAGGAGGTTGGTATTAGAGCGTAGATTCGTAGAGGAGATTGGTATTAGAGCGTAGATTTGTAGAGGAGATTGGTATTAGAGCGTAGATTCGTAGAGGAGATTGGTATTAGAGCGTAGATTCGTAGAGGAGATTGGTATTAGAGCGTAGATTCGTAGAGGAGATTGGTATTAGAGCGTAGATTCGTATAGGAGATTGGTATTAGAGCGTAGATTCGTAGAGGAGATTGGTATTAGAGCGTAGATTCGTAGAAGAGATTGGAATTAGAGCGTAGATTTGTAGAGGAGATTGGTATTAGAGCGTAGATTTTGTAGAGGAGATTGGTATTTTGAGCGTAGATTTGTAGAGGAGATTGGTATTAGAGCGTTTGATTCGTAGAGGAGATTGGTATTAGAGCGTAGATTTGTAGAGGAGGTTGTTATTAGAGCGTAGATTCGTAGAGGAGATTGGTATTAGAGCGTAGATTCGTAGAGGAGATTGGTATTAGAGCGTAGATTCGTAGAGGAGATTGGTATTAGAGCGTTTGATTCGTTGAGGAGGGTTGGTATTAGAGCGTAGATTCGTAGAGGAGATTGGTATTAGAGCGTAGATTCGTAGAGGAGATTAGTATTAGAGCGTAGATTTGTAGAAGAGATTGGTATTAGAGCGTAGATTTGTAGAGGAGATTGGTATTAGAGCGTAGATTTGTAGAGGAGATTGGTATTAGAGCGTAGATTCGTAGAGAAGATTGGTATTAGAGTATAGATTCGTAGAGGAGATTGGTATCAGAGTGTAGATTCGTAGAGGAGATTGGTATTAGAGTGTAGATTTGTAGAGGAGATTGGTATTAAAATGTAGATTCGTAGAGGAGATTGGTATTAGAATGTAGATTCGTAGAGGACATTGGTATTAAAGTGTAGATTCGTAGAGAAGATTGGTATCAGAGTATAGATTCGTAGAGGAGATTGGTATTAGATGTCCAGGTTGACATCAACCGAATCTTTCAGTGGGCTGCAGAAAACAATATGAAGTTCAGCGATGAGAAATTTCAATTACTCAGATATGGTAAACACGAGGAAATTAAATCTTCATCAGAGTACAAAACAAATTCTGGCCACAAAATAGAGCGAAACATCAACGTCAAAGACCTGGGAGTGATTATGTCGGAGGATCTCACCTTCAAGGACCATAACATTGTATCAATCGCATCTGCTAGAAAAATGACAGGATGGATAATGAGAACCTTCAAAACTAGGGAGGCCAAGCCCATGATGACACTCTTCAGGTCACTTGTTCTATCTAGGCTGGAATATTGCTGTACACTAACAGCACCTTTCAAGGCAGGTGAAATTGCTGACCTAGAAAATGTACAGAGAACCTTCACGGCGCGCATAACGGAGATAAAACACCTCAATTACTGGGAGCGCTTGGGGTTCCTAAACCTGTATTCCCTGGAACGCAGGCGGGAGAGATACATGATTATATACACCTGGAAAATCCTAGAGGGACTAGTACCGAACTTGCACACGAAAATCACTCACTACGAAAGCAAAAGACTTGGCAGACGATGCAACATCCCCCCAATGAAAAGCAGGGGTGTCACTAGCACGTTAAGAGACCATACAATAAGTGTCAGGGACCCGAGACTGTTCAACTGCCTCCCAGCATACATAAGGGGGATTACCAACAGACCCCTGGCAGTCTTCAAGCTGGCACCGGACAAGCACCTAAAGTCGGTTCCTGACCAGCCGGGCTGTGGCTCGTACGTTGGTTTGCGTGCAGCCAGCAGTAACAGCCTGGTTGATCAGGCTCTGATCCACCAGGAGGCCTGGTCACAGACCGGGCCGCGGGGGCGTTGACCCCCGGAACTCTCTCCAGGTAAACTCCAGGTCTCCAGGTAGATTCGTAGAGGAGATTGGTATTAGAGTCTAAATTCGTAGAGAAGATTGGTATTAGAGCGTAGATTCGTAGAGGAAATTGGCATTAGAGTGTAGATTCGTAGAGGAGATTCTTATTAAAGTGTAGATTCGTAGAGGTGATTGGTATTAAAGTGTAGATTCGTGGAGGTGATTGGTATTAAAGTGTAGATTCGTAGAGGAGATTGGTATTAAAGTGTAGATTCGTAGAGGAGATTGGTATTAAAGTGTAGATTCGTAGAGGTGATTGGTATTGAAGTGTAGATTCGTAGAGGAGATTGATATTAAAATAAGGATCCGCACCTAAGTTTGATACTAAAATATGGATCACCACAGGAGATTGGTATTAATGTATGAATCTGGTATTAAAAATTAATTCAACACAAAAGACTGGAATTATTTTATGGGTCGGCGCATAAGAGTGGTGTTAAAATATGCATCGGCATAGAAGATTTATATTAATGTATATAATTGTGAGGGGGGATGGGAAAGAGCTGAAAATACAGTATTTGGTATGGTCAAAGTGAGCATGCTCAGCGCCATCTATTGGACGTGTTTGCTGCTGCAGGCGACTCTTCAAGATTCGAGTGTTATTTAACTTTCTCACCCAATATATATACACCGAGAGGAATATTTCTCTCAGCGTATATATGTTGAGAGTTTATTTTAATTTCTATTTTAGGGATTAAAGTATTCTTGTCTGGTGGTGAAAAGGTTACGGTCGGTCATATTAACCCTAGTGTAGTTAATAGGCATTAAACTCCGTTAACCAACCAACTGACTGTCACTTCCTGTTGATGTTATCTTTGTCTAGTGTCTTCTTGAGTGGGGTTGAAAACTGACAACAGAACGTTTCGTCCACACAGTAGGTCTCTTCAGTCGAAAGTAGATATGATTACACTGCAGGAGATAGAAGTGAAGAGGTATTTTGAGGTATCTTTCCTTGTTGATAGTCTCAGGCTACGAGACTCACTATCTTCAAGGCTGAGGGATTAACCACCTAAAACTATTTCTCCTCTTCTACTCTCTCCAGTCCTGCAATCACCTCCGCGGTAACAACATAACTGAAGCAACACAAGAAGAGTGAAGGCACAGTGCAACTCGTGTTTGTCCTCGGGAGAAGCTTCTGTGTAAACCGCTCGAATCCTCAAGAAGTGAACTTCTCTCGTAACTTCTTTCCTGACAAGTATTAGCCGTGGTCTGGTCAACTAGGAAGGAGGTTTACATAGTTGAAGCTGGAGAAACAATTACTACAACTAATTCTGTTAGGGAATCGATATGTCTCTAAAGAATTTGACTAAAACAACGACCACATCCATCCTTCCGTTTATGTACTCACTATTTCCATCTGTTCCATTGGACTGCCATCAGTGGAATTGGTTCTATCTCTCTGATATCTGTGAGAACCTTAGCATGTCGGTCAGGATCATCGAAGATATAAAACCAGACGTACTCCTGTTAACCTTTTTTGACCTAGTTCCTGGGCCTTGTGTGTATCCATATGCTCTTGCGCTACCCTCCACAGGATGGATATAAAGTGGGCAGTGAACTAACCGCTTCGTCGGCAAAATCTAAATAGCTACACGTCGTAAGCCACTATCCATTCTTCACCACCGCTTCAGGAAACAAGGCAAGTGTTTCCTGAAGCGGGTCTTAGTCATATGGTGACCACCCACTGAAGCTTTTGGTCATCTGACCGAGGCCTTCCGTTGGCTAACCGGTACACCCCTTCAAAAATTGTCTATGAAAATTTTCATGGGAAAGCGTCGACTCTATACGCACAGGATGCGTATGAGAGAAGCATAATAAAGTAATTAAACAAACTATGGAAAGAAAACCTTTAGAAACCAGCTACATGCTATCCTGTTTTCATTTGTTTTCTGAAGTGAATTAAAAACTCTTATTTTTTTTTTCATTCTCCTCTTCTTCAATTAATGTTATTATTTTATGTTATTATTATTTTCTTATTCATCAAGTTTCACAACAATAATATTCGCTAAGGAGATTCGTATTAAAGTATATATTCTCGTAGAAATTGGTATTACATTATATATACCTGGGGTATTGGTATT
>NC_069425.1:36689613-36697113 GCF_026875155.1 Cherax quadricarinatus | reverse complement strand
ACACTGTTTTGGGAAAAGGGTCGAGGGGGGGGGGAGAGGCAGTTACCACCAAATGAGGGGCTCTTGATCCAAGGAAGAGGATGTACCTTCCTATTCCTCTAATCATGCTGGATTACCATTCATTTCAAGGACACATTTACTCCCATATAATAGTATTAATACAAGGAGAAATAACAATAACAATTAGTAGTAGTAATAATAATAATAATAATAATAATAATAATAATAATAATAATAATAATAATTATTATTATTATTATTATTATTATATTATTATTATTATTATTATTATTATTATTATTATTATTATTATTATCATCATCATTTCAATAACCTTTCACTTTAATTATTAAGGAGAGGAAGAAGGAGGAGGAGGAGAAGGGGGAAGAAATTAGCTAAAAATTTATTTTCCTTTACACATTTGATCATTTCTCGACTCCATAGCAGTTCTAGTGTTTGTCTCTTAGTGTTTTTGTAATTAAGAACCAGGCAAGGTTGGGTTTGCTCCTCTCAAAGATTTCTCTAGCAAGATCTCAATCTATGAAGATAATGTGAACCGATATCTAATAATTAATGTTGTTTAAGTATTGCTAAACAACTGATAATCCTGCTTAAGTAATCCTTTACAAATTATAACCCTCTTTAAGTAATCCCAAAGACGTGAAAATCCTGTTTCAGTAATCCCAGACACATGATTATCCTGTTTAAACAATCCCAAACACGTGATAATCCTGTTTAAGCAATCCCAAACACGTGATAATCCTGTTTAAGCAATCCCAAAAACGTGATAATCCTGTTTAAGTAACCCTAAACACATGATAATCCTGTTTAAGCAATTCTAAACACATGATAACTATGTCTGATACTCGCAGGAAAACTTTAAGCTTATTAAAATCTTCTGAGCCAAAGTCTGAGTTTGTTTAAGAAATTTCATTCAAAGTTTTAGCTTGCTGAAGTAATCAAAATCAAAATTGAATTATTTAATGTAATTTAACCAACAGTTGGCCTCAGAGGATAATGGAAATAAACATTTATCATTTATTATAGAGAATCGTACCAAAATTTAGACCTGTGGAAGACATTAAGAGTGATTTCCTGCGAAATTTAAACCTTTGAGAAAAATGCAAAAATGCGATTTAGAATTTGAATGAAACAGTTATTTGAGAAGTGATCCACAGACGCCTGTGACCACAGGCAAGGGAATGGCCATTCAACCGGGTTGAACGGTTGAAACTGTTTAGAAATCTGAAGGAAGTAACAGGGGGGGGGGAGAAACTTCAACATCCTATCGCGGCCTAAAGTTGAACTCTAGTCTTGAGTTGAATATCAACGACTTGTTCCCCACCGGTTGAATATTTACAACATGATTCCTTAATATAATATTCAAGAAGTCAACTTGCCCTTCCAGAGTCAGTCAAGACTGAGTTTAAGCCTCTTCTTGCGACCCCTCGGCTGAAGTCCTCTTCTCGTTTACAACTCATTGTCCTGTGGATGATATTTATCCAAGGGTTTTCTGCTCTTCTCCCTGACAGACCTGTTGCGTAGCCCACAGGGGTCGGTGGTTGCAAAGAGCCCCCTCCCCCTCCCTGTCCTGCTACTCTGTGCCTTCCGCCTGTCTGTCCACTCGTAGCGTAGACAGGAGGGGTGGTAGGAGGGAGGGATGGAAGACCTGATCTTTAAAAGGAATCTTGAGACAATTCCCGAATGTTTTTGAGGCAGTTCTTGCGGCCGCTGGAAGCGAAGACTCCTCCTTCCAAAGGCGACACGGACGAAGACACGGGAGAGAGTGAAACATCAATAAACATGTTTAAAGGCGGCCCGTGTAACTATAGGATGCTACAGGAGGACTTGGCTGTGTTGGGACGCTGCAGTTGGAAGAGGAGGTGGAGTGATGGAAGAGGAGGTGTAGGAAGGGGCAGGGGTAGGGGAAGACGTGGAGAAGGAGGAGGAGGAAGGGGGGCCAATGGCTACGCCAGCTACTCCCCTCACTCGCCACACCACTGCCATTTCTAGGGAAAAATACACATTAGTTAGGTGGGGGTTTAAAGGCCGGCCGTGCCCCCTCCTTGCCAATTCGCGACCACAAAATTCCACGATGGTCGGCTTTTTTCTTGGCGGCGGGCGAGGGGGCCGAGCGGCAGTTTTCGTTGGCTGGTGTAGCTGCGTCGGTGGACCAATTGTGGGTGATGGCATTGTGGTCCAGCCCCCGTTGTTGTGGCCTCCATTGTTATCCTGACAATGGTTGGTCGCCGCGGGGGGAGGCGCCTCCCCATTGGTCGGCCATTGTGGCCCCGCGCGCGCTGATTGGCTGCGCGCCGCCACGTTTTGTTATGGGGGAACAGTGCTGTGACGTCACGCGCAGCGGCGCCGCCACTGACGGGAATCCGTAAGAATACTCAGTGTGGCCGGCAGAGGCTGTGGAACAAGACGGGGAGGCTGCGCGTATTGTTTGCGGCCAGCACATACACACACACACACACACACACACATACACACTGGGAGCGCTCACTGTGTGCCGCGACACGCCCCACGCCACACTATGTGCTGACGACCTCCCTCGCCACCGACACAGTGTTCACACCGTAGCACCGCACGCTGCAGGAGCCGCGACGGAGCACCGCACGCTGCAGGGGCCGCGACGGAGTCTTACAGGTAAGCTGGTCACCTGGGATGACCGCGAGGCCTGCAGCGAGCACCACACCATCACCACCACCACTGCCGTCTCTTGGCACACTCCCTGCTGAGGCCGCTAGCAAACATACGCCACATCGGCTATGTTTGGCACCTTGGAGATGGCAGAGGCGTCTGGCGGCCAGTGCATCATGGACTCCGCCGCCCTACGCCTCCTTCCCGACATTCTCCCGTCTCCTCGTCCTCCTGCCAGGCTCCTCAGGCTTCAAGGTGCTACCTGAGATGCTCTCCTACCTTCGTTATCCTTCAAGTGTTGTGTTTGAGCCGTGAAAAGTGGCGGGTGTGAAGTGTTGTGGCGGTGAACGGGCGGGGCGGGGCGGGGCGGCACTCCCCCGCCGATAATACCGCTATCTGCCCCCACCAACCCGGGTTCTCCAAGCCAATTATCGGCAGAGGGCAATTTATGTGACGATAATTTGGGACGTGTCTGTCCGGACGTCAAGGAAAAGACACCGGAAATAGTGTGTCTTGAGGGGGCAAGGGGAGGGAGAGGAGGAAAGTGGTGATAGGTGGTGGTGGTGGTGGTGAAAAGGGTGCCGCGGGCATCACCCGGGCAGTGCCAACAGCAGTGCCACTAAGCTTTTAAAAACAAACCATAAAAACACCCGCCGCTTGATCCAGTGATGTGATGTTTTAATACAGACATTTTTAAATCCGTATCGTGTTTGTTGTTGTGTTTTAGTCCGTGTCTTGTGTATATGTGTGTGTATTTTACCGCCCGCCGCTCCTGTAATAGATGACCGACTATATGTTGATCTTGAAGGCGCATAAAAGCTTTCAATGTGTTTGAAGAAATAACAGATAAGACGGGCACTGAAGAACCCTGATTGATTCGTAGAGCGTTGCACCGACTGCTCGGCCTCTCCGAAAATAATCAACTCTAGCAGCAGACACTCCGTGTAGGCCTAAATCTTTGCAACAGCCAGGTAGGCAGACACTGCGGCAGTACCACGGACATACACACACTACCAGGGTACAAGGTGAACTAGTAAACTAACAGGTGTAGCTTCTTGCATCTTCCAATTTCTACCTAACAAATATTGAAGAAATATCACAATACCGTGACTGAAGAAATTCTCAATTAATCACTAAATTGAAGATAAATCTCTAGAGAGAACGTTTTGTATCCTCCCAGGACCATTATCATGAAGTAGACTTTGATAGCTGTATTCCCCTTCTGCTAGTGAAGTATTCTAGTGACATCCTCTAATAACATTCTAGAAATGTGAAATCAAGTTCTGCGGTGTGTTTTGAAGAGTAATCGTTGGTATGATATCAGCGTATTAATACCTCGATATTCATAAGTCTCTTGGTGCGGTACCTGTGTAAATGTATGTAACTGTGGGTATCCCTCTGTATACTTACTTGCACCTGTGTGTGTATGTGTGTGTGTGAACCTATGTGCTCCTGTATGTACCTCGGGTGCCTACTTTGGCGTACCCTAAACGCCAAGATGTCAAAATAGGGTGAGGACAGGGAAGGGAATCAGGTACACCCTGGCAGAGAGAAGCTGGTATGGCAGGGAGAGGTGTATAAAACACCACTCTCTCTCTCTCTCTCCTCTCTCTCTCTCTCTCTCTCTCTCTCTCTCTCTCTCTCTCCTCCTCTCTTTCTCTCTGTTAAGAACATACAGTGGGCAAGTGATATATATATATATATATATATATATATATATATATATATATATATATATATATATATATATATATATATATATATATACAATATAATATATATATATATATATATATATATATATTATATATATATATATATATATATATATACATATATATATACATATATATGTATGTATGTATAGTTACCTTTCTTGGGAATGCGTGATTAGTGACGTTTCTCTGTGAGTTCCTGCATTTCAATAGAGTGGAAGGCGTAGCGATTGAGTTGCTGTAAGGAAGACGTCAAGTCCGCATTCCTAGCTCTAGCGTGCTCCCTGATAATTGATAAATACGATAAGGCGAGGAGTTTGGAGAGGGGGGGGAAGGGAGAGACGTGGAGGTGGAGTATGTCATGGGGGGGAGGGGAGAGGGGAGAGTAAATGATCTGAGGGACACATCATTGGAAGTCTCGTCTAGGTCGAAGGACATGTGTCAATTTCTCTCTCTCATACACTCTCTCTTTCTCTCTCTCTCTCTCTCTCTCTCTCTCTCTCATCTCTCTCTCTCTCTTCTCTCTTCTCTCTCTCTCTCTCTCTCTCTCTCTCTCTCTCTCTCTCTCTCTCCTCTCTCTCTCTCCTCTCTCTCTCTCTCACTCACCCGTTGCCAGTGTTCACTATATGCACATATTCAAGTGGTCGGCTTGACACCAAGCGAGGTCTTTTATATCTTAAGTGTACCGTGTGTGTGTGTGTGTGTGTGTGTGTGTGTGTGTGTGTGTGTGTGTGTGTGTGTGTGTGTGTGTGTGTGTGTGTGTGTGTGTGTGTGTGTGTGTATGCGTGTGTGTGTTTTGTGTGTGTGTGTGTGTGTATGTGTGTGTGTGTGTGTGTGTGTGTGTGTGTGTGTGTGTATGTGTGTGTGTGTGTGTGTGTGTGTGTGTGTGTGTGTATGTGTGTGTGTGTGTTTGTGTGTGTGTGTGTATGTGTGTGTGTGTGTGTGTGTGTGAGTGTGTGTTAGTGTGAGTGAGAGAAAAAGAGAGAGATATCACCCATCTGTAATCACTAGAGTACACCTACGTTGGTGATGTCACACATTTGAATAATTAATCAGCTTTAAACCTCGGTGCACTAGTTGTACTCACGACCTCCTGGAGTACATCACCACGCACCCGTGGTACTCATGGCAAGGGGATACTTCCTGCGGTCTCTTCTACACCTCTTCTTCCGCGACCTTAAGAGTACGTCCTCCTCTTTCCCTTTCTGGTAATTACAAAACAAAACAAAAAATGGTCGTCTCGTGTTTATATCATCTCCTAATGACTTCGTGAGAGGTTATTGTATCATCTCTGCATCATCTCTCGGTAATGAAGGGACGGTGAGTCTGCTCGTGATTCTCATGGTACATTTCTCAACCCGGGAATCCACGGAGTTGCAAACTTCTGATATACCTCAGACTGGTTTTGAGGGCTTCTCACTCTTCACCACCCGGTATATGTGAATATGATAATGGTATACAATACCGACAAGTTCATAGGTAAGACACATGTGCAACAGTTAGGTATCTTTATTCCGAAAAGTTTCGCCTACACAGTAGGCTTCTGAAGTCGAATACAGAGGAGGCAGCAGAAGCTTCATATTATTTCCGTCTATGGAGCAGGACTAGGTCATCGAAGGTGACTGATAACGGCTTTGCCTTTCTATTGCTTCCGCTGTCTCCTCGGTATTCGACTGAAGAAGCCTACTGTGTAGGCGAAACGTTTCGGAATAAAGATAACTAACTGCTGCACATGTGTCTTACTTATCTCCTAGCGTCTGTGTCTGTAGGCTCGATACTCCGGCAGCAGATATGAATTTGGGTGTTAAGATGAAAAATACCCTCGTTATCATATGTTCGTTAATATATTTTGTGGTTATCTTAAGACGTGCTAATGTTATTCATGTTATTACTGTACCCGTCTCCGTTACTAGTTACCTGTTTTTACATGCACTCGTCTCCGTTACTAGTTATCTGTTTTTACATGCACTCGTCTCCGTTACTAGTTATCTGTTTTTACATGCACTCGTCTCCGTTATTTAGTTACCTGTTTTTTACATGCACTCGTCTCCGTTACTAGTTACCTGTTTTTACATGCACTCGTCTCCGTTACTAGTTACCTGTTTTTACATGCACACGTCTCCGTTATTAGTTACCTGTTTTTACATGCACTCGTCTCCGTTACTAGTTACCTGTTTTTACATGCACACGTCTCCGTTACTAGTTACCTGTTTTTACATGCACTCGTCTCCGTTACTAGTTATCTGTTTTTACATGCACACGTCTCCGTTACTAGTTACCTGTTTTTACATGCACTCGTCTCCGTTACTAGTTACCTGTTTTTACATCCACCAGTCTCTGTTACTAGTTACCTGAACGGATATTTTTAGTGATTACATGTCATTAGTAACACTGAAAGAGCTATTTGTAGTAACACTGACAGCTATGTGTAGTTACGCTGACAGAGCTATGTGTAGTAACACTGACAGCTATGTGTAGTAACAATGACAGCTGTGTAGTTACACTGACAGAGCTATGTGTAGTAACACTGACAAAGCTATGTGTAGTAACACTGACAGAGCTATGTGTAGTAACACTGACGGAGCTCTGTGTAGTAACACTGACAAAGCTGTGTAGTTACAGTGACAGAGCTATATATAAGAACATAAGAAGAACATAAGAACGAAGGAACACTGCAGAAGGCCTACTGGCCCATGCGAGGCAGGTCCAAGTCCCTACCGGCTTAAGCCAATGCACCCAACCTAGTCAGGTCAGGTCACATTGACTTAAGGGAGGAACACGGCAACCGACCTGTTAGCACAAGCTATCAGGTCCAACTCACACCCACCCACATCTACTCATGTATTTATCCAACCTATTTTTAAAGCTACACAACGTTCTGGCCTCTATAACGGTACTTGGGGTTTGTTCCACTCATCCACAACTCTATTACCAAACCAGTACTTTCCTATATCCCTCCTGAATCTGAATTTTTCCAACTTAAAACCATTGCTGCGAGTCACTGTCTAGGCTAGATATTTTCAGCACCATTTACATCCCCTTTATTTATTCCTGTCTTCCACTTATAAACCTCAATCATATCCCCCCTAATTCTACGTCTTTCTAGAGAGTGCAGTTTCAGGGCCCTTAGTCTATCTTC
>NC_069425.1:36672113-36682113 GCF_026875155.1 Cherax quadricarinatus | reverse complement strand
CTGAATATTAACCCTGAATTTTGAAATTAAATTTCACAATGGTGAAAATCATTTTAGTTTTTCTAGTTAGTTTTTCTAGTTAGTTTTTCTAGTTAGTTTTTCTAGTTAGTTTTTCTAGTTAGTTTTTCTAGTTAGTTTTTCTAGTTATTTTTTAGTTAGTTTTTCTAGTTAGTTTTTCTAGTTAGTTTTTCTAGTTAGTTTTTCTAGTTAGTTTTTCTAGTTAGTTTTTCTAGTTAGTTTTTCTAGTTAGTTTTTCTAGTTAGTTTTTCTAGTTAGTTTTTCTAGTTAGTTTTTCAGTTTAGAACGAAAGGTTACAAAGTTAGATTTTCTAAATCATGTGGGAAAACGTATTTTGAGAATATTGGAAATGCTTTTAATTGTTTTAATTAAAAAATCAATAATATATAATAATAATAATAATAATAATAATAATAATAATAATAATAATAATAATAATAATAATAATAACAATAATAATAATAATAATAATATTGATTGGTGTTTAGCAAATGAGCTTTAATGGATAATAGATATTAGTTCAAAATTATTATTATTATTATTATTATTATTATTATTAGTAGTAGTAGTAGTAGTAGTAGTAGTAGTATCAAAACTGAGCACTAAACCACCAAGGGCATTCAGCACTGCAGATAAACTATTTGCAGTTTAATGTTAATAAAGGTGATAAAATAGGGATTGATTGAATATTAATTACCATAGACCTTGCTGACGTCATCGTTCTCATTATTGATGATATGTCATACTGACGATTTGATGAATGAGACACATGTACAATATTTGGGTATCTTTATTGCTCAAATGTTTCGCCCTATACATTCCGTTTCTTCGGTGCAGGAGAAACGTGTTGCTTATATGTTTTATTGCTTACCCCAGATATTCAACATAATGTTTATTAATCTGGTAATTAAGCTCTCGTAATAACTAGCGTGGGCAATGTTAATTAACCCTCTGTCTTATGTTAATATCGCAATTTAACTTCGGCTCGATGACAATTTGTGACGATGATCCACTGATGTTAAATTTGGCATTAGTCCTTGTTGAATCTAACGCGTTCGAACTGCAGTCGTAAGAATGGAATATCGCCTCCTGCTTGTCCATTGTTCGTTTCCTAGAGGCTAGAGATTCTGAGCGCGTCAGCTTGTCTTTTAAATACGGGCCTCAAGAAATGCAGGAGCAATTTCTAATAATGTTATTTGGTAGGGATTACTAGCACTAGATAAGTAATTGTAGTTTCCCCCATCCATTTAGGTACTATAAGGGCTTTAACAGCTTAGGATATCGTACTGTATTCCGTTAACGTTTGGGTACACAGTAAGCGCAAACAATACCGGCTGTTCGGTTGCGTTCGGTAACGCAGGAGTTACGGTGGTGTGGCTCCGATCATGTCTGGTTAATGTGGAGGGACGAGGTGGGTGGGGGAAGTGGCAGGGGTTGAATCCGATATCGCTCCGTAATTAGCGTTTTGCATACACTTGCAAAGAGGCAGAGAGGACGAATGGGGGGGGGAGTGGGGGGTTTACGGATGAGACTGCGTGACACGAAAAGGAGGAGGAGGAGGAGGAGGTTCCCGCCTGAGTCCGATTATCACCAGGCCATGTCTGAGTTTATGTTGTTGATAAACACAAATTCCCGACCACACACCGGCAATCCCGATACCGCAGGATATACCTCATCGATCTTCACTGAGGAACAAAGGCTAACATAATATATATATATATATATATATATATATATATATATATATATAATATATATATATATATATATATATATTATATATATATATATATATATTATATATATATATTATATATATATATATATATATATTTTATATATATATATATATATATATATATATTTTATTATTATTATTTTATTATCACACTGGCCGATTCCCACCAAGGCAGGGTGGCCCGAAAAAGAAAAACTTTCACCATCATTCACTCCATCACTGTCTTGCCAGAAGGGTGCTTTACACTACAGTTTTTTAAACTGCAACATTAACACCCCTCCTTCAGAGTGCAGGCACTGTACTTCCCATCTCCAGGACTCAAGTCCGGCCTGCCGGTTTCCCTGAATCCTTCATAAATGTTACTTTGCTCACACTCCAACAGCACGTCAAGTATTAAAAACCATTTGTCTCCATTCACTCCTATCAAACACGCTCACGCATGCCTGCTGGAAGTCCAAGCCCCTCGCACACAAAACCTCCTTTAACCCCTCCCTCCAACCCTTCCTAGGCCGACCCCTACCCGCCTTCCTTCCACTACAGACTGATACATCTTGAAGTTATTTCTGTTTCGCTCCATTTCTCTACATGTCCGAACCACCTCAACAACCTTCCTAGCCCTCTGGACAACGTTTTGGTAATCCCGCACCTGCTCCTAACTTCAAACTACGAATTCTCTGCATTATTCACACCTACACTTGCCCTCAGAGCATGACATCTCCACTGCCCACTCCGCGTTCTCCTCGCTGCAACATTCATCACCCATGCTTCACACCCATATAAGAGCGTTGGTAAAACTATATCTCATACAATTCCCCTCTTTGCTCCAAGACAAAGTTCTCTGTCTCCACAGACTCCAAGTGGCACCACTCACTTTTTTTCCCTATCAATTCATAATATATGATAATATATATTATATTATATATATATATATACTATATTATATTATATATATATATATATAAATATTATTAATAATATATATATATGTATAATATATATATTTATATAATATATATATATATTATATATATATATATATATATATATTATTGTAGCATAAAGATACCCAAGTGTTGTATATGTGTCGTATTCATCAGCTTATCAGCATTGTACACCAGAGAACAATACAGGATCTGTTACCTGTTAACGGGATCATCACCCCTGCGGATCGGCCTCAAAGCAGGCCTCCTCGAGGAATAAGAAAAAGTAAGAAACAGAGGAGAGGGAAGATAAGCGTATACTGAACTTAAGGAAAAGTGAGTAAGACTTACCCGACCTCTTACGTGCTCGTGGGACGAAGGGAAAGACCAACAGTTTGGGCAAAGTGCATAATTTTTAACAGGCTTCCGTTTCACACTAATATCGCGACTGACATTCTGCTGGTAGCAATTAACCGATGAAACTCGATCGAAATACGAGTATCGCCGGTGTTTTCCCCCGGAAGATTATTCGATAATTTGTCGATTTAATGAATGTCTTCCAAGTGACCTGATTCTTCCATATTATCCACTGAACTAAGTTATTTCTCTGTGTTATCCAGTGTACGTAATTATTTTCTCTGTGTTATCTAGTGTACGTGATTATTTTCGTGTTATCCAGTGTACGTGATTATTTTCCTTTGTTATCCAGTGTACGTGATTATTTTCCTTTGTTATCCAGAGTGCGTGATTATTTTCATATATTATCCAGTGTACGTAATTAATTATCTTCCTGTATTATCCAGTATATGTGATTATTTGATGAATTAGACAAGTGTGCAATACCTGGGCATCCTTACTCTGAAGACGTTTCGCCCACCTGGGGCTTTATCAGTTCGGTAAAGAGGTTATTAACTGGAGACAGTAGAAAAAGGTAATCGGTCCCTCGACGTGGAAGACACTGTAGCTGGTTACGGTGGGAGATGAGATAATCAGTCCCCCAGGCTTAAAGAAAGTATTCACCACCTCAACTTGCCGGAGTGTGACTGGGTGTGTGTGAGTTGAACCTGACTAGCTTGGACCAGTAGGCCTTCTTGAGCGGGTGTGACTTGGACCTGCCTAGTTTGGGCCAGTACGCCTGCTAATGTGGAAAGACACATAGGTAACAGTTACCACTAATACCACTGTATACCACGAATGTTATGGTACTCGATTATCCTCGTGTATTATCCACAACATTTTTTATAATCGATTATCCTCGTGTATTATCCAGCATACATTTTTACCATAATAATTGCCTTCCGCTCTGGTTACAGGTAGACGGCGTGGGTGAGGCTCATCCACGCCGTCTTACTTGTAATTTATCCTGGGATAATTCAATTAATTTACAGTACCATGGGATGTATTCCTCTCATTACTCGGAAATTACTGCAGTGCTGAAATCCATTCCGATTAACATCTAATCCGTGACATGAGCAAATTAATATATCTCTGAAATCAGTTCCAACGGAGAAAAAAAATCGTTACGAAATTCAGGGAAATTTATGTGACACTGGTATCCATTCAGATTCATTTAAATCCGTACAATGTGCGAAAAAAAATATATATATATATATATATATATTATATATATATATATATATATATATATATATATATATATATATATATTATATTTATATATATATATATATATTATATATATAATAATATATATTATATATATATTATACATGATGGTAATAATAATAATGATCTCTAACAGTCAGGTGAGCGGCCGACGGGATACGTACGTATGACTATGCGGCAGAACGCGAAGTCGATTTCAACGAACATCCGACCGGGCAGTCGACGAAACCGAACATTTTAGCGAGGCAGCCGGATGGGAATCGAACGTCTTAGTGAGCGGCCGGACGGAAACCAAACCTCCAAATTGGCTGCCGGACGGAAAGCGAGCAATCTTAGCTAGGGGCCAGACGGGAACCGAACCAATAAGAGGGCGGCCGGACCCAAAATGAGAATCCGAGCGTGCGACCGACTGTAAACCGAACAATCTCTGTTTGAAAGGAGACCGAACGCGACAGATGGATTTCCAAAAAAAAAAAAAAATCAAACAAGGCGTTTGTTTCTTTTATTATTAACGAGGTCGTTCAAAGAGGAATAAGGAAAACGAAGGAAAACGAAGGAAGGAAGGAAGGACGGAGAGGAGGGAGAGGGAGAAACGGAACACGAGAAGGGAGAGAACTTAAATAAAGGAAGGAAACTGAAAAAGAAAGAATAAGGTGAGATGGAAAGAGAAGGTAGGAGGAAAATGAAGGAAAAGAAGAAGAGAGGAAACTTAGAATGTGAGAATGAGGAGAATATGGTGAGAGAAATATGAAGAAGAGAAAGCGAGGAAGATGAAGAAAATAAGGATGACGAAAAGAAAAAGGAATAAGGAAAGGAGGAGAGTTAAAAGAGTAAGCGTGGAGGTAGAGGTGTACTCGCCTAGTTGTGGTTGCAAGGGTCGATTCACAGCTCCTGACTCCGCCTCTTCACTGGCCGTTACTTAGTCATTCTTCAGGCTCCATGAACTTTATCCTACCTCTTGTTAAAGCTGTGTATGGAACCTGCCTCCACTACATCGCTTCCCAAACTATTCCACTTCCTGACAACTCTGTGACTGAAGAAATGCTTCGTAACATTACCTGGACATTTAGTGATACTTGTGCAAAACATCTAGCAACGTTTTCCCACGAGAACGTTTCGCGCTACTATAGTTGCAGTGTTCTCTGAAAATTGGTCCTTCACTGACATGGATTTGTGATGCTTTTGTGAGTGAAGACACACGCGAAACACAGAGGGAACGTTTCACTCACTATGAGCTCATTAAGACCTCACTATGGGTTCCTTATGAGGTGTTTCAAGCCTCTTCAGAACTTAACACAAACAGTAGTTAAGGACAGAGAGAGAGAGAGAAAGATGAATGAAAGTGTACCTAGAGCTTTCTCTGAGAGCTCTTTCTAGAGCTTTTACTTCAAGGCTCTTTAATGAGACGGATCTATCCAAAGTATTCAAGGTTTTCCATGTCACGTTTCCAATGTCAGAATGATTCTTTTTTCTTGGGGGGGGGGGAGGAGGTTTTTTCAATGTCTTCTAGCTAACGTTCTCCTAATTTATGTTCTTCAGTTTACGTTCTTGTTATTTACGTTCTAGTTTACGTTCTTTTACATTATGTTCTTCTGGTTTACGTTATTCTATATTACATTACTCTAGTTTACATTCTCTATTTTACGTTCTTCTGTTTTATATTCTTTTTATTTACGTTCTAGTATACGTTCTTCTAATTCACGTTCTCCTGGTTTACGTTCTTGTATTTTACGTTATCCTGTTTTATACTCTTCTAATTTACGTTCTTCTCGATAATGTTCTACTTTACGTTTTTCTTGATGTTCTTACTTTACGTTCTTCTAGATAATGGTTTCTACTTTACGTTCTTGGTATATGTTTTCTACTTTACGTTCTTCTAATAATGTTTACTTTACGTTCTTCTAGAATACGTTTACTTTTACTTTACTCTCGAGTTTACTTTCTTCGTTTAGTTCTTCTATTTTACGTTCTCAATGTTGTTATTTACGTTCTTCTAGATATGTTCTACTTTTAACGTTCCTCTAGATGTCTACTTACCTGGTTGTAATGTTTCTTCTTTAGATAATGTTTACTTACTTCTTCAGTTTTATTGCTAAGTTTTTAGCTACCATTTTTTAAAGTCAGTGTTATCTCACTGGTTTATGCTTTTTTTCAATGTTTCTGATTTTTTTCAACGGGGGGAAGAGCTTATACCCGTATGGGAAGTATAGCTCCTTGGGAATGGGAGGGAGTCGTGTTCGATACGAGGAAAGGGAAGGTTGAATGCAGCTCGTCGAATTAAGGGCCCTCTAGGGCCGGCATCAAGGAACTTGCAACCGATGGCCTTAAAGATTCCCGTTGCAGAACAAACCTTTACTGAGACGACGTTTCGCTCAGTGACAGTGGCTGCTGCTACTGATGCTACTCCCCTCAAGGAAGGTTCCTTGATGTTGGTGAGGGGCTCTTGATTTAGGGAATTGGATCTGTGCTCCAGTTCCCCGAATTAAGCCTGAATGCCTTCCACATCCCCCCCAGGCGCTGTATAATCCTCTGGGTTTAACGCTTCCCCCTTGATTATAATAATAATAATAATACTGATGCTACTGCTACTGCTACTGCTGCTGCTGCTGCTGCTGCTTCTGCTACTGCTAGTGCTTCTACTGCTGTTACTACTGCTGCTGCTACTACTACTACTACTATTACTACTACCACTGCTGCTACTGCTGCTGCTATCACTACTACTACCAGTACTACCACCACTACTACTACTACTACTGCTACTACTACTACTACCACCAATACTACTACCACCAATACTACTACCACTTCCATCACCCCCTTCATCCCCCGCCCCATCCCTCCTCCCGACCTGTCTTCTTTCCTTCTCAGCGGATTCTCGCTCACCTGTGACTTGACACTGGTCCAGGACTGACAGGAACGTCGTCATCAGCTCCTGCTAAGCTGGGGTTATTTGTGTCCTGTTTTATGATTTGATTTTAGTTAGAGCCACTAAACTTGCTTCCTTCTCATTTACAATCTTCCTTTGCTCCACTCTTGTTTGAGATTACTTCATTAGTTTTCTTGTTTTTTTACTAAATTCTATTTAATTTTATTTACTTATGTTTTCTTTTGTTGTTGCTGCTTGATTTTGGTGGTGAATATTTATTTTCAACTTCTAGGGAAAGACACCTAGGTGCTGCACTTATCTTATTTAGGATAATATGTACGTGGAAAATACTCGAGGGTCTTGTCCCAAATCTGGACACTGCCATGACATCAAACTGGAGTCAGAGATATGGGAGGAAGTGTCAAATCAAATCAGTGAAAAGCAGATTTATTTTTAATATGTAATTCTTGTGAAACGCTAAACCCATGTGGGTCATTCAGCGCAAGACGTGGTGGTGGAGGCTCGACCCTCCGTCTGCTGAGCGCGAGGTAGACGCGCTTCCTATTTGTACTCATCTAGACGGCCAAGTTGTAAAAGCAGAGACGCCGTAGGTACGATAAGAGAGCACTGTATCAACATCCGTGGTCCTAGACTGTTCAGCATCTTCCCAGAAGATATCAGAAACTGCTGGCACAAGTGTAGAGGTCTTCAAGAGGAAAATGGACAAGAATCTCCACCAGGTGCCAGATCAGCCAGGCTGTGATGGATATGTGAACCAATGGACCATCACCAGACAAGCCTGGCCCAGGGCCGGGCTGCGGGAGCAGAAAAACTCTCGAAACCACATTTCTTATCATGTCCACTTGAGAAATGGTCTCTCCTGGTCTCTGACGGGAGTCGCTCGTGTAACTTCTCAAGTATGTTGAACGCTGTGAGATTTGTTGTCATGTTCATCCCACTAGGTTCTGTCCTCTCTCTCTCTCTCTCTCTCTCTCTCTCTCTCTCTCTCTCTCTCTCTCTCTCTCTCTCTCTCTCTCTCTCTATCTTTCTCTCTCTCTCTCTATCTATCTATCTATTTCTTTCTCTATTTTTTTACACCAGGTTTTGCAAGGTTACTAACTTTATTTACAAGCTAAGAGCTGCTGCCTACATCAGCTCATTTGAAATTCTCTCTCTCTCTCTCTCTCTCTCTCTCTCTCTCTCTCTCCTCTCTCTCTCTCTCTCTCTCTCTCTCTCTCTCTCTCTCTCTCTCTCCTCTTCTCTCTCTCTCTCTCTCTCTCTCTCTTCTCTCTCTTTCTCTCAGGTGGTACTCTTCCTCACCCCTCTACAACTGACTAGAGTTGTTACTATACCATTCGTACTGAACCCTTTCACACCCAGTCTCAAAACCGCACAGTGACCTGATATGTCTCGTTGAGCGATTCCGTGTACGAGAGAAAAGAGTAGAAGAGTTATGTAGTAACCACTTTACGAGCGTTCCTCGCTTTAGGGGGACGGATAACCGGTTTTAAGCACAGACTTCGGTAAATACGCAAAGTGGGCAGCGTTTAACGGGATTGAGACTAGGTTTAACGTACAAGGAAGGTGGGGGAGGGGAGGGGAGGGGATTAACGCGCGGTGTTCAGCCGGTAGTTAAAGGAGGAGGATTTACAAGACAACTGGAAGGGATTTAGATAACAAGCAACATCCATTGTGTTTTAAATTCCGTTGTTGTGGGTGGATTTAAAGGACACCGAGCGTGGTCTCACGGACAGCTAGAGTGGTTTACGGAGCAGCGGGCGTGGTTCTACGGACAGTGGGACAGTGGTTTATAACGGAGAGTGAGAGTAGTTTAGCGTACAGAGTGTGTTATGAAGGAAATGATGGTTTAACGGACAGTGGAGCGGAATTTTATGGACAGAGGGTGTGGTTTTATGCATAGCGAGTGTGGTTTTATTCACGAAGGGCGTGGTTTTACGGACAGAGGGCGTGGTTTTGCGCACAGAAGACGTGGTTTTACGCACAGAGGGCGTGATTTTATGCATAGCGGGTGTGGTTTTATTCACGAAGGGCGTGGTTTTACGCACAGACGACGTGGCTTTAAGCACAGAAGACGTGGTTTTACGCAGAGGGCGTGGTTTAACACACAAAGGGCGTGGTTTCACGCAGAGCGGGCGTGGTTTTACGGACAAGGGTTGCGTTTTAAGGAACTAGAGCATCCGGTAAACCCGTGTGGGCTATTTAACGCAATGATTAATGCAGACTCGCTCCTCTGTTCTGTTTTTGACATGGAAAGAAATGTGTGGCCTGATCCATGAATGTTTCTCTCTCTCTCTCTCTCTCTCTCTCTCTCTCTCTCTCTCTCTCTCTCTCTCCTCTCTCTCTCTCTCTCTCTCTCTCTCTCTCTCTCTCTCTCTCTATCTACCTATCTATCTCTCTCAAAGTTTTCCAGTGGGCAACGGTAAACAATATGATGTTCAATGAGGACAAATTCCAACTACTACGTTATGGAAAACTGGAGGAGATAATAACTAGAACAGAGTATACTACTGACTCCGGCCATACAATAGAGCGGAAAAATAATGTAAGGGACCTGGGAGTAGTAATGTCTGAGGATCTCACTTTCAAGGATCACAACAGTGTCACGATCGCACGTGCAAAGAAAATGATAGGATGGATAATGAGAACTTTCAAAACGAGAGATGCCAAGCCCATGATGATCCTTTTCAAATCACTTGTTCTCTCTAGGCTAGAATACTGCTGTACATTAACATCTCCATTCAAAGCAGGTGAAATCGCAGATCTAGAGAGTGTACAGAGATCCTTTACTGCACGTATAAGTTCTGTCAAGCA
>NC_069425.1:36652113-36669613 GCF_026875155.1 Cherax quadricarinatus | reverse complement strand
AGAACAACAGCAACAGGAGCAAAAACAACAGCAGCATTAACAGTAGCATCAGCAGCAGCAGCAACAGTAGCAGCCACAGTAGCAACAACAACAGTAGTAGCAGTAGCATCAACAGCAGCAGTAACAGTAGCAGCAACAGCAGCAACAGTAGCAACAACAACAGCAGTAACAGTATCATCAACAGCAGTAGCAACAGTAGCAGCAACAGCAGCAACAGTGGCAACAACAGCAGCAGTAACAGCAGCATCAACAGCAGCAGCAACAGTAGCAGCAACAGCAGCAACAGTAGCAACAACAGCAGCAGCAACAGTAGCATCCACAGCAGCAGCAACAGTAGCAGCAACAGCAGCAACAGTAGCAACAACAGCAGCAGTAACAGTAGCTTCAACAGCACCAGCAACAGTAGCAGCAACAGTGGCAACAACAGCAGCAGTAACAGCAGCATCAACAGCAGCAGACACAGTAGCAACAACAACAGTAATAACAGCAGCATCAACAGCAGCAGACACAGTAGCAACAACAGCAGCAGTAACAGTAGCATCAACAGCAACAGCAACAGTAGCAACAACAGCAGCAGACACAATAGCAGCAACAACAGCAACAACAGCAGCAGTAACAGTAGCATCAACAGCAGCAGTAACAGCAGCATCAACAGCAGCAGACACAGTGGCAATAACAGTAGCAACAACAGCAGCATCAACAGCAGCAGACACAGTAGCAGCAACAGTAGCAACAACAGCAGCAGACACAGTAGCAACAACAGCAGCAGAAACAGCAGCATCAACAGCAGCAGACACAGTAGCAGCAACAGTAGCAGCAACAGTAGCATCTTCCTCTCTTATTAAATCACTACACACGTTTTTCAGTCCAGGATTATGTTTCATTTCACCCGAGAGAGAGAGAGAGAGAGAGAGAGAGAGAGAGAGAGAGAGAGAGAGAGAGAGAGAGAGAGAGAGAGAGAGAGAGAGAGAGAGAGAGAGAGAGAGAGAGAGAGAGAGAATAAACTGGATGAGTTTGCCTAAAATATCACACACACACACTAGAGACACTTTTTTTATCCCTCCTCAGCTTCTCTAACAGTGGTCTCTTGTTTAAGGCAGCTTCTATTTTTAAGCTCTAAACTGTTATTTTATTACTTGGACACGTATACGGGCCCCTGTTTTTGATGAGACACGCAGCATAACCTGTTATAAGGACACGCAGGTCCAGCAAACATAGCATTCTGATGAGACACGCAGCAAAACATTTCATTCCAGGTCGCTAGATTGACATTCTCTCTTGCAACCTCCTGTGCAATTCGCCGGGCTCTTCTCAGAACTTGCAGTCGTTTAATGTGATACTTAGGCTCATAAAGATACATACATACATACATACATACATACATACATACATACATGCATACATACATACATACATACATATATATATATATATACATACATACATACATACATACATACATACATACATACATACATACATACATACATACATACATACATACATACATACATACATACATACATACATATATGAGAGTAAGACACATGTGCAACATCTGGGTATCTTTATTGTAGACGTTTCGCCATCCAGTGGCTTTAACAATACAAATTCCAGGACATAACTGGAAGACAGTAGAACTATGTACAGAAGATGAGGTAATCAGTCCCTCAACCTAGGAGTAGGTGCGAACAGCACCATAGTCGTGGAGATTCTGAAGCAGAAGAAAGAATCCTGGCGCTTATATAGTAACGTCAGGTGAAGCAGACGAGGGCAAATTCACTGGTAGGCGGGATTCCCCAGTGGAAGTAGGTCCGTCCCAAAGAGATGGGTTAGTTGTAGTAGTAGAATCTCCACGACTATGGTGCTGTTCGCACCTACTCCTAGGTTGAGGGACTGATTACCTCATCTTCTGTACATAGTTCTACTGTCTTCCAGTTATGTCCTGGAATTTGTATTGATAAAGCCACTGGATGGCGAAACGTCTACAATAAAGATACCCAGATGTTGCACATGTGTCTTACTCTCATCTTGTCGGTATTATATACTATTCGTACACAACTTGTCAGACACTGCAACATCATGGAATCTTAATTCTGAGGACATGTACATAACCTTCACGACTACGACAACTACTACTACAACTAACCCATCTCTTTGGGACGGACCTACTTCCACTGGGGAATCCCGCCTACCAGTGAATTTGCCCTCGTCTGCTTCACCTGACGTTACTATATAAGCGCCAGGATTCTTTCTTCTGCTTCAGAATCTCCACGACTATGGTGCTGTTCGCACCTACTCCTAGGTTGAGGGACTGATTACCTCATCTTCTGTACATAGTTCTACTGTCTTCCAGTTATGTCCTGGAATTTGTATTGTTAAAGCCACTGGATGGCGAAACGTCTACAATAAAGATACCCAGATGTTGCACATGTGTCTTACTCTCATCTTGTCGGTATTATATACCATTCGTACACAACATACATATATACATACGTATAATGTGCTTTATTGTCAGTGTGGGCAAAAACTGAGTTTCCTAATATTTCACAAATATATTAATGTCACTTAACATGGTTTATTATTATTATTAGTATTATTATTATTATTTTTATTATTCATTATTCACTATTAAACGCAGAAGTAGTATTAGAAGTGTTACTGTGTTTATATATATATATATATATATATATATATATATATATATATATTATATATATATATATATATATATATATATATATATTATATATATATATATATATATATATATATATATATATATATATATATATATATATATATATATATACCCTCGAAAAAACACGGATTGGAATAATACATTTTCATTAAAACACGATTAAAATACTCCCACCCAATTTTGAGTAGCACGGAAGATGACGACCGTATAGCACGGTTTAAATTTAGGAACAACAGCTGGAAGGCGGTGTACAAGGCCTAGAAACCCATAATTCCACTGATATTGTACTTTCCTTTCCTGTGCCTTTAAGAGTCCCTCACCTACACTATCTGTATTTACACAGTCGGTGATTATGGTGGTGATTGACAAAGTGTGGATAAGTAATTAAACTTGTAGCGCCGATATGGTACATGTTTCTGTTTGGAGTTTATGGGCCTTCACAGCACATGCCGTATTGCTATTTCACAACACTGGGAGCCGGGAATAGACTGCTCACTGTGTTGCAGCCCTTAATAACCACAGCAATAATAACAACTACAACTCGTCATTTTATTAGTTACAGTAATATACATTTTTCTTGGTCATATCTTTCTCAAATGCATTTATCTTTAGTATTTGTTGTTTGGTATAGGTAGAGCAAGTTCCTGTTAGTTTGGCAGGTGGATGGCAGATTGTGATGGTGGTAGGTGATGATCGTAGTAAGTGATAGTGTTCCCTGACACACCAAGGCGATGGAAAGGGAAACTGGTAGCATTCGAGTCTCTTGTAGTTTTGATAAGCTTGGAAACTAGTTCTTTCAGGCAACATATGGCACTCTTTACCAGGCGACATGAGTCTCCGATCCACCCTGGACAAAACAGTATTATTGATGGTCCAAGTTCCTGTATTTGTTGACCTTGTGTATGTCTCAGTGATCAGGAGCCCACATGTACAGTCCTACACCAGCAGTCTGGCGATCTTCCATGGATGTGATGTAATTCCATCAGAGAAGATCGAATTTCCCTCTCTGGTTACTGAGTTGTGGCAAGGCTTCTCTTGTTCTCATTAGCTTCGCTAAACGTGACTCAAGAAATCGTAGTGGCTAACGCGACGGGCTGGAGTTTTGAGACTCTATGACCGCGGGTTCAATCCCGGCCGGGGGTATGGTTTAGCTTCGCTAAGTCTATCATGTCGTCCTCTGGCACTAGCACAGTTAAGACTATGTAGTCCGTATTGGTCAGCTACTACTTTGCCTTAAATACACCTATTATCAGTGTTAATTAGAGCAGCAAGGCGGAAAGCCTCTGTAATGCAGAATCTGTGGGTTGAGACGTGTTCCAGTTGAAAATATTGGAAATGCTAGAAGAAAATTGCCAGAATGATGTGCCCTCACAGCTATGAGGTGGGCACTTCATTTGAGAGCTTGGCCACTGCATTATCACTGCAAGAGTCTTTTCCGCGGTGGAGCTGTCCCAGCTAGAGTGTCGGCTCATTCGGATGTTTGGTTTCTGGTTGTGTCTTCACTTTGTTGATTCGTATGAGTAACGTTTATGTTGTGAGCATCTCACCTCTAAGTATTCTCTAGTTTTCTTAGGTTTTCTTTTTAATTTTACCCTTATAAGTTATTTGAACTATCTGCATCAGGGTATATCTTGTGTGTGCATATGCGTGTGCCTGTGAGTGTGTGTGTGTGTGTGTGTGAGTGTGTGTGTGTGTGGGGTGTGTGTGTGTGTGTGTGTGTGTGTTGTGTGTGTGTGTGTGTGTACTCACCTAATTGCAGGGGTCGAGACTCAGCTCCTGGCCCCGCCTCTTCACTGACCGCTACTGGTCCATGAGCTTTATCATACCTCGTCTTAAAACTATGTATGGTTCCTGCCTCCATTACATCGTGTGTGTGTGTATGTGTGTGTGAAGGCACATGACTCGCATACTGACTCTAACAAACATGTTTCTTGGAGGAAGTACGTAGAAATATTGAAAACAATCAGAGGAAAGGAAATTCGTTTACAGTTCTTACGGATTCCATCACACAGATAATTACTCCTCCGTGATGGAGTTGATAAATTAGACAAAGAAAGCACCCTGATGGAAAAGATAAATATAACTCTGATATATCTATCAAGCAAAAGGAATTAAAATGTGGATGAAAACAGATAATGAATCGAAATCTCATATTAATGCAGCTAGAAGACTGAGTAGATCTATAACTCACTTTGATAACATAAATGTTGATAAGTTAGTGCCGGATCAGCCGGGCTGTGGCTCGTACGTTGGACTGCGTGCGGCCAGCAGTAACAGCCTAGTTGATCAGGCCCTGATCCATCGGGAGGCCTGATCATGGACCGGGCCGCGGGGGCATTGGTCCCCGGAATAACCTCCAGGTAACCTCCAGGTATGGATTAACTTGCGGGGGCGTTGATCCCCGGAATAACCTCCAGGTAACCTCCTCCAGGTAACCGGGCTTAGGCTTGGCAGTCTGGCAGAGAAACAAGATGATCAACGTATATTCAAAGTATGTGGTCAGATTTACGGTCACTCTCTTGAACACTGTGTGCTTGATGCTCCACCTACCTGGAGTTTACCTGGAGGGCATTCCGGGGATCAACTCCCCCGCGGCCCTGTCCACGAACCAGGCCTCTCGGTTCATCAGGACCTAATCAACGAGGCTGTTACTGCTGGCCGCACGCAATCCAACGTACGAACCACAGCCCGGCTGATCCGGCACCTATTGAGGAACATAGAGATAGATATGTGATATATCAAGGTATCTTATTAATGAAAATAAGACACCAGAGATATTAAGTAAATATTTAAAATTTGCTTGCAACAGATACCCCGCAGATGTATTCCTGTTAACCCATTTTAAGGCCTAGGAACTAGGCCTTTTGTGTATTCATATGTTCTCGAGTTACCTCTCTCAGGATGGATATGAGGTGCAAAATAAAGCAGCAACTTCGGCCGCAGAATCTAAACCCGTGACCTACCTACCTGGAGTTTACCTGGAGGGTATTCCGGGGATCAAGGCCCCCGCGGCCCGGTCCATGACCAGGCCTCCCGCAGGACCAGGGCCTGATCAACCAGGCTGTTACTGCTGGCCGCACGTAGTTTAACATACCAACCACAGCCCGGCTGATCCGGCACCTACTTTAGGTATCTGTCCAGCTCCCTCTTGAAGACAACCAGGGGGTCTATTGGTAAATCTCCTATGTATGGTGGGAGGATGCTGAACAGTCTTGGGTCCCGGACACTTACTGTGTTTCTCTTAGTGTACCAATGGCGCCCCTACTCTTCACTGGGGGTATTTTGCACCTCCTGCAAAATACCCTTGAGACACCTCTTCTACTCCCTACCTGGAGTCGGTTCCAGAGGTCAGCGCTCCCGCGGCCTGGTCCCAGACCAGGCCTTCTGGTTGGTGGCCTGATCTATCAAGCTGTTCTTGCCCGCCGCCCGTAGTCCGACAAATGCACCATAACCCAGCTGATCAGGAATCGTTTTGAGGATTATGTCCAGTGACCCTTTACAAGCAGCTGGGAGTTTGTTGGTAATCATTCCTTAGGAAGGATGGAAGGGTGTTACCTGGAGGTTACCTGGAGGTTATTCCGGAGATCAACGCCCCCGCGGCCCGGTACATGACCAGGCCTCCCGATGGATCAGGGCCTGATCAACTAGGCTGTTACTGCTGGCCGCACGCAATCCGACGTACGAGCCACACCCCGGCTGATCCGGCACTGACTTTAGGTATCTGTCCAGCTCTCTCTTGAAGGCAGCCAGGGGTTTATTGGCAATTCCCCTAATGCTTGATGGGAGGCTGTTGAACAGTTTTGGGCCCCGGACACTTATGGTGTTTTCTCTTAGTGTACCAATGGCGCCCCTACTTTTTATTGGGGGCATTTTGCATCGCCTGCCCAGTCTTTTACTTTCGTAGGGAGTGATTTCTGTGTGCAGATTTGGGACCATTCCTTCCAAGATTTTCCAAGTGTAGATTATGATATATCTCTCCCTCCTGCGTTCCAATGAGTACAAGTCAAGTGCTTCCAAGCGTTCCCAGTAGTTAAGGTGCTTGACAGAACTTATACGTGCAGTAAAGGATCTCTGTACACTCTCTAGATCTGCGATTTCACCTGCTTTGAATGGAGATGTTAATGTACAGCAGAATTCTAGCCTAGAGAGAA
The DNA here is from genome assembly GCF_026875155.1 of Cherax quadricarinatus. NCBI lineage: Eukaryota > Metazoa > Arthropoda > Malacostraca > Decapoda > Parastacidae > Cherax > Cherax quadricarinatus. Next base: position 36,662,761 of record NC_069425.1, on the reverse strand, counting down.
CAAGTGATTTGAAAAGGATCATCATGGGCTTGGCATCTCTCGTTTTGAAAGTTCTCATTATCCATCCTATCCATCACTAATCGGTCTGAGGATCGACGACCCAAATGATTTCTTCATGAATGAGCCTCAAAACTCCATAAATGTATGCCAGATTTCCGACATTACCCTAACTCCGATAGATTTCGAAAAAGCCATTGACAACATGCCTATGCACTCAGCCCCGGGCCCAGACTCGTGCAACTCTGTTTTCATTAAGAACTGCAAGAAACCCCTCTCGTGTGCCCTAAGTACACTATGGAGGAGGAGCTCGGACATGGGTGAAATTCCACAGTCACTTAAAACAACGGATATAGCCCCACTCCATAAAGGTGGCAGCAAAGCATTAGCTAAGAACTATAGACCAATAGCTCTGACGTCCCACATCATAAAAATCTTTGAAAGAGTGCTAAGAAGCAGGATTGCGAATCACCTGATGTTCTTGTTGTTGAAGTTGTATTTTGTGAAGACACCTTCACAGGTACATGCATTCTGCTGATCAGTACCCCTATGCATGTACGTCTGGACTTCGATTAGGTTGTGATCGGAATTAGTTGTTTTTGATATTCTTATGTCTCTTATCACGTCCTCATTATTTGTGAAGATAAGGTCAAGTGTGTTTTCTAGTTTTGTTGGCTCCACTATCTGCTGGCTTAAGGTGTGTTTTTCGCAGAGACTTAGTAGCTCATGTGTGTGTGACCTTTCATCTGCGCTACCTCTGGGGATTGTTTCAGCTATAACATTATTTGCTACATTCTTCCATTTTGTATGCCTTAGGTTGAAATCACCAAGCAGTAAGATGTTTGGGGATGGAGCTGGAAGGTTTTCCAAACAGTAATCAATTTTCAGTAACTGTTCCTTGAACTGTTGTGAGGTTGCATCTGGTGGCTTGTATACAACCACAATGACTAGGTTTTGGTTCTCGATCTTTATTGATTGAACTTCAACTACCTCATTTGTGGTGTTCAGCAACTCCGTGCAGATAAGGGACTCTTTGACATACAGGCCAACCCCCCCTTGTTGAGGAGTCGTGGTCCCTTAAACATTATCCTGTTCTTCCAGCCCTCCCTCTTAATCAACATCGTTCCTCCCCCACCTCCCCACCTCCCCCCCCATACCCCTCTTTCTATCCGCAAACATTTCCATCCATCCTCTCTCTGTTGCCCTCCCTCCGTTCCCTCTCTGTCGCCCTCCCTATCTTCTTCCCTTCCCTCTCTATTTCCCCCTCCTCTCCTCTCACTCTCTCCCCTCCCTTCCTCCCTACCTATCTACCTACCTACCTACCCCCTCCTTCCCTCTTCTTTCTCCACTCCCTCCCTTACCTCCCTCCACTCACTCCAATCCCCCTCCCTCCCTCAATCCCTCCCTCCCCTCCCCCCTCCCCTCCCCTCCCCCTCCCCTCCCCTCCCCTCCCCCCTCCCCTCCCTCCCCTTCCCTCCCTCACAAGGAGGTAAAACAAAGCCTCTCACTTTGCTGGTCTTATCACCCAGCCTTGTTTTGTGTCAGGGAAATCTGATCCCCTTGAGCAAGACGGGCGCAACCCCTCCCCCCTTTACCCTCCTAGTCTAACGGCCTCTACGCCCAGGGAGCACAGGGGCGAGGGTCCCGCGGGGTTGAGAGGGGCGGGGGTTACGCCTGTGGGTCTTGGGTTAAGTGGTTGCCTTGTGTGATAGACGATTGTTAACGTGGGAGTTTTTTGCGTTAATCAGGTGGAAAAGGGGGAATGGGTTGGGAGTCGGGAGGGAGGGGATAGGTAGAAGGCCAGGGAGATGGGTGAGGGGAAAGTGATGGGTGAGTGGAGGGAGATTAAAGGTCGGGAGAGGGAGGGTAAGGTAAGAGATAGGGGAAGGGAGAGAGGGAGAAGAGGGATAGGAGAGAGGGAAAGAAGGGAGAGGATAAGGGAGGGAGGGGAAAGAGAGAGATGAGGATTAAGGTAAGAAGAGGGGGGGGGTGAGAGGGGGATATATTTTTTTAATTTGCAAAACTGAATACATCAGCAGTGTGCTGCTACCCTACTCTAAGTGCTAATTGTATAGTGGAGGTAGAGGGAGGGGGCAGAGGTAAGGTAACATACCTACTCGAGGAGGCCGAGGTGAGGTAATATACTGGAGGAGGCAGAGGTGAGGCAATATACTGGAGGAGGCAGAGGTGTGAAGATAGATGGGTGGAGGAGGGAGTGGAAGTGTGAAGACAGAAGACCTGCCTAAATTGATAGTATTTATCCCCGTCAACTTAAACTCGTACTTTCGTAGGGAGTGATTTCTGTGTCCAGACCTCCTGATGAGGGCAGCAACCAGGTCTGGTCTGGGACCGGGTCGCGGGGGCGGCGACCCCAGGAAGAGATTCTAGGTAAGCACCAGGTAGTACATTCTGCAATTTCGCCTGCCTTGAAAGGGGCTGTTAGTGTACAGCAGCATTCCAGCTTAATGAGAGACCAAGTAATTTAAAAAGGATCGTCATTGGCTTGGCAGCCCTTGTGTTATGAGTTCTCATTTTCCATCCTATCACTTTCCTCGCAGATGGGATAGTGCGGCCAGTAGTAACAGCCTGGTTGATCAGGCCCTGATCCACCGGGAGGCCTGGTCGGGGAGCGGACCGCGGGGGCGTTGATCCCCGGAATAACCTCCAGGTAGACTCCGGGTAGGTAGACACAAGTGACTTCAAGCGACTATATCTGGCCTGGCAACCCTGGTATTGAAGATCCTTGTAATGCATCCTGTCACTTACCTCGGGATGGTGATAGTGGCATTGTCTTGTTCCTTGAAGGTGAGATCTCCCGACGTTATCACGCCACAGTCTCCCACGTTAGTTGTTTCGCTCTACTGTGTCCTTACAATTATAGTTATACTCCGTTCTAGCTATTATTTTCTCAAATTATCCATGACTAAGTAAAAGGAATTTGTGATCACTGAAAATATTGTGTTGTGAGACCCAATGTTACACTTGGTCAATATCCGCTACTGTAATTCATGTCTTACTTGCTTGATTTGATGAAGAGCACTTGATCCCAGGAATTGGAGCTCCTCCCCCTTCCTCGGATTTAACCTATTTTTCTCCTATTCCTTTCATTCCATTCATTCTCCTGCAGGATTAGCGCTTTAAAATTAATATATAATAATAATAATAATAATAATAATAATAATAATAATAATAATAATAATAATAAAATAATAAAATAAATACTACTGCTACAATTAATAATAATCAAATAATTAATAATACCAATAATAATAATAATTAATAATAATAATAATAATAATAATAATATATTATTGATAATAATAATAATAATAATAATAATAACTGACTTGCTGTTGAGAGGGATTGAGTCGCTTATAATAACCTTGGACACATAACTAGCGCCGCCCTGTAACTGGAGTAGTGACGAGGCCAGGAGACTCTAGCTCCTGGTCACTTCATGTTGTTTTGTTTATTATATACTTCAACCCTTCATCTTCCACCTATAACCTACCGTCTACCTCCTAAAACCCTCTGTCTACCGCCTTCAACCCACCTTCTACCACCTACAACCCTTCGTCTGCCACCTACAACTCTTCGTCTACCACCTACAACCCTTCGTCTACCACCTACGGCCCTTCGTCTACCACCTACAACCCTTCGTCTGCCACCTACAACTTTTCATCTACCACCTACAACCCTTCGTCTACCACCTACAACCCTTCGTCTGCCACCTACAATTCTTCGTCTACCACCTACAACCCTTCGTCTACCACCTACAACCCTTCGTCTACCTACCTACAACCCTTCGTCTGCCACCTACAACTCTTCGTCTACCACCTACAACCCTTCGTCTACCACCTACAACCCTTCGTCTACCACCTACAACCCTTCGTCTGCCACCTACAACTCTTCGTCTACCACATACAACCCTTCGTCTACCACCTACAACCCCTTTGTCTACCACCTACAGCTCTTCGTCTACCACCTACAACCCTTCGTCTACCACCTACAACCCTTCGTCTACCACCTACAACCCTTCGTCTACCACCTACAACCCTTCGTCTACCACCTACAACCCTTCGTCTGCCACCTACAACTCTTCGTCTACCACCTACAACCCTTCGTCTACCACCTACAACCCTTCGTCTACCACCTACAACCCTCCATCTACCACACTAAATTCCTCGGAATTTGTAATGTTACTTGTCCAACCATAGCTCATAATCCAGAACTACTGACACCACCCACACCCGCCCACAGCACTCACCAGAACTACTGACACCACCCACACCCGCCACAGCACTCACCAGAAGTACTGACACCACCCACACCCGTCCACAGCACTCACAAGAACTGCTGACACCACCCACACCCGCCCACAGCACTCACCAGAACTACTGACACCACCCACACCCGTCCACAGCACTCACAAGAACTGCTGACACCACCCACACCCGCCCACAGCACTCACCAGAACTGCTGACACCACCCACACCCGCCCACAGCACTCACCAGAACTACTGACACCACCCACACCCGTCCACAGCACTCACCAGAACTGCTGACACCACCCACACCCGCCCACAGCACTCACCAGAACTGCTGACACCACCCACACCCGCCCACAGCACTCACCAGAACTACTGACACCACCCACACCGATCATAAATTTGTTGAGTTAGGCATAAGAATTAACAACTGGGCGTCTACACTGCAAACTGAATTGTTTGCAATCCTAATGGCGCTAAAGCTAACCTATGACACTGAGCTTGACTCTATCATCATTACTGATTCTATGTCATCATTGAAGGCTCTTGGCTCATATAATGACTCCAACAACATGCTCATTGGGGAAGCCAGGTATAGATACTCAAAAATTAGGGACAAAGGAATTAATGTACAATTGCTATGGATCCCATCACACATTGGATTACTCCTTCATGATAAAGTTGATATGTTAGCCAAGAAGAGTATCCAGAAGGAGAACGTAGAATATAACTTTGGTATAACTGTGTCTAGCATTAGGAATAATATTAGGAGAGAAGTAAATAATGAAGATGATTGTTATAGGAATGCAGTTAGAAGCCTGAGTAGATCTATAACCCACTATGATAACATGAACGTAGATAAGTATGTTTATGGAGCAACTTGCAATGTGAACAGACTGACTGATGTTGTAGTGGCCAGGCTTAGGCTTGGTTACAAGTACTTCTGGCAGTTTGGGAGACACACAGATGATGATCAAACTAAATGTAATTATGTGATCAGGCATATGGTCACTCTCTTGAACACTATGTGCTTAATTGTCCACTTATTGGGGAATACAGAGACAGACAGTATAATAACCTATGTGACATGTCAAGATATCTTATTAATGAAAATAAGATACCAGATATACTAAGCAAATTTCCTAAATTTGCTTGTAACAGATAAGTGAACTATAGATATGTAGATATAAATCCATATGTATTCCTGTTAACCCTTTGGGGCCTAGTTCCTAGGCCTTTTGTGTATCCACATGCTCTCGCGCTACCGTCCACAGGATGGATATGGGGTGCACAATAAACTAGCCACTTCGGTGGCAAAATCTAAATCTCCGTCCACAGCACTCACCAGAACTGCCGACACCACCCACACCCGCCCACAGCACTCACCAGAACTACTGACACCACCCACACCCGCCACAGCACTCACCAGAACTACTGACACCACCCACACCCGCCCACAGCACTCACCAGAACTACTGACACCACCCACACCCGCCACAGCACTCACCAGAACTGCCGACACCACCCACACCCGCCCACAGCACTCACCAGAACTACTGACACCACCCACACCCGCCACAGCACTCACCAGAACTACTGACACCACCCACACCCGCCCACAGCACTCACCAGAACTACTGACACCACCCACACCCGCCACAGCACTCACCAGAACTACTGACACCACCCACACCCGCCCACAGCACTCACCAGAACTACTGACACCACCCACACCCGTCCACAGCAATCACAAGAACTGCTGACACCACCCACACCCGCCCACAGCACTCACCAGAACTACTGACACCACCCACACCCGTCCACAGCACTCACAAGAACTGCTGACACCACCCACACCCGCCCACAACACTCACCAGAACTGCTGACACCACCCACACCCGCCCACAGCACTCACCAGAACTACTGACACCACCCACACCCGTCCACAGCACTCACCAGAACTGCTGACACCACCCACACCCGCCCACAGCACTCACCAGAACTGCTGACACCACCCACACCCGCCCACAGCACTCACCAGAACTACTGACACCACCCACACCCGTCCACAGCACTCACCAGAACTGCCGACACCACCCACACCCGCCCACAGCACTCACCAGAACTGCCGACACCACCCACACCCGCCCACAGCAATTCACCTTACCTGGCCTCCTAACACTGCCGCCCACAGACGCACTACAAGTGGGGAGTGCAGGGCAGCCGCCCCTCTGTGGGTTGGGTGGGTTGGGTTGGTTGGGTGGATGGGTGTGTAGTGAGTGGTGGGTGGTGGGTGGTGTGGGCAGAGCAACCTTCGTCTAGGACACAAGGACCCATTATGTTTTGAGGATTTATTAGACAGGGTGACCAGGTTTCAATTATTCGCTTCTGACATGGCATTATGTAGCTTCAAGTGTTATGTAGGCTCCACCTGGCGCTATGTAGGTTCCAACTTGTGCTATATAGGTTCCAGATGGTGTTATGTAGGTTCCAGCTTGTGCTATATAGGTTCCAGTTGGTGTTAAGTAGGTTCCAGCCTGTGCTATATAGGTTCCAGATGGTGTTATGTAGGTTCCAGCTTGTGCTATATAGGTTCCAGATGGTGTTATGTAGGTTCCAGCTTGTGCTATATAGGTTCCAGTTGGTGTTAAGTAGGTTCCAGCTTGTGCTATATAGTTTCCAGTTGGTGCTAAGTAGGTTCCAGCTTGTGCTATATAGGTTCCAGCTGGTGTTATGTAGGTCCTACTGTAGTAGACATACTGGTCCATGTTAGGCAGGGCTTACTGTAGTGGACCTGGTCTGTGATAGGCAGGTCTACCTGGAGTTTACCTGGAGTTTACCTGGAGAGAGTTCCGGGGGTCAACGCCCCCGCGGCCCGGTCTGTGACCAGGCCTCCTGGTGGATCAGAGCCTGATCAACCAGGCTGTTGCTGCTGGCTGCACGAAAACCAACGTACGAGCCACAGCCCGGCTGATCAGGAACTGACTTTAGGTGCTTGTCCAGTGCCAGCTTGAAGACTGCCAGGGGTCTGTTGGTAATCCCCCTTATGTGTGCTGGGAGGCATTCCGGGGATCAACGCCCCTGCGGCCCGGTCCACGACTAGGCCTCCCGGTGGATCAGGGCCTGATCAGCCAGGCTGTTACTGCTGGCCGCACGTAGTCCAACGTACGAACCACCGCCCGGCTGATCCGGCACCGACTTTAGGTATCTCTCCAATTCCCTCTTGAAGACAACCAGGGGTCTATTCGTAATGTCCCCTATGGCTGGTGGGAGGCTGTTGAACAGTCTTGGGCCCCGGATACTGACTCTGTTTTCTCTTGGTGTACAAGTGGCTCCCCTACTTTTCACTGGGGTATGTTGCATCGTCTGCCAAGTCTTTTGCTTTCGTAGGGAGTGATTTCTGTGTGCAGATTAGGGACCAGTACCTCCAGAATCTTCCAGGTGTAGATTATAATGCATTTCCCTCGCCTGCGCTCCAGTGAGTACAAGTCAATGTGCTTCCAGGCGTTCCCAGTAGTTGAGGTGTCTTGCCGAATATGAATTAATAGCTTCCTAGGATCTCAAAATGCTACATAGACTGTATTGTTTTGTACCACAAAGTCTACTATGAGCAAATTAGCTGTCAAGTCGTTACCAGATTATCTGTTTCGGCTCTGGTTGTGTAATTCTCCTGTAACGAGAGATGGGAACTCGCAGGCTCTCCTAGAGCGCCCCTCTGTAATAATGGAATTAAGGCCAAATTCCTCTGCTTCGCACTGATGATAAAAAGGGAAAATAAAGACCTTTAGAGCCGGGATGACGAAGGGCTATTCTGCGTTTATGTTATTATTATCGTGTTTATTATTGTTGCTATTATTATCAGCATCGTTACTGTTGCTCCTCAGTTCGTTGTCATGTAGTAATCGCTTATTTGTTTTCTGGAGGTGATTTATTTTTTTTACCCTTCCAACTTCTCCCTTTCACTCCCCTCTACACACACCCCCGTCACCCCTTTACTGACCCCTCACCTCTCCACACACACCCCTCACATCCCCATACAATCCAGAGACTGTGTCAGGAGATGTGATTTGCGGCCTCGAGGGAGCAGAGGTGAGGCGACAGCAACACAACTCTGGCCAGAACAACAAGAGCAGCATACACAGCCTCCACTTGTTTTGAAGACGTACATTCGTTCGTCCGTATGTTCGTTCACCCGTGCGTTTGTTCGCTGGAGACGATGCGAATCCCGCCTCCCTTTCCTTACGATCGTGTCTTGGAGGGGTTTCTCTAACGACAGTCCCATTTTCCCAAATGGATAGTCTCCGCCAGTGGCGCACGTCAGGTGGTGTTTCGTGGGTGCTGCGCTTACGAATGAGGTGGTCAGTGCAAGCAACAAGTCACGCACAAAGGCCGAGGTGAAAGACAGAGCGACAACAAGCGGGCACCGTGAATGGGCGCATGTTTACAACAGATTTTTCTCCCCGTCTCGTGCGTTTTCTCTCCCTCTGTCTCATTTAGCTTCTGGTTTTAATGCAGTCGATTTTCACTCAACCTCTGTGCCTCTTTCTATGCACTAAGCATCGGGAGGATATACATCCACTTGTCCCTGGGCACTGGTGGGAGTGGAACCCGTGTTTAGGAACGCCGTATACCAGGAGAGGAACAATAGGGAGTGTGTATTCACTGTACACTCCGGCCACCGTCCTGCTCCGCCCGAGAATGTGAGGATAAAGCCTCTGTTGTTCGGAGCTCGGGGCGTCAATGGCCCTGTGGCCCCTCTCATGCTTTGGTCCAGCGAAGCCAGAGGCGTGCCAGTGCCAAGCCAGAGGGCCCAAGTGACCAGACGTGGAAGCAGCGGTGCCCCCAAAGTGACGCTAATGTTACCGGTGTGAGGCGCCCAGTGGATACCATACAATCGAAAGTGTTTACGTGGAGTGGGGAGACACTCAAGATACCACCATGACGCTTGTGTGAGTACCAGACCTCGTTTTTTTTTTTTTTTGATGTCGTTAAGAAGGCGGATACCTTTTATCCAGCACTGAAATAATTCCAGCAGGCACTGGAGTATCTTACACGAGTTTCTTACAAGATTTTGATATTTTGAACATGTTCGTGCAGCGAATAAGCATTTAATGACATATAGTCAGTTGACCATATGAAATCTCTGGCCCACAGCTGCGACTTCATCCTTTTATATATGTGAATATCTCGTAACTACAAATACTTTTATAAAAAACAATCTTAGGAAAGGCTTTTAAACGAGTTCTCTAAGAAAATTTTAGGTTAACCTTATAGCAGCAACGAATATAAAAAAAAATAGTGAGACAGGGTCGGAAAAACAGATATAGATGAGAGAGTGAGGATAGCTGTGGCTATTCTCAAGAGAGAGAGAGAGAGAGAGAGAGAGAGAGAGAGAGAGAGAGAGAGAGAGAGAGAGAGAGAGAGAGAGAGAGAGAGAGAGAGATGGGAGAGGATATATGAGGTGGTGTGACTATCCTCTGGGGCAGTGTATTGGGAGGGCCATGCACAGTGCCTTCTAGTAGGGCCATCCACAGTGCCTCCTGGTACGGCCATCCACAGTGCCTCCTGGAAGGGCCATCCACAGTGCCTCCTAGTAAGGCCGTCCATAGTGCTTCCTGGTTGGGCCATCCACAGTGCCTCCTGGTAGGGCCATCCACAGTACTTCCTGGTAGAATCATCCACAGTGCCTCCTAGTAGGGCAATGCACAGTACCTCCTGATAGAGCCATCCACAGTACTTCCTGGTAGAATCATCCACAGTGCCTCCTAGTAGGGCAATGCACAGTACCTCCTGATAGAGCCATCCACAGTACTTCCTGGTAGAATCATCCACAGTGCTTCCTGGTAGAGCCATCCACAGTGCCTCCTAGTAGGGCCAAGGATGCTGCTAGTGACGTCGCTTCAAGTCTCACATCATTAAGTTTCATATAAAGCAAAGATTTTGTTGTCCTCGGTAGAGAATGAAGACTCCGAGTATTTTTAGACAGCGTCAGTAGACGGAGTACTAAGAGATTGTAACAGTACAGAGTACCGAGAGAATGTTATAAGAGAAAACTCTAGAGCGAGAGTACTGAGAGAGAGAGAGAGAGATAGAGAGAGAGAGACAATAGAGACTTCTAGAGTGAGAGTCTTCAGAGCATGAAGTAACAGAGCTGAGAGAGAGAGAGAAAGAGTGAGGTATCAAGAGCTAGAGTATTGAGAGTACTGTGGGTAGCCTGCTGACGTATGAGAGGCGATAACAACCGAGCTTTTGTTGTGTGTAGGACGGCAGACAGAGCTGACCTCACTGTCAGCGGGTGTTGGTGCCACATGACTTCATTGTCAGCGGACGTTGGTGCCCCTGTAGCTGACCTCAGTGTCAGTTTAGTACTCTGTAGATAACGT
>NC_069425.1:36634613-36647113 GCF_026875155.1 Cherax quadricarinatus | reverse complement strand
AGAGAGAGAGAGAGAGAGAGAGAATATGGATGGCCTTACTTTTATTTACAAGATAAGTGTTGTTAAGATTCCACACTTGGCTCTACCTGGATACCTTACCTGGAGGTTATTCCGGGGATCAACGCCCCCGCGGCCCGGTCCATGACCAGGCCTCCCGATGGATCAGGGCCTGATCAACTAGGCTGATACTGCTGGCCGCACGCAGTCCAACGTACGAGCCACAGCCCGGCTGGTCAGCTAGAAGAGAGCTTCTGCACAACAAGACGGGCAGCAAACAGCAGCTACACTCTGGCTGTAACCTTCTCAAGAACACCACTTCTTCTGAGATCATTCATTCCTAGAATGACCCGAGTCTGGAACATGTTCGTACAACATAATGACACATGAAATAAAGTCAGTTGACCAAACGATATCACTGGCCTACAGATGGCTCCAACTTCATCCTATTTCCGACGTGTACGATTCATAATAAAGAGACTTTCAATTGGGCTGAGATAGGTAACAGCTCTTAGCTTGTGAATGTTAGGAACTCTTAATCTAACCTTGTAAAAACTCTTGCGTAAATATAAAAAAAGAAAGCAAGTAGATGCAGTGTAAAGATGGATGCAGACCCGTTGAACAGACCTGGTTTTGTTTTGTTGAGCAACGTGGGGAAATGCTAGACTCTCTCTCTATCCCTCCCTCCCTCCCTCCCTCCCTCCTTCACTCTCTCTCTCTCTCTCTCTCTCTCTCCTCTCTCTCTCTCTCTCTCTCTCTCTCTCTCTCTCTCTCTCTCTTCTCTCTCTCTATCTCTCTCTTTCTCTCTCCTCTCTCTTACAGTATCTGTTTCTATCTCTTCTCTCTCTCTCTCTTTTTCCTCTTCTCTCTTTCTTCCCCTTTTTCCTCCCTCTTTTAACAAAACGCCACCCCGCCCTCTCGTGGTACTGTTGCAGATAACGCCAGAGCTGACGAGGCCTCGCATCATCCTCCACCTCTCTGTAACAGAGAGAGACAGAGACAGAAAGAGAGTAACAAGAGAAGCATTGAAGTGCGTCTCGGCGAGACAGAGAGCTTCTTGTCCGTGTCTCGCAGGCGGCGGTGACGAACACCTTCAATTATACTCCAGTATGGTTGCTCCTCCTGCCTTCCCAACTTATGTAAAAAGGAAGACACTGGCCATCCTTGTTGTCGGACCTACAGGGAGGAGGGGGAAGACTGAGGAAGGGGGTGGGGAGTGGTGAGGGTGGTAGGGAGAATTGAAGATAGACGCAGTTGCACAGAGGAAGAACAGGGTGCAACTAGCAATTGCCCAGTAAGCAACTAAGTAGATAAGGTCTATCTGTGTTAGATTTATAGTTGTTTGTGTGTAGCGTATTTTTAAATGTCTTGAAATTAAGCAAATGGATATTAGCATATGAGCCAGAGGAACTCTGTAGTATGACACACTTGTGCAACACTTGGGAATCTTTATTGAGGAAACGTTTCGCCACAGTGGCTTCATCAGTCCAGTACAAAGAGGAACGATAGAAAAAGAGGAAGGGGAGTTTGAGGTAATCAGTCCCTCAGCCTGGAATCGATGTGCTCAGTCCATCAGTCTTCAAGATTGATTGGAATAAACACATCGATTTCAGGCTGAGGGACTGATTACCTCAAACTCCTCCTTCTCTTTCTTCTACCATTCTGCTTTGTATTGGATTGATGAAGCCACTGTGTGGCGAAACGTTTCCACAATAAAGATTCCCAGATGTTGCACACGTGGCTCAGTCTTCAACTTGTCGGTTTTCCAAGCCATTTATCAGAGCACTGAAGGACTCCTGGTGGTCCATGACGCTGACCGAGTACATACTCGTACTCGGGCAAGATTTTAAACTATCGCACATGGAGGAAACCGAAAAGGTGGATGTGTTGCTCAAAATGTCAAAGAAAACTCGAACTGCTTTATCAAAGAAGATACTGAGGCCGAAGATTCGATTTTGCTGCCGATGTCTCTAGCTTATTGTACACTTCATATCCACCTGCGGACGGGAGCGCAAGAAAATGTGGATACACAAAACGCCTACGGACTGTGAAAGCAAAATCTGTCAGGTTTCAGGTTATTTGAGGACTTTAAAAAAAACTGATTTGAAGTATGTTGTAGCGACTCCCAACTCTAGAAAACAATCATAAGAGAATACTGGGTCATCCATGGTCTAGGTGGCACCCAGACGATTTTTTTTAAACATATCGTCCGTTTGCCACTGAGGAGGGTGTCCCACACAGATGATATGAGTACATATAAAAGTACATTATGTTGATTTAACTTAGGATAATTAAATCATGTTGTGATCATAGATTTTTATTTCGGCTAATATGACTGGAATTGTTTGAATGGGAATTTGAAGTTCAGTAACTTAAAGAGAGGCAGCAGCTCACGGGTGTTTTACAAAAGCAGTTCGTGACTGAACTAGTTAGAGCAACTTCCCAGACTTGTTTTTGACGAAAATGGAGACCTTGATAAAAGTAAGAAATAGACGATCACGAAGACCTTAGTACTAGCGATCACAAATCTATTACGGTTAATATAATTTGGCAGCACAATAATAAGGATAAAGCCTGTAAAGGTCCCTGATTTTCTTGCCGTGGATAATAGTGGTCTTAGAGACCACCTGACTTATGTTGTATGAGACATCCTGATCAGTGATTATATCGTTGAGAATTTTACAAAGTGTAACGAAGAGAACTGGTATGATATTTTGCCATTTGTCCAAGGAGCATTTAATCCACACAGAGAAATCAGATCAAGACTGATTCTAAATAAATAAACTTGTGACTAAAACATCTCTTCGAGGAAAGAGAGGTATTACAGCAAGTACGTCAGAACGGTAGACGATCAATATATTCATATTAAAACTGAAGTAAAACAAAAAGGGGGGAGGGAAGGAATATGAGAAGATAAACGAGACTGTGAAATTAATGTTGCAAGGGAATCCAAGACATATACGAAAGACATCTTTTAAATGAATTTACGCGACTTAATCTAAATCCCATATAAATTATCCATATAAATTAAGAACAACGAGGGACCCAAAACTTACCTTTGCGGGACTCCTCCTGCGGCTGGACTCTACACAGTGCTAATATTAATTCCTGTTATCAGAAATCTTTCTCGCGAAGACGAAGACAGACTGAGAACCCGAACCTGGAAACTCTCGAAAGACGTAGAAGAAAAACAAACAAGCATATGATTGGTGTATATAAGCGGATGTAGGTCGAGTATTGACCATGTTTATTACTGGTTACATTTCCTTTTCGCTTCCAGCCCGTTATTGTTTACCCAGCGAGAAATATTATCACGAGATTGATATAAACACAAGTAAGATGAGGAATTAAACACGTAACCAACACCTGGATAGTTTTTATTAACATCAGTATAATTATTATTATTATTATTATTATTATTATTATTATTATTATTATTATTATTATTATTATTATTATTATAGTTGTTATTGTTATAATTATTATTAATAATAATATTATTATTAGTGGTAGTAGAAGTAGTAGCAGTAGTAGTCGTAGTACTGTTATTAGTAGAATTAGTGGTAGTAGTAGTACAAATAGTAGTAATAGTAGTAGAAGTAATAGTATTAGTTGTAGCAGTATTAGTAGTAGTAGTAGTAGTAGTAGTAGAAGCAGTAGTAGTAGTAGTAGTACTAGTAGCAGCAGTAGTAGTAGTAGTAGTAGCATCAGCAGTAGTAGTAGTAGCAGTAGTAGAGGCAGTAATAGCAGTAGCAGTACTAGCAGTAGTTAGCAGCAGTGGTAGTAGTAGTAGTAGTAGTAATATCAGTAGTAGTACTAGCAGTAGTAGCAGCAGTAGTAGTAATAGCAACCTTCTTTTACCTTTTACTATTTTTTCTCCTCTACCCTTCCTACGTCCTCTCTCCTCTTCCTAGTCATCAGCCGGCGTACCATTTTTGACGTTTTCCTGGTGCTGTGGTGGAGGGGGCCCTCAGGGACAATTTCCTCCCTCGGATATTGTCCTGCCGGGCCATTCTTAGTGGGAATTTCCTCCTCCCGTCGTCCCTCCTTCCGAAAAAGTATTAAAACCTTCCGATATCCTTTGTAAATTGTCGGTAGAGGGAGGGAGTGGAGGGGTGTTTGTGGAGGGAGTGGAGGGGTGTTTGTGGAGGGAGTGGAGGGGTGTTTGTGGAGGGAGTGGAGGGGTGTTTGTGGAGGGAGTGGAGGGGTGTTTGTGGAGGGAGGGAGTGGTGTTGAGGGGTGTTTGTGGAGGGAGTGGTGTTGAGGGGTGTTTGTGGAGGGAGGGAGTGATGTGGAGGGGTGTTTGTGGAGGGAGGGAGTGGTGTGGAGGGGTGTTTGTGGAGGGAGGGAGTGGTGTGGAGGGATATTAGTATTGGGGTGCCTGTGGAGGGAGAATTGTGAAGGGAGGAGAATGGAGAGGAAGAATTGTGGTGGGTAGGGAGTGAACGAAGAGGAAGGAGTTTGTGGGAGGAGATGTTGAGTGGAGGGAATTGGAGGGGTGTAGAGAGGGAGGAGAGGTGGGAGAGGTGTCCTAACCTATTTGTGGTTGCAGGGGGTCGAATCACAGCTTCTGTCCTCAAGGGGTGTGTGTGTGTACTCACCCAGTTTAATTTGCTGGAGTTGAGGCTCAGCTCCTGGCCCGCCAGCATTACTGGTTCCTGCGGCCTCTTAGGCTTTATCATACCTAATCTTGAAACTGTGTTTAAAACAAACTCATTTTTATTAGGTTTGTTCCCCTGTTTGTTCCCCTGTACATTAACATCTCCATTCAAAGCAGGTGAAATCGCAGATCTAGAGAGTGTACAGAGATCCTTTACTGCACGTATAAGTTCTGTCAAGCACCTTAACTACTGGGAACGCTTGGAAGCACTTGACTTGTACTCGTTGGAACGCAGGAGGGAGAGATATATCATAATCTACACTTGGAAAATCTTGGAAGGAATGGTCCCAAATCTGCACACAGAAATCACTCCCTACGAAAGTAAAAGACTGGGCAGGCGATGCAAAATGCCCCCAATAAAAAGTAGGGGCGCCATTGGTACACTAAGGGAAAACACCATAAGTGTCCGGGGCCCAAGACTGTTCAACAGCCTCCCATCAAGCATTAGGGGAATTGCCAATAAACCCCTGACTGCTTTCAAGAGAGAGCTGGACAGATACCTAAAGTCAGTGCCGGATCAGCTGGGCTGTGGCTCGTACGCTGGACTGCGTACGGCCAGCAGTAACAGCCTAGTTGATCAAGCCCTGATCCATCGGGAGGCCTGGTCATGGACCGGGCCGCGGGGGCGTTGATCCCCGGAATAACCTCCAGGTAACCTCCCTGTGTGTCTGTGTGTGGGCGCGTAGGTGTTAGCGTGGGCGTTTGTGTGCGTGTGTGGACGCTTAGGTGTGGGCGGGGGAGTGTGTGGGCACGTAGGTGCAAGCGTGGGCATGAACGTGGGCGCGCCTTCCGCTGCTACCCCGCACGCCCGCACGCCCGCACGCCCACACAGCAAGTATCTATGACAGTGAGGGGAAAAGACGTGGCCACCGGAACTCTGCATGCGAGGGGAGGAAGTTTTTTCACCCCACTGTTTTGAGCACCGAGCTTAGTCTCCCCACTTCCCCTTCCTTCCCTTCCCCTTCCCGCTTCCCCCTCCCTTCCCTTCCGCACCCTTCCTCATCCTCCTCTCTCTTCCTCACCCTACCTCCTCGTCCCCTCTCTTCTCTTCCCCTCTCCGTCTACCTTCCTAATCTCCCCTCCCATCCCTCATTCTCCCCTTCACTTCCCCCTCCCTCTCCCTCTTTTTCCCACTACCCTTTCACCTCCCCTCCCACCCAATCCCACTCCCCAGACTCCCAATCCCAACTCCCCATCCTCCCCCACCACTAATTACCCTACGAGTCAATTGGTTCGGCGTAATGACGATACGCGTTAATGACCATTATTGTTATAACGGCGGTGCCCTTAAATGATGTGTTGGGGGAGGGGAGAGGGAAGGGGATGTAGGGGAGGGGAGAGGGCAGGGTGTGTAGGGGAGGGGATGTATTTTGGTGGAGTGGGATGGTGGTGGGGGTTAGGATGTGGGGTGGAGAGGTATTTTGGTGGGGTTTGGGGGGGTTGGGGGTGGGGGTGGGGGGATGGGGTGTGGGAGGGTTGAGGGGTGGGGTGGAGGGGTGGGGTGTGGGAGGGGCGGAGGGGATGGGGTGTGGGAGGGGTGGGGTGTGGGAGGGGTGGGGTGTGGGAGGGGTGGGGTGTGAGAGGGGTGGAGGGGATGGGGTGTGGGAGGGGTGGGGTGTGGGAGGGGGTGGGGTGTGGGAGGGGGTGGGGTGTGGGAGGGATGGAGGGGTGGGGTGTTGGAGGGGTGGGGTGTGGGAGGGGTGGGGTGTGGGAGGGGTGGAGGGGTGGGGTGTTGGAGGGGTGGGGTGTGGGAGGGGTGGAGGGGTGGGGTGTGGGAGGGGTGGAGGGGTGGGGTGTGGGAGGGGTGGGGTGTGGGAGGGGTGGAGGGGTGGGGTGTGGGAGGGGTGGGGTGTGGGAGGGGTGGAGGGGTGGGGTGTGGGAGGGGGTGGAGGGGTGGGGTGTGGGAGGGGTGGAGGGGTGGGGTGGGGAGGGTGTGGGTGTGGGAGGGGTGGAGGGGTGGGGTGTGGGAGGGGTGGGGTGTGGGAGGGGTGGGGTGTGGGAGGGGTGGAGGGGTGGGGTGTGGGAGGGGGGTGGGGTGTGGGGGGTGGAGGGATGCTGCTGTTTCCTTCTCAAACCGCAAAAACATTTGTAACAAACCTCGAGAGAAAGGATTGAAAGATAAGAAGGAACAGAAGAAGGAAGGAAGAAAAGGGAGGAAGAGAGAAAGGAAGAGAGGAAGGGAGGAGGAGAAGAATTAAGGAACAGAGGAAGGAAAGAAGGAAGAGAGGGAGGGAGGAGGAGAGGAAGGAAGGAAGGAACAGAGGAAGGTAGGAAGGAAGAGAGGAAAGAACAGAGGAAGGGAGGAGGAGAGGAAGGAAGGAACAGAGGAAGGAAGGAAGGAAGGAAGGAAGAGAGGAAAGAACAGAGGAAGGGAGGAGGAGAGGAAAGAAGGAACAGAGGAAGGAAGGAAGAGAGGAAGGAACAGAAGGGAGGAAAGAACGGAAAAAGGGAGGAAGGAACAAAGGAAAAATAAAGGAACAGAGGGAGGAAGGAAGTAACAGAGGAAGAGAGGAAAGGAGAAAGGGATAAATAACTCCAGGTAGGTTGACTCCAGGTCTACCTAGGGTCTACCTGGAGGGTGTTCCGGGGGTCACCGCCCCCTACCGCTTGGTCCCAGATCAGGCCTTCCAGTTGCCGGCCTGATCAAGAAGACTGTTGGTGCCACAGTCTTGTTCATAAGAAATCTTTTATTGGTCCTGCCAGATCAACCAGGCTGTGATGGATATGTGGGGCAGCGGGCCTCCAGCAGCAACAGCCTGGTTGACCAGGCAAGCATCAGACGAGCCTGGCCCATGGCCGGGCTCAGAGAGTAGATAAACTCTCGAAACTCTTCAAAGGTATATCAAAGGTATCGTGGAGGCGTAGCAGGAGAGAGAGAGAGAGAGAGAGAGAGAAGAGAGAGGAGGAGAGAGAGAGGAGAGAGAGAGAGAGAGAGAGAGAGAGGAGAGAGAGAGAGAGAGAGAGAGAGAGAGAGAGAGAGAGCTAATCATAACTTTGAAAGTGTGTTATGGGTTAATGGGAGAGAAATGGGGGGACCTATTTCTTATGGTTCTTTTTCAACAAGTGGCAATATACTGGCTGGGAAAGTCACACAAAACATCGTAAGCTTTTATTTCGAGCACGTTTCGCTCACTAAACTTTACCAGTAAGGAAAACATGCGCACTTTTCCCTCGTTAAATTGCAATAATGTCCTGTGACCTTTCTCGAGAGTTATCTTACTACCTCAGCCCAGCTTTAAGTCAAGCTTTTTTATTATTTAGTTACCTGGTCAACCAGGCTGTTGCTGCTGGCGGCCCGCTGGTCCACACATCCATCACAGGCTAGTTGATCCACCAATTGATTAAATTGTTACTCATGCTGAAGAGCTAGCTACAGGAAAATCGAAACAAGCCAGCGGAAGGTCTCGGTCAGATTACCCGTAGCTCCAGTTGCGGGTCATCATGTGACCAAGACCAGCGTCAGGAAACACGACAAGTGTTTCCTGACAAAAGTTGTCTAAGTTAACCTAGTTGATCAGGCTCTGATCCACCACGAAGCCTGGTCACAGACCGGGCCGCCGGGGGCGTTGATCCCCGTAACCCTCTCCAAGTATATTCTCCAGGTATACTCTCCAGGTATACTCCGGGTAACCTAAACACACATCTGGAGCGACCCAGGTCCCACGAGCGATACAGGACCGAAATGCATCATGAGTTGATACATTTATGTCCTGTCACTGGTAAACACATATCGTGTGTTCCGAGAGCCAACCAAGCACATGCCCAGCTTCCAGACCAGGCCTCCCGGTGGATGACCTGATCAACTAGGCTGCTGGTGCTAGCTGCACGAAGTCCAACGTAAGCACTACTTTATTCTCAAGTCAGTACCCGGCTGAGCAGGCACAGACTTGAGAATCTTGTCTAGTTTCTTCTTGAAGACAACCAGAGGTTTGTAAGCAATAAGAAAAACGTTTGACAATATGATCATATTTAGCAAAACGTTTCCAGACGAAGGTAAACGCAAAACGCAAAGAAATAAACCAGGAAGAAAGAGAAACCCTGTAAAAAAAATTCTCCGAAAATGATTTGAAATGTTTTTAAAGATTTATTGTGATTGTGACTGATTATAATTGTAATGGGTTGGATGACTAATTTTTTAAGGGTTTATTAATTAATCCTAAGACGTGAGCATTCTCCTTTAATAGCCAAAAATTAAGGGAATGGCCATGGACCTGGCCCCAGGGACGCTGATCCCCGAAATACCCTCCAGATAGACTCCAGGTAGATACGGAGAGTTAGACTCCAGGTAGATAGGTAGAGAGAACTCTTTCGAAAAACGCTGTCAGTTCTCTGGTAATGTCAGTTTAACTTAACGTTTTCATTAGAATGAGATGCAAGAAAGGGATTCTCCTACAAGATGCGGCAAAATGCTGGTTAGGTTAGAATAAACACGACGGAGGGTCAGACCGGAACGTTGAAAACAAACAAGGAGCCGGGAACCAGAGGCAAACACTCCTTAACCAACCTTTATTGTTATCTTCCTTCTCTCTCTCTCTCTCTCTCTCTCTCTCTCTCTCTCTCTCTCTCTCTCTCTCTCTCTCTCTCTCTCTCTCTCTCTCTCTCTCCCCTCCCCTTCTCTCTCTCCCCCTCTAGGGGATTACCATTTTAACCCTCTCAACCACAAACAACACGATCAAAGAGACAATTACACAGGGTTGATTCACATCTATTGTGCTGTTTAGAATGTCACTCAATCTGTCTCTCAATCTGTCTCTCTCTCTTTCGCTGTCTGTCTCCCTCTGTCTTTCTCCTTGTCTCTCTGTTTATTCTTAAAATTAATGGTAGCATTCACGTACGTACGTACACACTCTTATACACAAACAAACCGAATTAGTTGAGTCAAGATGTTTTCGAAATTTGTTGAACATGTATCAGCAGTCGCATTCATGCTAATGAACATGATTTGGACTGCACGACTGGTGAGGTTTTATCCGTCAGGAAATTTGACAGGTGTTTTCTGACATATTTCACGGGTCACTGTCAGACGCTGGCCGGCTAACCGGTTAAGCATCCTCTGGCCGACCCCAGATAACTTATATAATCTGTTTTCATGATACACTCGTAACTAGGTTCGTAAAAGTATATATATATATATATATATATATATATATATATATATATATATATATAATATATATATATATATATATATATATATATTATATATATATGTAAATTGTGTTTCCTTATACTTTAGCGTCTTGTGCTCTCACTCCCTTGTTTATTCACTCATCCCTATCTCCCTCCTTGCAACTTGTTTATTCTCCTGTCCCCCCCTTTCTCTTTGTTCTTCCTTCTTTTATGAACCGACAACAATAAGAGGGAAGGGAGAACAATAAAATGAGCATAGATGGAGGATTTAAAGATCAAGCATAGGTGTTTTTCCTCTCCCTTGTTCTCCCACTTTTCAAATCGTTCTTCATATCTCTCCCTTGTTCTTCCTCTTGCTATTCCTCCCTCCCCTTACGTTTTCTTCTAGTGGATTTTGTTGCCCCTCGCGTCGTTCCCTCCCACACCCTTGCATGGTTTGTTAGGTATGAACCAAGCTTTCGACTGCAAGAAGGCCATTAAGAGAACATTTTACATGTGCACTTAGAGTCACCAATGCTTTTATCACTAAAATTGCGATTAGTTCCCTGAAATAGTCATTAAATTATATATACTCTCAATATATATATATAATTCTTGAGATTCACACCACTTATTATTCTTTCCTATACTTCCATTAACATCTTTTCTCATACCATCTAGCCGAATAATTTCCCTGGTCTCTGCTCATTTAGATTATGCTGACAGTTCTGGTCTCCGTATTACACAGTGGACACAGGTGCGCTGGAAAGCATACAGAGAAGGATAACGAAATTGATCCCGCCTCTTCCAGGTTTTTATTTATTCTGCCGGGAACCTCAACATCATCCGCTTAATTTCTTCTTCTCCCTCTCGTTCTTTCACTCGCCTCATTACCACTGGCCCATAAAAAAACAATCACCTTCCCGGTAGCTGAATGCTTGTCTGTCACTTGTTCAATCGGCCGCCAGCCTCCTTAATTATCATGACAATGCTGATCCCGAGGGTGAGCAACTTCGCACTAAAAGGGCCTCTGGGACCTGTTAATGTCTGGGACTATTTTAAATTGCTTGAGATTGTTTTCATTGTTATGCATATTCCTCTTAATGGTTATGCGCTCTTAGGGACGATTTTCTTATTTTTTCTGTTGATTTATTGGGATTGTAACTGGTTATAATTTCAGTGACTTGGAAGACTAATTTTTTAAGCATTTAATATTTGATCGTAAGAGGTTTAATAGTTTATTGTGTGTATAAATTATAAAAAAAATAAAACAGATTGATTATATAGACAACACTGGAATGCTGCACAGCGCATCGGAGAGATGGTGAATCCAGTGCTCGGCAGAGCCCCAGAGATGATCCTCTTTCTCGGGGCAGCGGGCCTCCAGCAGCAACAGCCTGGTTGACTAGGCAAGCACCAGACGAGCCTGGCTCATGGCCGGGCTCAGAGAGTAGAGAAACTATCGAAACTCAGCAAAGGTATATCAAAGATATATTCTGGTTGAGATTACATTTCATAAGGTGTCTAACCCAGCCCACTCTACCCTATTTCTTGACATGTTCATCCACATTTGATAGCCCCAAAAATTAAGGAATACGACCAACTATTGAAACCAACGTTCAGGAAAGTACAAAGTCTGTCATTAGAAGATCATCAGGGGATCACGCAACTCTTCCAGATAGACTACGGGGAATAAGAATTTACAAAACGACACTGATAACATTTCCCGCATTACTCTCTTCGTGTGCTGTAACCAGTGTAAGATGCTGTAGGAACTCACAACCAAAAGGTTGTTGAAGGAGCAGGACAGTAGGATATCCTTGTAGATTCTTCAAACTGACCAGCTCTTGCTAGAGACTACTGTGAAGAAATTCACCTCTGTGATGCTTGACAATTCATCAAGAAGCGACGAAGGTCATTTAGCAGTGAGGGCCCCACATACCAGGGATTTTCTCTAGGCTGTTCCTAATTCCTCTGATTCACAGTGGTGTGGCTCCTCACCTGGCTGCCCCCATCATCACGAAACACAAGTGTCTGTGTCAGTGGTGCGTCGGCAAACCGATTTGTGCTCCATGGCCTCAACTGCAGTAGGTCAGAAGAAAGAAGAAGGAGGAAGAGGAGGAGGAGGAGACGGTCAGTGATATCAAGTGAAGCCTAGCCACATGCTGTCAGAACAGCAACCCCAGATAAGCAGATCCGATGCCAGACAGCAGCGCATGAATGAAGTCAACATGTTACCCGGGAAAGATGGTAAACTGAGAGCATGAGTTTACTCCTGTGCATCTACAGTGGCTGACATCCACCTACGATACGATGAAGCTGAAGAAGGTGGTGCTGTCAGTTTCAGGGAGACCCAAAAGACCCACAAATACATGCCTGAAAGTGCGCTATAACTTTAGTCCAAAATAAGTGGATACCCTTATATTATCATTTAAAATGAAATCTGAAAAAAAAATCATATACAGTGATGGCAGGGAAAGAAAATTCTCAACCAGTTTCCGGGAGGAATCTCCCAGATTTTTCCCTGAATTCCATTTATCTTCTCTGAGGCTGTGGGTCTCCAGTGAGTACAACACATACAACACACTCACACACCACACACACACACACACACACACACACACACACCACACACACACTATATATATATATATATATATATATATATATATATATATAATATATATATATATATATATATATATTATATATATATATATATATATATATTATT
>NC_069425.1:36617113-36629613 GCF_026875155.1 Cherax quadricarinatus | reverse complement strand
TCATGAAGATTGGGGAAGGGCAAAGAAGGCCGCAGACGGAGTACAGTCTAGGGGGTCAGAGACTACAAACCTCACTCAAGGAAAAAGATCTTGGGGTGAGTATAACACCAGGCACATCTCCTGAAGCGCACATCAACCAAATAACTGCTGCAGCATATGGGCGCCTAGCAATCCTCAGATCAGCATTCGACATCTTAATAAGGAATCGTTCAGGACCCTGTACACCGTATACGTTAGGCCCATATTGGAGTATGCGGCACCAGTTTGGAACCCACACCTAGCCAAGCACGTAAAGAAACTAGAGAAAGTGCAAAGGTTTGCAACAAGACTAGTCCCAGAGCTAAGAGGTATGTCCTACGAGGAGAGGTTAAGGGAAATCAACCTGACGACACTGGAGGACAGGAGAGATAGGGGGGACATGATAACGACATACAAAATACTGAGGGGAATTGACAAGGTGGACAAAGACAGGATGTTCCAGAGATTGGACACAGTAACAAGGGGACACAGTTGGAAGCTAAAGACACAGATGAATCACAGGGATGTTAGGAAGTATTTCTTCAGCCACAGAGTAGTCAGTAAGTGGAATAGTTTGGGAAGCGATGTAGTGGAGGCAGGATCCATACATAGCTTTAAGCAGAGGTATGATAAAGCTCACGGCTCGGGGAGAGTGACCTAGTAGCGATCAGTGAAGAGGCGGGGCCAGGAGCTCGGACTCGACCCCCGCAACCTCAACTAGGTGAGTAGGTGAGGTGAGTACACACACACACACACACACATATATATATATATATATATATATATATATATATATATATTATATATATATATATATATATATATATATATATATATATATATATATATATAATATGGAGACTGCATTAAATAAATGCATTAAAAAAGCAAGGAAACCATAAACACAATGAGAGAGCACTATGTCAACATCCAGGGCTCCTCAACTTACTCTCAACAGGTATCAGAAATCTTGCCGGAACATGCCGAGGAGTTTCAAAGGGGAAACTGGATCGCTACCTCCGCCAGCAGCAACAGCCTGACTGAACAGGCTATCAGCTGAAAAGGCTGGCCCCAGGCCAGTCTTTGAGAGTACAGAAACAAACTCTTCCATCTGATTACAGAAATTGGTACACGTAATAATAATGATAATAACGATAATCATAATAATAATAATAATACTAATAATAATAATGTTTATTTCTACAAGTACATGTACAAGGTATATAGGCCTATCTGACATCAATGACATACCACTATATAGAAAGTCACTTGTTATGCAGAGCATGTCGGGCAAATTAGGTCAGTTTTGTCCCCAGGATGAGACCCACACCAGTCTGCTAACACCCAGGTACCTATTTCACTACTAGGTAATCAGTGAGAGCAGATATCTTAAGAAAACACGTCCTTATATTTCCACTCTTATCGGGGATCGAACCACGGTCCCCAGTGAGCCATTCCAATAACTTAAATTTAAGTCTTATTAAAATGGTTACCCAGATTTTAAATCAGCAATATTTATACTCTGCCATCAACAAATCTGTCTCTTTTATTTCCCGGTGCCAGAGCACAAGTTCGCTTGCGTCGACTCTAGGCGAATTACCAATAGAGTCCTGGTTGTCTTCAACAGCTGCATAGATACCTTAAAGTCTGTACCGGATCAGCCGGGCTGTGGTTCGTACGTTCGACTACTTGCGGCCAGTAGTAACAGCCTGATTCATCAGGCCCTGATCCACCGGGAGGCCTGGTCATGGACCGGGCCGCGGGGCGGTGATACCCGGAATACCCTCAAGGTAGGCATTGCTCTCTGTGGACGCGATGCCCAAGTGGATACAGAGTGTAAAGGATACAACATCTTGCCCCTGTGTTCTCACGAACAGGTTTTTTTTTTAGATCATCGTTTCGCCCTGTTAAGAGGCTCATTAAAAATTGCTCCACACAGAGCGAAACGTCGTCATAATACAAACGTTTTCTTTAGTTTGGTTGGCAGTACGCCGGATGGATCCTTGCGCACGTATACACTGTGATGTATACTGAAATACATTCACACACATAGGCATCCAGGTATACATGTTTACACACACATTCTCCCCTCATCTGCACCCTGCATGCCACTAATTCCCCTCTCCCTCATTTGCATCCACCTTTGACCTTCTTTTACCTGTTCCTCCCCTCTCTCCCTCGGCCTTTCCCACGCCCTCTTTGCATTCCATTCTCTTTCCCTCGTATCTACCGTACACCTGCTCCCCCATCCCCCTGCACTTGCTACCCTTCCCCCCCTTTCTCTCTCTCTCTCTCTCTCTCTCTCTCTCCTCCCCTCCTTCCTCTTCCCTCTGCATTCCTCCCACGCCCGAGCCCATTCTTTCCCCTCATCTCTATGTCATCCACCCCTCTGTTTTCTCCTCTTTTTATGGCCTGTCGCCACGCATTCTTCCACATCGGTCTTAATGGCTTGTTTCCTTCTTTATTCTTCGCTTATAGTGCGAATGACTAGGTAGGGGAATGTAGCTCTCTCTCTCTCTCTCTCTCTCTCTCTCTCTCTCTCTCTCTCTCTCTCTCTCTCTCTCTCTCTCTCTCTCTCTCTCTCTCTCTCTCTCTCATTCTCTCTCATTAAATTCAAAATCTAAGAAAAAAATTATTAATTTTGTTTACAAAAATGGTTGCTGCCATCTCTTCCATCTAGCAATGTCTGAGGATCTCACTTTCAAGGATCACAACAGTGCCACCATCGCACGTGCAAAGAAAATGATAGGATGGATAATGAGAACTTTCAAAACGAGAGATGCCAAGCCCATGATGATCCTTTTCAAATTACTTGTCCTCTCTAGGCTGGAATACTGCTGTACATTAACATCTCCATTCAAAGCAGGTGAAATCGCAGATCTAGAGAGTGTACAGAGATCCTTTACTGCACGTATAAGTTCTGTCAAGCACCTTAACTACTGGGAACGCTTGGAAACACTTGACTTGTACTCGGTGGAACGCAGGAGGGAGATATATATCATAATCTACACTTGGAAAATCTTGGAAGGAATGGTCCCAAATCTGCACACAGAAATCACTCCCTACGAAAGTAAAAGACTGGGCAGGCGATGCAAAATGCCCCCAATAAAAAGTAGGGGCGCCATTGGTACACTAAGGGAAAACACCATAAGTGTCCGGGGCCCAAAACTGTTCAACAGCCTCCCATCAAGCATTAGGGGAATTGCCAATAAACCCCTGGCTGCCTTCAAGAGAGAGCTGGACAGATACCTAAAGTCAGTGCCGGATCAGCCGGGCTGTGGCTCGTACGTTGGACTGCGTGCGGCCAGCAGTAACAGCCTAGTTGATGAGGCCCTGATCCATCGGGAGGCCTGGTCATGGACCGGGCCGCGGGGGCGTTGATCCCCGGAATAACCTCCAGGTAACCTCCAGGTAACCTTCCTCTTCCAGTGATTCGTGTACCTCAGAGTACCACCCTCAGAGTACCATCCTCAGAGTACCATCCTCAGAGTACCATCCTCAGAGTACCATCCTCAGGGTACCATCCTCAGAGTACCATCCTCAGAGTACCATCCTCAGAGTACCATCCTCAGAGTACCATCCTCAGAGTACCATCCTCAGAGTACCATCCTCAGAGTACCATCCTCAGGGTACCATCCTCAGAGTACCATCCTCAGGGTACCATCCTCAGAGTACCATCCTCAGAGTACCATCCTCAGAGTACCATCCTCAGAGTACCATCCTCAGAGTACCATCCTCAGAGTACCATCCTCAGAGTGCCATCCTCAGAGTGCCATCCTCAGAGTACCATCCTCAGAGTACCATCCTCAGAGTACCATCCTCAGGGTACCATCCTCAGAGTACCATCCTCAGAGTACCATCCTCAGAGTACCATCCTCAGAGTACCATCCTCAGAGTACCATCCTCAGAGTACCATCCTCAGGGTACCATCCTCAGAGTACCATCCTCAGAGTACCATCCTCAGAGTACCATCCTCAGAGTACCATCCTCAGAGTACCATCCTCAGAGTACCATCCTCAGAGTACCATCCTCAGAGTACCATCCTCAGAGTACCATCCTCAGAGTACCATCCTCAGAGTGCCATCCTCAGAGTGCCATCCTCAGAGTACCATCCTCAGAGTACCATCCTCAGAGTACCATCCTCAGAGTACCATCCTCAGAGTACCATCCTCAGAGTACCATCCTCAGAGTACCATCCTCAGAGTACCATCCTCAGAGTACCATCCTCAGAGTACCATCCTCAGAGTACCATCCTCAGAGTGCCATCCTCAGAGTACCATCCTCAGAGTACCATCCTCAGAGTACCATCCTCAGAGTACCATCCTCAGAGTACCATCCTCAGAGTATCATCCTCAGAGTGCCATCCTCAGAGTACCATCCTCAGAGTACCATCCTCAGAGTACCATCCTCAGAGTGCCATCCTCAGAGTACCATCCTCAGAGTACCATCCTCAGAGTACCATCCTCAGAGTACCATCCCAGCCTAAGCTGGGAAACTACAGTAGAGCAACGAGGTTATAGTCAAGTATTCCATCAAAGGTTCATCAGCTACGACAGCCTCAAAGGTTTTCTTCCAGCAGAGCTGGAGTTAATATCACCTGGGAATTACCAGGTGATAGTAACTGTCCCATAAACACCAGATACTAATAAAGAAAAATTAGGCTCCATTGGCGTGGATAGTTCAGAATAATCAACCATAGTTTACATCTCGGCAGATGTGAACTACGTGTGACATGTATTTCTATTGAAGATATCTCTATCATTCCAGAGCGGCCTGGACAAAGAAATTATGCACGGGAGACAGGAAAAACAGGGAAGAGGAAGTGAAATTTGGATGACATAGTATATATATCTTTATATATCTTTATATATATATATATATATATATATATATATATATATATATATTTATATATATATATATATTATATATATATACATACATACATACATACATACTATACATACATTATAATCTAAACCTGGAGGATACTGGAGGGATTAATTTCAAACCTGCTCACCGAAATTACTACTTACGAGCACAAGTTTGGTAGACGGTGCAGGATGCCTCCAACGAAAGGCAGGGAAGCGATGAGTACACTGAGAAAAAACTTAATAAGTGTAAAGGGACCCGGACTCTTCAACACCCTCTCTTCATGCATAAGGGATGATTACTAACACACCCCTCAAAACAGTTCCTGATCAGTTTGCTTGTGGTGCATACGTTGGACTACGGGCTGCGGGTACTAACAGCTTGATCAATCAGGCCAGCATCCAGGAGGCTTGATCTGGGACAGGGCCGCGGAGAACGGTGACCTCCAGAAGGCACTCCAGGTACCATACACAGATGAGTGTTTGAGCACATTTAGTTACATTTGGGGAGTGTGAGAGAATAAAAGCAAGATTTCTCCCTCAGGAGAATACCACCACAAGCCAGAGAATACCTGGAAGACAGGGCAGGAAGGAGGGAAGGTACCAAGACGGAGCACCTAGAAGACTCAACACAAGGGCCCACACAATGGTAAGATGATATGCCTGGGAAACACAGGCAGAGATGGAGAGACATGAACATTAACCTCCTCATATGGGAAGGTGGATATGGCAGAGGAGGAGGAGGAGGAAGAGGGGGAAGCAGAGGAAGAGGAAGAGGGGAGAAGGAGGAAGAAGAAATGCGTGGGAGTGAGCAATAGAGAGAGAAGATTGAGAGGGGATTCGCAGGTGGAAAAAAAAGGGTTGGAGAGAGAGAGAGGGGGAGACGGAGGAGGAGGGAGAAGAAGTGTGCAGAAAGAGGGAGAGGGAAGGAAACAGCATGGATGGAAATGCGAGAACGAATGTGATATAGAGTGATAGGAGTAAGAGTGAGGGGAGGGGAAAGGGAAGGGGAGAAAGATGAGGAGAAGAGGGGAGAAGGGTGAGCATAAAGAGGTGAAAGAGGGGAGAATAGGGGAGGAAAGGGTGGGGAAGGGTAGAGGGGAGCGGGGAGATGAGGGGAAGAAGTGATATCAGAAAATAAGTTATCAGGGGCTCTAATACATTCTCTGGCATTTCCTCCACCATCTTTATATAGCAGAGACTTACCTCCCCGCCCACGCCCACGCCCACGCCCATGCACGCCCGCACCACTGTGCACCCACGCCCTCACACACACACACAAGAGGACGCACTCTTGACTTATGTAAGAAGCAGTACCCAAAAAAGGGGAGCACAGGAAGTACTTCCTTATCAACGACATTAGACGCGTGCAATGTACTCCTGGATGGGAGACGGGGAAGAAGGGAGGGGAAGAGGAAAGGGGCAAGAGGGAAGGGGTAGGGGGGAGGGGCAAGAGGGGAAGGGGAAGAACTCCTACTTATAATAAAAACTTATAAAACTTTATATATTTATATCTAAAAAAAAAAAAGACTGGGCACAAGGAATTTTTGCTCCCCTGTCCACGAACTATTATTTATATACGTAAATATATACTTTCAAACAGATACTTACAAATAGATACTTACAAATAAATACTTACAGACAGATACAAATAAATACAAACAGATGCTCACAAATAGATACTTACAAATAAATACTTACAAATAGATACTTACAAATAAATACTTACAAATAAATACTTACAAATAAATACTTACAAATAGATACTTACAAACAGATACTTACAAATAGATACTTACAAATAAATACTTACAAATAGATACAAACATACTTACAAATAAATACTTACAAACAGATACAAACAGATACTCACAAGTAGATACCAATAGATACTTACAAACAGATGCTTACAAATAGATACTTACAAACAGATACTTACAAACAGATACTTACAGATACTTACAAACATATACTTACAAATAAATACTTACAAACAGATATTCAGAAGTAGATACAAATAGATACTTACAAGCAGATACTTACAAACAGATACTTACAAATAGATACTTACAAATAGATACTTACAAAACAGATACAAACAAATACTAACAAATAGATACTTACATATAGACACTTACAAATAGATACTTACAAACAGATACTTACAAACAGATACTTACAAATAGATACTTACAACTGGATACTTACAAAACATATACTTACAAACAAATACTAACAAATAGATACTTACATATAGACACTTACAAATAGATACTTACAAACAGATACTCACAAATAATTACTTACAAATAGATACTTACAAACAGATACTTACAAATAGATACTTACAAATAGATACTTACAAATAGACGGTTACGCCTATGTAATTCCAAATTATAAAGATAATTACAGAGATAATTACAAAAAGATAACAACAAAGATAATTAAAGAAATAACTACAAAAAGATAAGAACAAAGAGACAAACACAGACATGGAACTACAATGAAAACAGCTTCAAAAATCGTGTACGTGAAAAATAACGTGAAAAATAACGTGAAAAATAACGTGCAAAATAACGTGCAAAATAACGTGCAAAATAACGTGAAAAATAACGTGCAAAATAACGTGAAAAATAACGTGAAAAATAACGTGAAAAATAACGTGCAAAATAACGTGAAAAATAACGTGAAAATAACGTGAAAAATAACGTGTAAAATAACGTGCAAAATAACGTGCAAAATAACGTGAAAAATAACGTGAAAAATAACGTGAAAAATAACGTGCAAAATAACGTGTAAAATAACGTGCAAAATAACGTGCAAAATAACATGTAAAATAACGTGAAAAATAACGTAAAATAACGTGCAAAATAACGTGTAAAATAACGTGCAAAATAACATGTAAAATAACGTGAAAAATAACGTGTAAAATGACGTGCAAAATAACGTGCAAAATAATACGCCGTACACATGGCATTGCTTTTTTTTTTTTCATATAGGCAAAAAACAAAGAAAAGACAATCTATGATCTTTTGTCTCGAGGAAGAGAGGAAGAAGCGTGGGAACGTATGCAAATGAGACGCCTAGAACGAAGGGAGAGAAAGAGAGAGAGAGAGAGAGAGAGAGAGGAAGTGGGAATATGGGAAAAGTGGAGAAGGAACTTAAGACGAACACATAGGAACTTATTTCCGTAAGAAACAATCTATCACAGCCTTTTCTTCTATCTTCTTTCTTCTTCTTCTTCTTCTTCTTCTTCTTCTTCTTCTTCTTCTTCTTCTTCTTCTTCTTCATCACCTCCTCCTCCTCCTCCTCATTTAGTTATTCATCATCTTCCTCCTTCACCTCCTTGTTTTTCCTGCTATTCTTCCTCTTCTGGTCCTCATCCCCCCTCCCTCTGTTCATGCTCCTGTTCTTCCTTTTCAGACGCCTTCTTACCTTTTCCTCCTTTCATTTTAATAGGCTTATGGAGAGAGAGAGAGAGAGAGAGAGAGAGAGAGAGAGAGAGAGAGAGAGAGAGAGAGAGAGAGAGAGAGAGAGAGAGAGAGAGAGAGAGAGAGAGAGAGCAGAGAGAGAAAGAGAGAGAGAAAGAGAGACAGGAAGGTAGACGAAAAGACAAACACACACACACACACACACACACACACACACACACACACACACACACACACACACACACACACACAACAAACAAACAAACAAACAAACAACAACAACAAGAAATATCGGACATACAAAACAAAGCAACAGCGGTAATTTGTTGTAAAGACTGACTACCTTACCATTCCCCCTTCCTCATCCCCGACTCCCAGAGGAGAGACTGAGGAAAGCAAGATAAAGGTAGACAGTAAGAGAGATGTAGTAACGAGAGGAACTGAGGGAAGGTGACGACTGACATGTACACAGGAAATCAATAGAACGAGGAAATGAACAGAGATGGCAAGAGAACGCGAGGGAATGACGGAAGAAGAAGATAGTTGTAGACGAATTGCGGAAAAGCCGATAAGATACAAGATAAATTGCTTCAGTCTACCTATTGAAGATGCCTGATCCTGGGGCGAAACGTCTCGTCTTCTTCACCAAGGAGAAGACAGTTAAGGCGAAATAAGAAACCAAGGGCGTGAAGAATGGATAGAGCTCTCATGATGTTTGGACTCACTGAGCGGGAAGTGACTGGAAAATATGAAGACAAAAGAACTAACGCAAATATAATGGGAGGAGACGGGAACTGTGTAAGAAACAAGGAGTGCATGTTTTGTTTTTAAGGATATATGATGATATATGAATATATAATTTAGAAAGACACGTGAATAAGATTAGGACAATATGTTCTAGTCTTTGTTTACGTGTCTTTCTAAACCAGTTTGTCGGTATCTTTTACCTGCTTGACAAAGCTCCTGGAGAGCGAAACGTTGCCACAATAAACTGTCACATTAGTTGCACTTGTGTCCTTTTACTCAACATATTGTCGGTAATTCTACCAACATTAATACAAGGTTTATACCATATGAATATATGCTCATCACAGGGCGAAACGTTGTCGTAATTAAATACATCACAGTAATGCTGACTGGACTGACCCAACCCACACCATCTCAGCGCCCACAGCAGACAGCAGCAACAGCACGCACACACCCCAACACAACCAGGGGCGCACACGCTGCGTACACGGCTCCACATATACCTGGAGGCCCACAGGGAAGACGGATTTAAAAAACATAAGACATCCGACAAGAAATCCCTCAGTCGCTGCGTATGCATAAAGACTTAAGGTAACCCAAGATATCTGAGAACCTGCTGCCTACCCTCGCTGTTGGAGTGTTGGAGAGGAGGTGGAGTGGTGGTGTCTGGAAAGTGTGGTGGCTACCTGTGGCTTAAGTTGATGTTGGGGGTGTGGAAGAGGTGGAGAATGCTGGAGGGGATCTTGTTTTGTTAATGGTAAACATTGGATACATCAGAAATGTGCTGATATCGTATTAAATAAGAACGTTTCGTAGCGAAAATAAATGCTGAATACTTTAATGTTTGTGTGTGTGTGTGTGTGTATGTGTGTGTGTGTGTGTGTGTGTGTGTGTGTGTGTGTGTGTGTGTGTGTGTGTGTGTGTGTGTGTGTGTGTGTGTGTGTGTGTGTGTACAAAATAAGAGGAAACATGATAAACGTAAAATGCAAATTTCGGCTTCCCAAACGCGTCACAACATGGGAGGAAGTAGTGGCGTGGGAAGTTTGAACGATAACCTCTATACTTTACCACATTCGTAGGCTCATTTCGGCCAAGTTTGAAGAAGATATGGCTTGGGAAGTGACCCGTCGTAGGTGGGGAAGATGTTAAGTAACCCGTCGTAGGTGGGGAAGATGTTAAGTGACCCGTTGTAGGTGGGGAAGATGTTAAGTGACCCGTTGTAGGTGGGGAAGATGTTAAGTGACCCGTCGTAGGTGGGGAAGTGTTAAGTGACCCGTCGTAGTTGGAGAAGATGTTAAGTGACCCGTTGTAGGTAGGTATATGAGACATGATTCACATTGCCTGCTGCACAGTTTCTCTCTTCTTGTCTTCATATAAGTGAGAATGGCTGGGTTTGAGAAGGACCTACCTGGCATGAAGCCAG
Organism: Cherax quadricarinatus; assembly: GCF_026875155.1. NCBI lineage: Eukaryota > Metazoa > Arthropoda > Malacostraca > Decapoda > Parastacidae > Cherax > Cherax quadricarinatus. Next base: position 36,619,123 of record NC_069425.1, on the reverse strand, counting down.
TAGGAGAGAGGAGCACTGCAGTAGGCCTACTGGTCCATCCTATCCGCTCAAGGGAAATTCCTTGATGCTAGTGAAGTGCCCTTGGTCTCCGGTTCCCTAAATCGAGCCTGAATACCTTCAGTCCATCCCCCCCTTCCCCACCGACTCTGCATAATTCCTACGAGTTTAGCGCTCCTTATAATAATAATAATAATAATAATAATAATAATAATAATAATAATAATGAAAGTCTGTGCCTTCTCACGCATTTATCTGAAGTTACTCGAAGTGTTAACTTCAGTGACTACTTGCTTGCAAATTACCATATTTATAATTAACCATTTTCGTGTTTCACTTCTAAAATTTGATTTATCCAAGTTGCAGTCGTAGTTTTTGGGTTCTGTCCTGGTTAGATATCCTCAGCATACTGTTTATACCTGATTACCACTTATGCTAATCGTGTCTCCTACTCATTCTACGCCTGTTGGGGAAGTGTAGATTCTGACAGCATGAAGTAGTGGAGAAGAATTATTTCCTCTTACCCACACCCTGCAAGAGTTCCTGATCAGTTAGAATACCTAGAACTTGGTTTAGAAAGACACATAAGCAAACACTATGACATATTTATTAGAAAACGTTTCGGTCCTGGGACCTTGATCACTTCTAGATCACTTGATCACTTCTGTTAGAAGTGATCAAGGTCCCAGGACCGAAACGTTTTCTAATAAATATGTCATAGTGTTTGCTTACGTGTCTTTCTAAACCAACTTGTCGGTATTTATTACCAAGGTTTATACCATACCTAGAACTTACCTGGAGCCTACCTGGAAGGTGTTCCGGGGAAGATGGATTAGGAATTGGTTCTATTCTTGCAGCTACAAACTGGTAATTATTAATAGGTAATCACACACACACACACACACACACACACACACACACACACACACACACACACACACACACACACACACACACACACACACACACACACAAACACACACACACACACACACACACACACACACACACACACACACACACACAAGACGAAGCCAATCTTGTGAAAAGCATCCCTGTTCGAAGCCAAATAATCCACCCTAATAACGCCCTGTTATTTTCCTCTCTCTTCTCTGCTTCCTTCTTCAGAACTGGAATAATACAGGCATAAAGTGAAGGGAGGGCGGGAGGGAGAGGGGGAAAGAACAGACCGCCCTCTATCATCTATCCCTCACTAGGACGATAAAACACGGCTTCTGATCGCATAAAGATGGGTTCGGATCCCACAAAACAGTGGAAATCACACATTCAAAGTCCATTAGTTTAAGTAATGTAGAGCAGCGTTGCGCGATGTCCGATAACTCCCGTCGCTCATCCACTCTTATACATTTCGTAAAAAAAAGGAATAATGAAAAGTCTCCTCTTATTGAAAACAGATAAATATGAGAGTGTTCCAAGATGCTGAAGCGTCTTCAAGAAGCCTTGAGAGAAAGAGGCAAGAGGTAAACAAAGCGAGAGTGGGGGAAACAGAAGACTATCGGAAACAAAAGAGCATCGGCAGAGGACAACATGGCGGACTGTTGGTGTTCTGAATAAAACATGACCGGCCTCCGGCACTCCTGGCCGCGGCCAAGGTCCCTTCCAGGGCTTTTGTCCCGATAGAAGTTAGTGTTATTTTATATACTCGGGCCGCCGTAAATTGTCAAACTGCCAATAGAACATATTGAGCGTGGAATCGCCGCCCAGCACTTGATGTAGGGGCTTACTGTGGCCTGGTTGTTGTTGTTGTTGTTGTTGTTGTTGTTGTTGTTGTTGTTGCTGTTGTCGTTGTTGTTTATATAGCTGATATTGTTGTTACTCATGTAATTATTCTTGAAGTTGCTGTTTGGTGACGTTGTTATTGTTATTGCTGTTGTTTTTGTTATTGGGGTGGTTGATTGTTGTTTTTGTTGGTTGTTGTTGTTATTTTTTGTTGTTGCGTTGTTGTGTTGTTGTTTTTGTTGTTTTGTTGTTGTTGTGGCTTTTGTTGTTGGT
>NC_069425.1:36587113-36612113 GCF_026875155.1 Cherax quadricarinatus | reverse complement strand
CTCTTATTTATCCTCCTCCTCCTCCCCTCCTCCTCCACCTCTTCCTCCTCCTCCTCCTCCACAACAGTGTTCGTCCCTCTGAACATCTGTCTCCCTTGGCCGAGTTATCAGAATAAAGCCGCTCTTTTATGGCGAAATTATGACCTTGGATTATTTCCGGATGGCAAGTGACCATCCGGCCGGGGTGAGGCGTCTTTGTCGCAGCCTCCGGGGAGAGGCTGGATGTTGAGGTGGGGAGATGAGGGATGCTTGGGTGGGGAGGTGATAGATACTGGGGTGGAGAGGTGAGGGATTCTGGGGGTGGGGAGATGAGGAATGCTGCTGTGGGGAGATGGAAGAGGAAATAAGGGAAATAGAATAAAAAGGAAATGGACAAGGTAAGGTTTTGAAGAAGCAATTAAAATGAATTGAAAATAATTAATGAAAATATATGCAGTCTCTCTCTCTCTCTCTCTCTCTCTCTCTCTCAAATTCAAAAATTGAACAACTTCAGCACTACCACCATCAACAACACCAACACTACCACCATCAACAACACCATCACTACCACCATCAGCAACACCAACACTACCACCATCAACAACACCAACACTACCGCCACCATCAACAACACCAACACTACCACCACCATCAACAACACCAACACTACCACAATCAACAACTCAACACTACCACCATCAACACTACCACCAATATCAACAGCACCAAACATACCACCATCACCAACACCAACACTACCACCATCAGCAACACCAACACTACCACCCATCACAACACCAACACCACCATCAACAAACACCAACACTACCACCACCATCAACAACACCAACACTACCACCACCATCAACAACACCAACACTACCACCACCAACAACAACAACAACTATTACAACCCAGGATTCAAATGGCCTGTTACCCCGGGTGTAATGGGAGCAAAATAAACACAGTAGAAAAAGTTTAGACTTATATTATCCTTCACCAATTTAGAACAGCAATATGTACACTATGTACAGTGATAAGTATAGTGCACGTCACGGTAAGCAAGGCAGAAATAGAAGCCACAAGATAGCAGACCGTGCTTCAACCAGCTCTAGAATGGGAATGACAAGGGCAGACAGGAGAGTGGTACCCACATAACCTCTGCGATTGCCAAAATCATCTTCTTATTGGCTAGAACCTGGTCACTAGTTGAACGACGGGGCCCCATCATCAACTCTTAGCAACCTGGTTCGCTGGTTGGGGGAGATAGCCTGTAAATGAGGGTGTGTACGTGCGCCGAATAAAGGTTACGTACTCTTTGCATGCCACAACCAACACTCCCACCATCAACAACACCAACACTACCACAACCATCAACAACTCCAACACTACCACCATCAACAACACCAACACTACCACCATCAACAACACCAACACTACCACCATCAACAACACCAACACTACCACAACCATCAACAACTCCAACACTACCACCATCAACAACACCAACACTACCACCATCAACAACACCAACACTACCACCACCATCAACAACTCCAAAAACTACCACCATCAAACAACACCAACACTACCACCATCAACAACACCAACACTCCCACCATCAACAACACCAACACTACCACCACAACAACACCAACACTACCACCATCAACAACACCAACACTACCACCACCATCAACAACTCCAACACTACCCCATCAACAACACCAACACACCACCATCAACAACACCAACACTACCACCATCAAAAACACCAACACTACCACCACAATCAACAACACCAACACTACCACCCCAACAATAACACCAAAAACTACCACCTCAGCAACACCAACACTACACCATCAACAACACCAACACTACCACCACCATCAAAAACATCAACACTACCACCACAATCAACAGTTACCAACTACCACACCAAACAGCACCAACACTACCACCACCATCAACAACATCCCAAAGCTACAACCATCAACAACACCAACACTACCACCAAAATCAACAACAACAAAACTACCACCACCAACACAACACCAACACTACCACCATCAGCAACCACCAACACTACCACCATCAACAGCACCAACACTACCACCACAATCAACAGCACCAAAAACTACCACCCCCATCAACAACACCAACACTACCACCACAACAACAGCACCAACACTACCACCACCATCAGCAACACCAAAACTACCACCATCAACAACACCAACACTACCACCACAAAAAGCACCAACACTACCACCACCATCAACAAAACCAACACTACCACCACCAAAAAGCACCAACACTACCACCACAATCAACAGCACCAACACTACCACCACCACCAACAGCACCAACACTACCACCACCATCAACAACACCAACACTACCACCACAATCAACAACACCAACACTACCACCACCAACAACAACACCAACACTACCACCACCAACAACAACACCAACACTACCACCTGGTGGCCTGGTGGCTAAAGCTCCCGCTTCACACACGGAGGGCCCGGGTTCGATTCCCGGTGGGTGGAAACATTCGACACGTTTCCTTACACCTGTTGTCCTGTTCACCTAGCAGCAAATAGGTACCTGGGTGTTAGTCGACTGGTGTGGGTCGCATCCTGGGGGACAAGATTAAGGACCCCAATGGAAATAAGTTAGACAGTCCTCGATGACGCACTGACTTTCTTGGGTTATCCTGGGTGGCTAACCCTCCGGGGTTAAAAATCCGAACGAAATCTTATCTTACCAACACTACCACCACCAACAGCACCAACACTACCACCACCATCAACAACATCAACACTACCACCATCAACAACACCAACACTACCACCACCATCAACAGCACCAACACTACCACCATCAACAGCACCAACACTACCACCATCAACAGCACCAACACTACCACCATCAGCAACACCAACTACCACCACCAAACAGCACCAACACTACCACCACCATCAACAACATCAACACTACCACCATCAACAACACCAACACTACCACCACCATCAACAGCACCAACACTACCACCATCAACAGCACCAACACTACCACCATCAGCAACACCAACACTACCACCACCAACAGCACCAACACTACCACCACCATCAACAACATCAACACTACCACCATCAACAACACCAACACTACCACCACCATCAACAGCACCAACACTACACCATCAACAGCCCCAACACTACCACCATCAACAGCACCAACACTACCACCATCAGCAACACCAACACTACCACCACCAACAGCACCAACACTACCACCACCATCAACAACATCAACACTACCACCATCAACAACACCAACACTACCACCACCATCAACAGCACCAACACTACCACCATCAACAGCACCAACACTACCACCATCAACAGCACCAACACTACCACCATCAGCAACACCAACACTACCACCACCAACAGCACCAACACTACCACCACCATCAACAACATCAACACTACCACCATCAACAACACCAACACTACCACCACCATCAACAGCACCAACACTACCACCATCAACAGCACCAACACTACCACCATCAACAGCACCAACACTACCACCACAATCAACAGCACCAACACTACCACCATCAACAGCACCAACACTACCACCATCAACAGCACCAACACTACCACCACAATCTCCACCACTGCAACGACGACCTGCTTCTCAACATTGAATAGAAAGTCTAGTTACAAGCCAGGCTGCAGAGAGAAAGTTGCTTCCCACGAGAGAAAGTTAAAAGCAATCGAAGAATTTACAGCAAAGCAGTAGTTGCAGACTGCCTTTTCAACGACGCTATTCTTGCAATGATGCTTTTGGCCGAATATTAATTGAATCAACGAAGATTTTGGTAGGTGAAGGGAGAGGGGGGGGTATTATGGGTGAGAGGGGGTTGTGATGGGTGAGAGGGGGGTTGTGATGGTGAGAGTGGGGTTGTGATGGGTGAGAGGGGGCTGTGATGGGTGAGAGGGGGTTGTGATGGTGAGAGGGGGGTTGTGATGGGTGAAGGGGGCTGTGATGGGTGAGAGGGGGTTGTGATGGTGAGAGGGGGGGTTGTGATGGGTGAAGGGGGCTGTGGTGGGTGAAAGGGGGTTGTGATGGGTGAGAGTGGGGTTGTGATGGGTGAGAGGGGGTTGTGATGGTGAGAGGGGGGGTTGTGATGGGTGAGGGGGGTTGTGATGAGTGAGAGGGGGTTATGATGGGTGAGAGGGGGGTTGTAATGGGTGAGAGGGGGGTTCTGATGGATGAGAGGGGAGTTGTAATGGGTGAGAGAGGGTTGTGATGGGTGAGAGGGGGTTTGTGATGGGTGGGGGGGGTTGTGATGGTGAGAAAGGGGTTGTGATGGGTGAGAGGGGGGTTGTGATGGGTGAGAGGGGGTATTATGGGTGAGAGGGGGTTGTAATGGGTGAGAGGGGGTTGTGATGGGTGAGAGGGGGTTGTGATGGTGAGACGGGGGGTTGTGATGAGTGAGAGGGGGTTATGATGGGTGAGAGGGGGTTGTAATGGGTGAGAGGGGCGTTGTGATGGGTGAGAGGGGGGTTGTGATGGGTGAGAGGGGGTTTGTGATGGGTGAGATGGGGTTGTGATGGTGAGAGGAGGGTTGTGATGGGTGAAGGGGGTTGTGGTGGGTGAAAGGGGGTTTTGATGGGTAAGAGGGGGTTGTGATGGGTGAGAGGGGGTTGTGATAGGTGAAGGGGGTTGTGGTGGATGAAAGGGGGGTTGTGATGGGTGAGAGGGGGGTTGTGATGGGTGAGAGGGGGGTTGTGATGGGTGAGAGGGGGGTTGTGATGGGTGAGAGGGGGGTAGTGAAGGGTGAGAGAGGGTAGTAGAGAGGTGGTGGTTGTGGAAGATGCAGGGAGAGGGAAGGGGTTGCCTTTCTTGTTCCACCAAGTTGTTGGTGCTCCACTGAGTGAGGAGAAACTGAACTCTCTGAGGAGACTCTGAACTCTTTGAAAATTCCTTTAACCTCTTTGAAAACTCCTCTCAGCTTTTAGAAAACTTTCAGCTCTTAGAAAACTTTCAGCTCTTAGAAAACTTTCAGCTCTTAGAAAACTTTCAGCTCTTAGAAAACTTTCAGCTCTTAGAAAACTTTCAGCTCTTAGAAAACTTTCAGCTCTTAGAAAACTTTCAGCTTTTAGAAAACTTTCAGCTCTTAGAAAACTCCTTTCAGCTCTTAGAAAACTTTCAGCTCTTAGAAAACTCCTTTCAGCTCTTAGAAAACTTTCAGCTCTTAGAAAACTTTCAGCTCTTAGAAAACTCCTTTCAGCTCTTAGAAAACTTTCAGCTCTTAGAAAACTTTCAGCTCTTAGAAAATTTCACTCAGCTCTTAGAAAACTCTCATAATAAACTCTTGGCTGTATTTTTCCCCTCTTTTTCTCCCCTAACTCCTATAATTCATCCTAATTTTCCCTGAGTGGTTTAGGGGGAATTCTTCCTCCCAACCCTACCATGATTTTCCCTACCATGATTTCCCTACCATGATTTTCCCTTCCATGATTTTCCCTATCATGATTTCCCTACCATGATTTTCCCTATCATGATTTCCCTACCATGATTTTCCCTATCATGATTTCCCTACCATGATTTTCCCTACCATGATTTCCCTACCATGATTTTCCCTTCCATGATTTCCCTACCATGATTTCCCTTCCATGATTTCCCTTCCATGATTTTCCCTTCCATGATTTCCCTTCCATGATTTCCCTACCATGATTTCCCTACCATCCTTTCTCTACCATGGTTTCACTACCATGATTTTCCTAGCAAACTTCCCTAACCATAATTTCCTTAAAAGTTTTTCCTCTTTAACCACGTTTCCCTTGCCCCCCCCCCGTCCTTGCCTGACCTCCCATGATTTCCATGACCCAGCTATCCATTGGGAGCAAGCCTTAATGGTGGCCGTGGACTCGCGATCCAAGGAAATGGAACTGCTCGTCCCTTGGATAAAATGTGCCTACCTACCATTCCCTAGGCAGTGTTTGTCCCCTACGGGTTTAGCACTTCCTCATTTAATTAAATCAATATAATATATATAATAAAAAATATAATAATATAATATAATAATACTATATACTAATACTAATAATAATAAATTAAATAATAATAATAATTAATAATAATAATTAATAATTAATTATATTATATAAATTATATAATTAATTATAATCCTCTCCCTGTCGCCATCATTTTTCCCTAGGCTGATGTTCCATGACACCATGGTGCAAGGTTAAGATCAGCCTACCATGTGCCACCATGGTCACCAGGCCACTTGGTCCAACTATGGCCACCAGGGCGGCTGGGATCACCGTCCCACCGGGGCCACCATTGCACCAAGGCTGCCTACTACCTTGTTATAGCATTAATGTTTATAATGTGTATAAGTCCCATCTGTTTATATCAGCGATCTGTTAGTGTTGAGTTATGAGGGTTTCTCCCTCCTCTCCTTCCTCCCTCCTCTCTCTCCTCTCTCTCCTTCTTTTCCCTCCTCTCGCCTCTCTCCCTCCTCTCCCCCCTCATCTCTCTCTCTCTCTCTCTCGCCATCTTTCTTCACCGCTTTTTCTCTATTTTTTCCTTCCTCCTCTCTTCCTCTTTCTCCTTTTCATCATCTCTCCATCCCTTTGCCTTCTACTCCTCTTGTCTCCACCTCCTCTCCCCTCCCTTCCTTCTTCCCTTCCCCACCTCTTAATCTCCCTCCCCTCTTCCTCTCCTTCCTCTCTTCCTCTTTCTCTCCCCTTCTCATCTTCTCATTTCTTCACGAGTCTCTCCCTTCCTTCCTTTATTCCTTCCAAATTAATGTTGTCTTCTTTAATTACTGACCTCATATTCCGGTCATTGGAAGCCATCATCAGGAAGGTTACTGGATGAAAATGGGAAGTGGCAATGGGAAGATAATAGGAAGATTGTGCTAGGAAGATAACAGGGAGACTGCTAGGAAGATAACAAGGAGACTGCGCTAGGAAAATAACAGGGGGACTGTGCTAGGAAGATAACAGGGAGACTGTGCTAGGAAGATAACAGGGAGACTGCGCTAGGAAAATAACAGGGGGACTGTGCTAGGAAGATAACAGGGAGACTGCTAGGAAGATAACAAGGAGACTGCGCTAGGAAAATAACAGGGGGACTGTGCTAGGAAGATAACAGGGAGACTTTCTAGGAAAATAACAGGAGACTGCGCTAGGAAATAACAAGGGAGGGAAAAAGACTGTGCTAGGAAAATAACAGGGGGACTGTGCTAGGAAGATAACAAGGGAGGGACTGCGCTAGGAAAATAACAGGGGGGACTGTGCTAGAGAAATAACAGGGAGACTGCTTAGGAAGATAACCAAGGAGTGGGGGCTAGGAAAATAACAGGGGGACTGTGCTAGGAAGATAACAGGAACTGCTAGGGCAAATAAAGGATACTGCCTAGGAAAATAACACCCCGGGGTTCTGTCTATAATTAAGGGGAATTAGCATACAAGGAGACTGCGCTAGGAAAAAAAATTCTAAAACGTACTGTTAAATAAACAGGGGAGTGTAGGAGATACATGGAGATGTGCTAGAAATAAGATGTCAGTGAAAATAACAGGGGGAGTGCAGGACGAGTAACGAAACAGGGAAATGCATAAAATAACAGACGTGCTGGAAAATACAGCTCCTGCTAGCAGATAACAGGGACTGTGTGGGGTGGGGCTGTGCTAGGAGACCAGGGAGTGTCGCTAAAAAAACAGCGGGGTTGAGCAGGAGATAACAGGGAGTCTGGCTAGGCAGGATAACAAGGGAATTAAATTAAACAGGGGACTGGTAATTAACAGGGGACTTGTAGGAAGATAAGGGGAGGGTGTGTGAGCAGGGGAGGATGTGTAGGAAGAAAGGGAGATGGTGGATGGGGGTTGCTTTGAAGTAACAGGGACGACTGGCAGGAGATCAGGGATATCTGTTGCTAGAAGATAAAGGGGACTTTAGGAGTAATGGGATGTGCTATCAGGTGTTAGGTAGTTACAGGGGACTGTTACGAAGATTAACAGAGGACTGTGCTTTGGTCAACAACCTGTTGGAACATAAGGGTTGCACTGAAAACTAACAGCACCGTGCTATGGAAGATAACAGCGACCAACTGTACTAGAAGATAACAGGGACACCCGTACTAGGACAAACACAGGGGACTGTGCTAGACACCATAACAACTGTGCTAGGAAAATACACAGGGGACCTGCTGCTACAAGATACAGGGAGACTGTGCTAGGAAGATAACAGGGAGACCCGTGCTAGGACAATAACACGACTGTGCTAGAAGAAACACGCCGAGACCCGTGCCTAGGACAAACACAGGACCTGCGCTAGGAAATAACCCCGAACTGTGCTAGCAACATCAACAGAGACTGTGCTAGAGACACCACGACTGTGCTAGCAAGATAACCAAGACTGTGCTAGACAACAAAGCGCCACACCTGCTACTCACACCACAATCAACAGGACTGCTGCTAGGAACATAACAGGGAGACTGTGCTAGGAAAAACAGGCGACGTGCTACGAACACACCAGGGACTGTACTAAAGATCAACAGCCGGTACTGCAGGAAACACACAGGGACGTGCTAAAGACAACAGCACGACTGTGCTAGGAAACTAACAGCGACTGCGTAGGAAATAACAGGGGGACTGTGCTAGGAAGATAACAGGGAGACTGTGCTAGGAAGATAACAGGGGGACTGTGCTAGGAAGATAACAGGGAGACTGTGCTAGGAAAATAACAGGGGGACTGTGCTAGGAAGATAACAGGGAGACTGTGCTAGGAAATAACAGGGGACTGTGCTAGGAAGATAACAGGGAGACTGTGCTAGGAAGATAACAGGGAGACTGTGCTAGGAAAATAACAGGGGGACTGTGCTAGGAAGATAACAGGGAGACTGTGCTAGGAAGATAACAGGGAGACTGCGCTAGGAAAATAAAGGGGGACTGTGCTAGGAAGATAACAGGGAGATGTGCTAGGAAAATAACAGGGGGACTGTGCTAGGAAGATAACAGGGAGGGCTGTGCTAGGAAATAACAGGGGACTGGCTAGGAAAATAACAGGGGGACTGTGCTTTAAAAAATAACCAGGGAAAACGTGCTAGGAAGATACCAGGGAGTGGGTGCTAGGAAAATAACAGGGAAACGGTGCTAGGAAGAATAACAGGAAACCCGTGCTGGCAAAAAAGGACTACCTACCCTGAGTGGAACAACCCCGTTTTGTTTATTTTGCTAGGTATGATACAAAGGCCGGAATACAAATCTACCTATGTTATAATACAAAAGTGAGGGATATGGTAAGAAGTGTAAAAAAATTCAGTGAAAAAAACAGGGAGCCACAGACGCGTACGAAAAACACTCATCAACATAGTTGTTCCCGAGTCCGGTTTTGGAAATTTAAGTTTTGAAGAAGAAAACTGGATTACTACTAACGCCGAGTACCAGGCAACCGGGTGTGATGGCTGGTGGGCCAGAAAGGGCCGCTAAAGAAACAGCCGGGTTTAGCAGGCAACAACAGGGTGTCGGCTTAGGCCGGGCTACAAGGTAAATTAAATTTCAAAACGGTGACAGGATTTCAGAGGGGTTTAGAGGGGGAAAGGGTGGCGAGGGGAGGTGAAATGAGGAAAAGGGAAGAGGTGGATGGGGTTCCTTCAGTGACGAAGCATGCGAGGTGATTTTCTGTAACATGGGGCCGTCAAGGCGCCTTAAGGTTTGCGTTTGCCCATCTAAGTTTTTATTTGTCTACATGGTCTGTTTCCTCTTTATCAAGGTGCTTTGGTACCATCTGTTTACACCCACTAATTATGCCACTGACACCACACCACACCACACCTGCTACTCACACCACCACCACCACCACACCTGTACTCACACCACCACCAACCACCACCTGTACCACACACCACACCACACTGTACTCCACCCCCCACCCACCTGTTTCTCACACTACCACCACCACACCTGTACTACACCACCACCACCACACTGCTACTCACACCACCACCGCCACACCTGCTCCTCACACCACCACCACCCACACTGCTGCTGACACCACAACCACCACACCTGCTACTCCCACCACCACCACCACCACACCCGCTACTTAACCCCCACCACCACACTGCTATCCACCACCACCACCACCCCGGCTACTCACACCACCACCACCACACCTGCTACTCACACCACCACCACCACACTGCTACTCACACCACCACCACCACACCTGCTACTCACACCACCACCACCACACCTGCTACTCCCCACCACCACCACCACACCTGCTACTCACACCCCCACCACCACCTGTACCACACCACCACCACCACACCCGCTACTCACACCACCACCACCACACCTGCTACTACACCACCACCGCCACACCTGCTCCTCACACCACCACCACCACACCTGCTGCTGACACCACAACCACCACACCTGCTACTCACACCACCACCACACCACCACCACACCTGCTACTCACACCACCACCACACCTGCTACTCACACCACCACCACCACACCTGCTACTCACACCACCACCACCACACCTGCTACTCACACCACCACCACCACACACCTGCTACTCACACCACCACCACCACACCTGCTACTCACACCACCACCAACCACACCTGCTACTCACACCACCACCACCACACCTGCTACTCACACCACCACCACCACACCTGCTACTCACACCACCACCACCACACCTGCTACTCACACCACCACCACCACACCTGCTACTCACACCACTACACCTGCTACTTTGTTATTGTAATTTCTTCATCTTGTATAATAATAATAATAATAATAATAATATAATTTATAATATATTATTATTATTATTATTATTATTATTATTATTATTATTATTATTATTATTATTATTATTATTATTATTATTATTATTATTATTGTTATTCTCTCTCTCTCTCTCTCTCTCTCTCTCCCTCCCTCCCTCTCTCTCTCTCTCTCAGTCAGTATTTCATATTTTCTCTTTTTTTTTTATCTCCCTGCATCTCCACACTGGTGGTTGTGGTGTTGTTATTGCTTTTGTTGTTGTTGTTGGTGGTGTTGGTAGTGGTGGTGGTGGTGCCACAACCAGAGTGCCGTCATAGTAGGCGACTGCCAGTGATTAATTAGTCGGGATGCTATTGTTTCCCCGTCAGAGTGGCACTAACCCCCCTCCCCCCGCTCTCTCTCTCTCTCCTCTCCTCTCCCTCTCTCAACTCTGTATCAGTGCCACGGTCCGTGGAAGGAGTGCAGGAACAAGTGCCATTAAATAGGGCCACAACAGAGAGGGGAAGGGGAGGGGGGAAAATATAGCCACTAAAAAAAGAAAGGGAGAGAGGTAAGGATGGGAGGCAGAAAAAAATGTAAATAGGAAAGTGTTAGAAAGCGAAAAAGGAAGAAATAGCAAATGAAATACTTAAAAATGGACGAAAATAGGGAATAAGAGAATAGATTATTACAATTATTATTATTATTATTATTATTATTATTATTATTATTATTATTATTATTATTATTATTATTATTGATATTCTTATTAAATTATTATTACTATTATTTATATTATTATAATAATTATTATTATTATTATTATTATTATTATTATTATTATTATCTTTCTATTATTGTTATTATTATCTCTTGGAAGTGCTAAACCATTAGGGGTCATACAGCACCTGGTAAAGAAAAGCATTCAGATCTGATCCCAGGAAGAGGAGAATAGCTCCAGTTCCTATGATCGAGAGCCCTTCACCAGCATCACCAACACGCATGAATGTGGAACGGACGCTCGTTAAACGTTTTGCACTCTGGCAGGACTACTGGCAGGCAGTCAGGTAAATTATACAAACCTCTACTCACACTCTGGTTAATTATCACTTTCCAAGAATCATTAACTGACGAAAACTCCTGGAATCCATAATAACGATTAAAAAAAAGTTTAAACGTTTCAAATTTAGTGAGAAACTGTCTTTAAATGGAATTTAAACTAAAAAAAAAATTCTGGGAATATGTTGTAAATAATGGCATAGACTGGAGTTTGACCTGACGTGTTGTAAGGTCCATTAGAGGGCGAGAGTGGTCGAGGCTCCTCCAGCAGGGCTACACAGACGACAGTTGACCGCTGTTTTTGAGGGGAGAAAATAGAAGTAACAGGGAAAAAATATAGCGAAAAGAGGCGAAGGAGAGGGAGGGAAAGAGAAGGGAGAAGAGAGAAAGGGAAATTAACCTGGAATGGAGAGGGGAAATGTGGGAAGAGGAAGACAGGGAGGGAAAATGAAAAATAACACTACAGACACACTATTCAGTAAAAAAAAAAAAGAAGAAAATGCAAGTTAGAAAGAGAGAGATGTTGCCTCTGCAGGCGACGATGAACAATCACACACCTTCTTAAAGGTTCGAAAATTTCCACAGTAAAAAAGAAAAAAAATACTGGCTAGGGAGATGGAATGCATTGATCTAAAATTAAATGTATCAAACACAGTCCAGAAGATACAGAAAAAAATCAATAAATTTATAAGAAACCCAAAATACATTTTCTCATCAGGAAAATCCAGGAACTTGTGTCAAGGTGGTGTCTTGTCTTCAGTATTTGTTTTGACATCGTGAAGAAATATTTTCTAGTGTTTCTCTGGCACCAATGTTCCTCCTTACACCTTCCTCCTTTCCCTATGTATATTTTGCCATTATTTAAATATTTCATTATAATCTTTTACGCTTTTATCACGTCTCCTCTTCTCCGTGTATCAAGCAACTAAGACATCTTCCGAGCTTCCAGTCTGCTTTCGTAACTCAAGGTTAAGTTCTAGCAGCCAGTTTTTATACTTCTTTTAAATGTGTCTCATATATTCACCTTTTTTTTTTAGCGAGGATACCACGATATCGCTGTGTATTGTAGCCCACAATATATGCTAAAATTACTGCAATATTTCTGTAGTCGATTTCGGAAATCATCTCTCCCCTCAGCCCAGTCCCAGTCGTAGACTTTGAACTGTTTTCAGACATTTGTAACTATAGATTATGAAGTTTCATTCCCGTATTTGCTAAGCCTTCTAGTGAAAATCTCTTTCCATATAATTTCTCCAAAATATTTTTTCTCTCATTTTAACACTTCCATTATTTTATCGGAGTTAGATTTGTTTGTGTTACTTGCTTTTTCGCTTTCTCCATTTTTCATTATGTGGCGCTTTCTGTGTCACATTTGCTCTCCATCGCCCTGTCGTTCGTTGCCCCTTGATTACCTTGTACGTCACGATCATGTCTCCCAGGTCCTTCGAAATTCATTGCTTCAGTTCTTTTAATCTTTCTCTGAAAATGTTTGATAAGATACTAAATCCATGTTGCTGTTGGGTACTTTGGGACTGACTAAACATGTTTAGTGTCTCGAAGAATTCGGTGATTGACCTATCATATGTTGTGTAGTGTCCTGAAGGACTCTTTGTTCATGACCCTGAAGGCAGCGTCTTAAGTTTGAGGGTCTTGCGTCTGCTCCTGACGTGATGCAGTTGATGCGTGCTTCCGGTGAGATACTAACTGTGATGTCTACCATTAAGTCTTGTTTTTTCCATGTCTTGTATCTGGAAGTACCTCCTTCCAAGTCCGTACTCTGTCTCTGATCTTCTCTTCTCCTCTTCAGGATACATATATACGTTAATAGTATACTTTAATCTCTATTTTAAGGACTAAAGTATTTTTGTTTCCCGGTGAACACCCCTCAAGGAAGGTTCCTTGATGTTGGTGAGGGGCTCTTGATTTAGGGAATTGGATCTGTGCTCCAGTTCCCCGAATTAAGCCTGAATGCCTTCCACATCCCCCCCCAGGCGCTGTATAATCTTCCGGGTTTAGCGCTTCCCCCTTGATTATAATAATAACAATAATCCCGGTGAACAGGCGACATGCAACATTAATGACCCTCGTGTAGTCGAGAGGCTTTAAACCCCATTAACCAAACAACCATCCACTCGAACTTTTTTGTACCATGCAATTGAAGGGGTGAATTCTCCCAGATTTGATTTCAAGTTTATTGCAGATACGACTGAAGGCTAAGACACGTGTACCAGAACAAAACTTGACCTGATACATTTTGTTCCAAGGGCAGATTCGGTGGAACAACGTCTCCAAGTGCAAGTTTTTCTATCTGAGAGATTGAAAAGGGGGAAAACGTTGCTAAGGGGGAAACTGTGTTGCACTAAGGGCTTACGCTGCTCCGTATCCGTGTTATTGTTCCCGCAGTCTTCACGCTGACGGTCCATTGTAATTTATCCAAATCTCTCTGTTGCTTGTCACTATTTTCCTCTAATCGAGTTCTTCCCGTCGCTTTTACGACCTTTGATAACAATGGTACATACGATCTTACCCCAAAGGTTCTGATCCTTGGAGGACCCCGCTAATTGATATGGCGGTATTGTGCCACGGTATTGTGCCACTGTATTGTGCCACGGTATTGTGCCACGGTATTGTGCCACGGTATTGTGCCACGGTATTGTGCCACGGTATTGTGCCAAGGTATTGTGCCACGGTATTGTGCCACGGTATTGTGCCAAGGTATTGTGCCATGGTATTGTGCCACGGTATTGTGCCACGGTATTGTGCCACGGTATTGTGCCACGGTATTGTGCCTTTTTGTTCTTTAACTTGATTAGCCCTGCGCTCTCTCTCTCTCTCTCTCTCTCTCTCTCTCTCTCTCTCTCTCTCTCTCTCTCTCCTCCCCGCCCACACCTCTAACCACTTTATAACCCAAAAGATGTTCTTTTAACAGTCTTTCCCATGCACTCTCCCATACCTCTGCTCTTTTTTCCGGCTCTTCCCCACTCCTCCGCCCCTCTCTGTCCTCTCTCTCTCTCCCTTCCTTCCCCTCTCGTTCTCCCCTCTCTCTCACACACACATCTGCGGCGTACATCCTTCCCGCTGCATTTTATTCCGCCTGCGAGACTTGCACTCAAGGGTACCGTCTCGGGCAACGCCAACTTCCGGTCGCGGGTTGCAGTCCCATGTTGTCGGTGTTGCCTCCTGTGGTGAGTTTTGTTTTTTTAATGTGCGAGGTGGGGTTTATTCGCCTCTTGATGTCCATTTTGCTGTTGTTTATTTGCGTTTTTTTTTATCTTACGGACTGGTTTATGTCGTTTGTAGGGGATGCAGAGGGTGTGGGAGAGGGCCATGGGAACGGTAGGGTGGAAGGTGAGGGGACCTGAGGAAGGGAGGAGGAAGAGATAAGGTGGGTCTAGGGAGGGAGAGAGAGAGAGAGAGAGAGAGAGAGAGAGAGAGAGAGAGAGAGAGAGAGAGAGAGAGAGAGAGAGAGAGAGAGAGAGAGGAGGGGGAGGGGAAAAATAAGACTAATTAGGTGGTAATTACTACGTGGTCTTCGAGAACGACTCGAGCAAGAAGAACGCCACCTCCTCCTCCACTCCTGGCCCGTCTTAATGATTCTTACTTTATTGTATGTTTTATCAACAGCTGCACAGCTGGTGTTTTGGGGAGAAGGGAGATGAGGGAAGGGGAGATGAGGTAGGGAGGCGGTACACGAGTGGGGAGAAGTGTGATGGGGAGAGGAAGCTAGATGAGATGGGGAGGTGAGAGATAAGGTGGGGTGAGGAGTGAGATGGGGGGGCAGGAATGATCTGGTGGAGAGGAGTGAGATTAAAAGGGGAAAGGGAGAGAGGAAACAGGATAGGAGGGGAAGAAGGGGAGGAGGAAGGGAAAGGATTAAGAACGTCGGGGAGAAAGGAGTGAAAGAAAGATTTTCTATTTTATATTTTCTCTTGAGCGAGAGAGAGAGAGAGAGAGAGAGAGAGAGAGAGAGAGAGAGAGAGAGAGAGAGAGAGAGAGAGAGAGAGAGAGAGAGAGAGAGAGAGAGAGAGAGAGAGAGAGAGAGAAATTGGAGTAAATGGGATAGACAGATGCGGTAGCAGAGAATTTTTAAAGTCGACCCCGAGACTATCTACTGAGAAATACTATCTTCTTTTCTCTATATTAAGGACTATCGTGTGTTACCTAGGTACATAAGTAAAGGAGAGAAAAAGCTAAAGGTTCTCCCGCACACCCCTCTCTCTTCGCCTTCTACACGTACGAAACCAAGAGGAAAAATATACCATACGAAATTAAAAAACAATGGTCGTGAAAACTATAGAAAAGATGGAGCTGTATGGAAGACGTAGGTAACAACCACCTGTAGTAAATTACTACTTAACTACTTGTGTTGCTCCACTACTACTTGTATATCTACTTCTACTTCTACCGACTGCTACTACTACTCATTAAATGTTAAGGGACCATGACTCTTCAACGTCCTCCGTTTGTGCATGAGGGGGGGGGGATCACCAATAAATTCTTAGCTGTCTTGAACAAGGAACTCGACCGATTCGTCAGAGTAGTTACTGGTCAACCTGGTTGTGGTGCATACGTTGAACTACAGGCGGCGGGCAGTAACAACTTGATCGATTAAGCCAGCAACCGGTAGACCTGGCCTGGGACCGGGCCCAGGAGCCCGTGACCAAGAGGCCGTGACCAAGGGGCCGTGACCACGGGAAACGACTCCAGGTTTTCAACTGACCGTCCTGGTGTAGTCGCTCAACAAACACCAGAAATCTGTTGACTTCAGATTTCCCCATGTACTGCACGAGCATAATGCTTCAGTTATCAATTCTCGGTCGAAAGGGGGTTTATCCATTTTACCCTTCAACTCTCACATATTAAACAATTTGGACAGACCCACCAATCTGGACTGATAGAGTTACACTGATGATGTAGACTCTGGGAATCCTATACTCGCAAAGTGCTTATTCAGCTGCCTCTTCAGTGGGTGTATTGTCTTGGTACTGCCAACGTTAAGGGAGTTTATTCAACTCTTCTATAATTCCGTTTGCAAAGGCACTTTTGCATACGTTTGTGTTGCATCTTCTGCCTCGCGGTTTCATTCCATTGCTTCGAGTTATGGACTCATTCAGCACTTCAAATATCTCTTCATGTTTCAGGATATCAAAGCAACACGGTCTCTTGAAGGTCTGGATGACATATCATTGTTTCTGTGTCCTAAGAGAAAAGAAAAGTTGAGGGTTTTATTGTTTTTCCATAATGTTTTCCGCGATGCTCGGTAGCTCTTCTCTGTACTCTCTCCAGTGATGGTACCAGCTTGGTAACTCTTCTCTGTACTCTCTCCAGTGATGGTAGCAGCTTGGGAGCTCTTCTCTGTACTCTCTCCAGTGATGGTACCAGCTTGGTAACTCTTCTCTGTACTCTCTCCAGTGATGGTACCAGCTTGGTAGCTCTTCTCTGTACTCTCTCCAGTGATGGTACCAGCTTGGTAACTCTTCTCTGTACTCTCTCCAGTGATGGCACCAGCTTGGTAGCTCTTCTCTGTACCCTCTCCAGTGATGGTACCAGCTTGGTAACTCTTCTCTGTACTCTCTCCAGTGATGGTACCAGCTTGGTAGCTCTTCTCTGTACTCTCTCCAGTGATGGTACCAGCTTGGTAACTCTTCTCTGTACCCTCTCCAGTGATGGTACCAGCTTGGTAACTCTTCTCTGTACTCTCTCCAGTGATGGTACCAGCTTGGTAGCTCTTCTCTGTACTCTCTCCAGTGATGGCACCAGCTTGGTAACTCTTCTCGGTAAACTCTCCAGTGATGGCACCAGCTTGGTAACTCTTCTCTGTACTCTCTCCAGTGATGGTACCAGCTTGGTAACGCTTCTCTGTACTCTCTCCAGTGATGGTACCAGATTGGTAGCTCTTCTCGGTACTCTCTCCAGTGATGGCACCAGCTTGGTAACTCTTCTCTATACTCTCTCCAGTGATGGTACCAGCTTGGTAACGCTTCTCTGTACTCTCTCCAGTGATAGTACCAGATTGGTAGCTCTTCTCGGTACTCTTTCCAGTATATATTCTCTCTGTATGTTCTATGAAGACCACTACTAGACGGCACATTGAAGATGCGGTCTAACAAGTGAATTATACTCAACATGGTGTCTGGTGCTCAAGATATCTAACTATAAGAATTAGCAGTGTGTTAGAGTTATTGCTCTCAGAAAGGCACTGTTTGGTAATTCTGAGGTTGTTTATGGTTACTCCAAGGTCTTTCTTAGTCTCTTGTTTCGGTTAGTTGTTGCTAAATATTTTTGGGTTAACCTGTCCAAGAGAAAGAGAGAGAGAGAGAGAGAGTAAGATTAGGTGAGAAAGAGTGGAATAGGGAGAGAGAAGGAAGAATGTTTATGTAAGTTAACCTAATATTAATTAACCTAAATAAGCTGACATTCGTAAACCTAGAAGAAGGGTTACAAAACTGACGAAGGGAACCATGTACGAAAATTAACTTATTAAATTAAGGATGAGCTGCAACTCTCCATGTCTACCTCGTACTCTGCCTCTACCTCCTCATCTTCTTCCTCATCCTCATCCCCCCTCTCCTCGTCCTCTTGCTTCCTCTTTTTCAGCTTTCAGCACAAAACAGCGCCTCTTTTAACATCAAACAGCAAGTGAGGATAGCGTCACAAGACATGAGTACGTCACAAGACATGAGTACGTCACATGACATGAGTACGTCAAGCCAGGAGGGCAAAGCAGTAACGCAATGCTAGGCGATAACCAGGAGATACCGTAAGCATGTCCCGTAGCTCGACTGGTAGCGCACTCAGCTCACACACTGGGCTCTGTGGTTCGATCCCTGGTACGGGTGGAAATATTAGGGCGTGTTTCCTTAAGACACCTGCTGTCCCTGTTCACCTAGCAGTTAAGCAGGTACCTGAGTGCTAGCCGACTGGTGTGGGTCGCATCCTGGAGACATAACCTAAGTTGCTTTCTATATAGTACGTCACTGATGTCAGCTATGGTCTGCTATATATGCTGTATCATGTACTTAGAGAAATTATTATTATAACTATTATCTGGTTGGCTCTAGTTGGTAATTAGGGTCAAGGTTACACGCTTGGCACTATCCTCATCGCGGTGACATATACACCGAGAGGTGTATGTCTCTCAGTATATATACTCTAAGAGTTGACATTAATTCCTATCTCTGGGATTAAAGTATTCTTGCCCGGTGGTGAACAGGTGACACGCAGCCTTAATGACCCTCGTGTAGTCGACAGGCTTTAAGTCCTATTAGCCAACAACCAATCCCATCGCTTAACTCAAGCCTCTCAGGTCAGATTCATGCTGGTCGATCGAGTATATAACAGATATATATGACAAGTGTTCCCCATTTAGTAACTTTCATATATTGTAGAGTATCAGTACAGTGTTGATGTATCATATATTTGATAATAATAATTTATGGGCCTCTTCCCCCTTCCCACATACCCCTCAAAGCACCTTTCAAAGCCAACATTCCCCTCTACCCACACCAACACCCCACCACACCACCTCCCACAGCCAACCCTTCCACCCACACCGACCTTCGCCACATTTCAACATCCAGTTACCAACCTCAGCAATAGTGGCAATAAGAGCAAGCTGTCCACCGTCCCACACTGCCACCTCCATCAATACTTCCACCACCATCAACACTGCCACCCCCATCAAAACTTCCACTACCATCAACAGCACAATCGGCATAATCCAAACCAGCATGGTTTTTAGAGCAGGACGATTATGCCTGTCACAGCTGCTGAACCACTATGATAGAATTACGGAGGTGTTGGTAACCAAAACGCAGATGTGATATACACAGATTTTACAAAGGCGTTTGACAAATACGATCATGGAGTGATAGCTCACAAAATGAGGGCCATAGGTATTACGGGGAAGGTAGGCAGATGGATTTTCATTTTCCTAACACACAAAAAACACAAAAAGTATAGTAAACAGAGTAAAATCCAGCACCAGCAAGGAAAAGAGCTTGATTTCCCAGGCCACTGTCCTGGCACCTCTGCTGTTTCTTATTCTCATAACAGACAGATAAAAACACCCATGATAGTTTTGTATCATCATTTGCAGATGACACTGAAATAAGCATAAAAAGCTAGTTGAAAAGCAGTTGGATATGCTGAATGTTGAAGACAGAGTAAAACAACTGAAGCTAAATCATGTTTATAAAATTGCTCACAAACAGTGTCTAGAATATCTTGCTGTCAATTTTGTCAAGGTTGGAACCAAAGCAATCATAGTACTAGGGGGAGGGAGCACAACTTTGTAGTAGCCACAGTCAGTGGCCAGGCTTCAAACACCTTTTATTGTACAGCAATAAAGGAATGGAACAGACTACCCGCACATGTCAAAGGCAGTCATAGCATGAACCAGTTCAAGAAGAGTGCCAAAAGGTGTCTGATGAATGTAGCTACAGAAAGGGAGGGATTGATTTTCTATTTTTTTGCTAACACACTGTAATTTTTCCTTTTTCCTAGTAAGACCCCCGTATTGTAATTAGTCTTAATGACCCTCGTGATTAGATAGTCTTAATGACCCTCGTTTGTAGATAGTCTTAATGCCCTCGTGTAGTAAATAGTCTTATGCCCTCGTGTAGTAGATAGTCTTTTTAGTTGATAATAAGATGTTATCTTCATTATAGAATAATAAGAAAATATTATAACCTTTATATTATAATAATAAGGTAAAAGGACCCCAATGGAAATAAGTCACTCTGTCTGACTTTTTTGTGTTATCCTAGGTTCTCTACACATATGCTGCTATGTATGATAATTCTATGTAACTGTATTTGTGTATACCTGAATAAACTTACTAACTTACTTACTTACTACGGTAGAAGACACTGAAAAATTACAGGAAGATATAAGCAGTGTTTTTCAGTGGGCAGTGGAGAACATGACGTTCAGTGGTGATAAGTTCCTGCTGCTTAGGTATGGAAAGAATGAAGCACTCAAAAGGGACACTGTATACAAAACTCAAGAGGATCACTAAATAGAACAAAAGGAACACGTGAAAGAGTTGGGAAAAATTATGTCAGTTGACTTTTCTTTCAAAGAACATATAACAAAGATCACGGCAGCCATGAGGATGATGCGAATGGTGACCTTAAATCCTAGTTTCCATCATTGGAATATTGCCGTGGGTTTACGCCCCGTTCAAGGCAGAGAAATATCAGAGATGGACAATCAGAGATCGTCTACGGCCCCAAAATAGAAACAGTAAAGCACTTAAATACTGGGGAAAGCCTTGAAGTCTGAAATGTACTCATGGAGCAGAGAAGAGAGAATCAGATAATATTAAACCCGGAAATACTCAAGGGCCTAAATCCCAAATCTGCAAAAAGCCATTAACGACATACTGGAGCGAGAGATAGGGAAGAAGTGCAAAATATACCCCGTGGGAAAAGCAGGGTGCCGTGGGCAAAATAGGAACATGTATCAACATTCGTGGTCCCGATTATTTAATATCTTCTTACCAGGAAGATATCAGAATCAGTGAACAAGTGTAAAAATCTTCAAAAGAAAACTGGACAAGTATCTTCCCGGTGCAGATCAACTGGTGGATGGATATGTTTGGCAGCGGGCCTCCAACAGCAGTAATATATATTAATTTATATATATATATATATATATATTATATATATAAAATATATATATATAAAAACACCTGATCTTCAAGGAGATCAACCTAGGTTGAGGTTTTTCGGGCCCGAGATCGGTTTGGATTTCCTGCTCGCAATCCCTTTCAATTATATATATATATATATATATATATATATATATTATATATAATATATTATATATATATAATATATATATATTATGCCACACAGTTAAGGTTGCAGGGGTCGGTCCTAGCTCCTGGCTAGGTGTGTGTGTGTGTCGTGCCGAATAGGTAAAATTTGCGATTTTGGCTTATACAGCAATGCTATTCTTACTGAATAAGAAAAGCAAAAATTTGTGTATGTAATAATTTTGCAAAAATCATTCTGAACCTAACTTAAGAACATAAGAAAGAAAGAACACTGCAACAGGCCTACTGGCCTATGCGAGGCAGGTCCAATTCTCCCACTGGCTTAAGCTCACTGACCTAGTGACCTTACTGACCTAGTGAGGTCAGACAACTCACTTAAGGGAGGAGCACAGCATCCGACCTAGTAACACAAGCTAGTTAGGTCCAACTCACACTCACCCGCACTACTCATGTATTTATCCAACCTATTTTTAAAACTACACAACGTCTTAGCTTCTATGACAGTACTCGGGTGCTTGTTCCACCCATCCACAACTCTATTACCAAACCAATGCTTTCCTATATCCTTCCTGAATCTGAATTTTTCCAACTTTAAAACCATTTAGCACGCTATTTACATCCCTTTTATTAATTCCTGTTTTCCATTTGTACATCTCAATCATATCCCCCCTAATTCTACGCCTTTCTAGAGATTGCAGATTCAGGGCCCTCAGTCTATCCTCATACGAACGATTTCTGATACGTGGGATCAACTTTGTCATCCTCCTTTGTACGTTTTCTAGAGCATTTATATCCATTCTGTAATACGGTGACCAAACTGTGCAGCATAACCTAAATGATGCCTAACCAAAGATATATAGAGTTGAAGAATAACCTGAGGACTTCTATTATTTATACTTCTTGCTATGATAACATACGTTATCATAAATGAAATTATATATATATATATATATATATATATATATATATATTTTATATATATATTATATATATATTATAATATACATTATATATATTTATTATATATATATATATATATATATATATATATATTTTTATTATATATTATATATATATATATATATATATATATGAGATACTTTAATCAACGCATTTGTACCGAGCCAGAATAAATGTAATAATAATAATAATAATAAATAATAATAATAATAATAATAATATAATAATTTATTTATTACTGCATGTTTTTTCTCTTCCGTCCCCTCACTGTGCACAACATTCTCCCTTCCCATCATCTCTTCCCTTCTTTATTACATCTCCATCAGTATCCTCCATCTGCACCTCTCTCTTTCTCCCATAACCTCCTCCTCTTCCTTTTCCCCACCTTTCTTTCTTTCGCTTTCTTAAAGTTCCTATATCTCCACTTTCGCACCCACCCTTCCTTCCTTCCTATCCCCATCTCTTCCCTCCTTCAGCCATCCCTCTCCCTATCTCTACCCCTACCGATCCCTCGCCCTACCGTCTCATGCACAGACTCTGGTTACCATGGCAACGGATTCCATCTCAAAGGCTAGAGTGCACAAATACATCAGCGAGAAATTTTGGATCCGAAGCTTTTGTTTCCGGAATATATAAAAGGCTTTTGTTTGTTTGTTTGTTGTTGTTGTTATTGTTATTGTTGTTACTGTTATCAGTGGTGGTACAGTTGCCGTTGTTACTGTTGGAGCAGTTGCTACTGTTGTTGCTGTTGGTGATGCAGTTGTTACTGTTGTTGCTATTTGTGATGCAGTTATTACTGTTGTTGGTGATGCAGTTGTTACTGGTGTTGCTCTTGGTGATGCAGTTATTACTGTTGTTGGTGATGCAGTTGTTACTGGTGTTGTTGTTGGTGATACAGTTGTTACTGGTGTTACTGTTGGTGATGCAGTTATTACTGTTGTTGGTGATGCAGTTGTTACTGGTGTTGCTCTTGGTGATACAGTTGTTACTGGTGTTACTGTTTGTGATGCAGTTATTACTGTTGTTGGTGATACAGTTGTTACTGGTGTTGCTGTTGCAGTTGTTACTGTTATTGTTACTGTTATTATTGCTATTGTTACTGTAGTTGTAACTGCTGCTAATGCAGTTGCTGCTGTTGTTATTGTAGTTGATACTGTTGTTATTGCAATTGTTGCTGTTGTTATTGTAATTGCTATTGTTGTTATTGCAACCGTTGCTGTAGTTATTGTAGTTGCTACTGTTGTTATTGCAATTGTTGCTGTTGTTATTGTAGTTGCTACTGTTGTTATTGCAACCGTTGCTGTTGTTATTGTAGTTGCTACTGTTGTTATTGCAACCGTTGCTGTTGTTATTGTAGTTGCTACTGTTGTTATTGCAACCGTTGCTGTTGTTATTGTAGTTGCTACTGTTGTTATTGCAACCGTTGCTGTTGTTATTGTAGTTGCTACTGTTGTTATTGCAACTATTGCTGTTTTTTGAGCCGAGTTGCAACAGGGATCATTTTTGTTAACTTTTCTTTTGATGTCAGATAATGTTTTAATTGAAGGAAATAATGGGCTTAAAAAAGGTATATAGATACGTTCTGTTTCGTTGAGTTTATTTCTCCCTATTGTTTTTTTTATTCGTGTGCGTGCGTGCGTGCGTGCGTGCGTGTGTGTGTGTGTGTGTGTGTGTGTGTGTGTGTGTGTGTGTGTGTGTGTGTGTGTACTTACATATATGTGGTTGCAGGGGTCGAGTCATTTGATTATTTATAGTAAGCCACAGCTCTTGAACTCGCTATTTAACGATGGACTGACTGTTGTGTATTAACTGGTATTCTCACAATCACTGGGAAGCGCTAGACCTGTAGGGATCATCCAGCAGTGAGTTGTTCTCAAGAGGAAACTCGATAAGTTACTCGAGTCAGTTCCTGATGAGCCGGGCTGTGGTTCCTGTGTTGGAATATGAACTGCTAGCGCTAGCAGCCTGGCTGGTCAAGTCTTACTTGTGACCGGGTAGGTAAATGAGGTTTTGAATCTCACCTACTGCACTAGTAATGATTTTTACAGATTTCTAGTCTCCTAGATTCTATCGTACCTATACTTTATGCTGCGTATGGAATCAGCAGAAAGCAGTTTCGTAGCCAAGTGGTTCCTATTCCAAGTTGTGGTCGACGCGGATATCACGAAGGTACTTTCTATGTGCGTTATAGCACATAGAAAGGTCATTCGGTATAACGGGTAAACTAGGCAAACGGATATTCAGTTTTTTCACGGATAGAACCAAAGAGTAGTAGCGTAAACAAAGCAAAATCCAGCAGTAGCAAAGTAAAAAAAAAAAAAAGAAAGGTCAGTGCCTGAAGGTATGTTCCTAGCGCCTTCACTGTTTCTCATCCCAATACCAGCTGGAGATGCCA
>NC_069425.1:36577113-36582113 GCF_026875155.1 Cherax quadricarinatus | reverse complement strand
TATGAATACAGTCAGTGATTCACGCAGAGACGGTTGGTAGTGAGTCATCTACTGGTACACTGGTTACTGGTAACTGGTTACTAGGAACTGGTACTACTAATGAGAGAGATTTGTATCTGTGGTTACTGCGGAATCCAAGCTAGAAGTTGTTCTACTAGCTAAGAGTTAATTTGCGAGGTAAGAGTTAAGTTTACAAGCTAAGAGTTACTTTACACACTAAGAGTTATTACACAAACTAAGAGTTATGCGTCAATCTAAGTGCTGTTCTACAAACCAAGAGCTATTCAATATTCTAAGAGCTTTTGTGGAAGTAAAGAGCTATCCTTGAGACTAAGAGATAAGTTAGCTAGTGCATAAGGTAGAAGTTATTTTACAAGAGCTATTTTATAAGCTATGATTTTTTGTCCACAAGTCAAGAGCGGATTAAGAGGTATTCTACTCGCTATTTTACAAACTAAGAGTTTTTACCCTTTATTGTGCTTGTGCTCTCTCATGGGTTTTTTAAACATTGTTTGTGTGTGTGTGTGTGTGTGTGTGTGTGTGTGTGTGTGTGTGTGTGTGTGTGTGTGTGTGTAGTCCTTTAATGCAATTCTCTCTCTCTAGTCTCTCTCTCTCTCTCTCTCTCTCTCTCTCTCTCTCTCTCTCTCTCTCTCTCTCTCTCTCTCTCTCTCTAACTCTCCTTTTGTATGCCTCTCTTAACCCCGTCCTTCTTCGTCCCCTTCTACCTCTCCCCCACTTTCCCCTCTTGACTCCACTCACCCATGTCCCCTCTTCCTCCTTCCTTCCCCTCTCCCTCCCCTCGGCTCTCCAACAATCAGAAAACATAACAACCTGTCAAACATAACAAGCGGTTCGGTAGTTCCACACAATAGGGAGGTCGAGGAGTCTTCTTGACAATGCGCAGGTGTTGACTTCAAGTATTTTTTTTTTTTACACTAGTTACCCCTGAGTCTACTCCTTGGGGAGAAAAAACACACACACACACACACACGGGGTTACTTGAGATGTGTGTGTGTGTGTTTTAAGGTGTTTGGGGAGGGTGTAGATGTTTAAAGTTATGTTGAGGGAATACAAAAGTGTATTTGTGTGTGTACTTGTGTATGCTTGTTTGTGCCGTTGTAAATGCTTGTTCAAAGAGGTACGATGTTATGTTATACAGTGTTGGCTATATTGGTCAGTGTCATTCATCCTGTGAGTGACAGTGCCATCACGAAGACTGTATTGGTCAGTGTCACTAATCCTGTGAGTGGGAGTGCCACCATGAAGACAGTATTGGTCAGTCTCACTCACTCTCTGAGTGAGAGTGCCATCACGAAGACGTATTGGTCAGTGTCACTCATCCTGTGAATGAGAGTGCCACCACGAAGACGGTACTGGTCAGTGTCACTCATCCTGTGAGCGAAAGTGCCACCTTAACGGCAGCACATTACAGCCCAGACAGCATGCACGTTATTACTGATTACAATTCCATCATTTGAACCATTTCATTGTAGAGATATCACTAAACTTACAATGATTCTTATCTGCAGTTATCACAGCAACAGCCTGGTTGATCAGGCTGTGATCCACCAGGAGGCCTGGTCTCAGACCGGGCCGCGGGGGCGTTGACCCCCGGAACTCTCTCCAGGTAAACTCCAGGTAAACTAGCTTTTTCAATCAGCCTTATCTACAGGTATCACTATCTTCACAATTATTTATGTTCCGTGGCCTGGTAGGCCACACACGGAGTATCCGTCCTTCGATCCCCGGCAAGGGTGGAAGTATTGGGCGTATTTCCTTACACCTGTTCACCTAGCAAGTAGGTACCTGGGTGTTAGTCGACTGGTGTGGGCGGCATCCTGGGAAACAAGAGTTAACAACCCCACTGGAAATAAAACACACAATTCTCAATGACTCACTGACTTTCTTGGGTTATCTTAGGTGGCTAACCCTCAGGGGTTAAAAATCCGGACAAAATCTTATCTTAACTGCAACAAATTCCGCCTAGCTTCGTGTATAATTTTGCAATGCTAAAGTTGAAGAATACTTTGATTATTCATGGTGAAATCAATTTTATTTTTCATTGTTCATGATGTGGTCAGTGTAACACTGTCCTCTGTAAACACATAGCATACTGGTGAGGGTGGAATAGTGACTCCAGAGCCCACCAGTGGATGGATTCCTTGAGGGACGAAGCTAACCCGGTGTGTAAGATGATTTTCGACTCTTTTGTCTGGCAGGAAACCTAAATCTTCTCCAAAACATTTCATTTCTCCCCAAAATACCTCATTTCTCCCAGTTATGCTTCATTTCATCCCTAAAGCATCATTTTTTTTCCCCTAAAACATCATTGTTCTCGCAAAAAGCACCTCATTTCTCCCCTGAAACATCATTGTTCTCGCAAAAAGCACCTCATTTCTCCCCTGAAACATCATTGTTCTCCCAAAAAGCACCTCATTTCTCCCCTAAAACATCATTGTTCTCGCAAAAACAACACCTAATTTCTCCATCAACGCCTAATTTCTTCCCTACAACATATTTCCCCCTCATTACATACTCTATTTTCCCCTCACTTCCTGTTTCTATCCCCTCCCTCTAACCTGCTCGTATCTCCCCTAAGCTCGCGTCTTCCCCTCTCCCTTACCCGGCTCCCCTCCCCTGTTTCTCTCTTCCTGTCCACTCCTCTTCTTTCTTCTTTTCTCTCATTCTCATTTTCTACCCCTTTCTTTGATCTTCCTTCCCCTTCTTCTCTTTTTCCCTCCCTTCCCCTACTTACCTGCATACCCCCTTTCCTACCTACCTACCTACCTACCTTTTCTACCTAACTACCTATCTGCCAAACCTCCCGACCTACCTATTATCTACCTACCTACCTACACCTACCTACCTACTTTCCTGCCTACATATCTCTCTGACTACCTATCTGTCTATCTACCTTTTTACTACCTGTCTACTTACATATCTCCCTACCTATCTCCTCTTATCTACTACCTACCTATCAAACCTATTTACCTACCTACCTATATATCTATCTGCTTTCCTATTTACTTATATACCTACATATCTACCTACTTACCTACCTACATATTTACATACCTACCTGCCTACCTACCTACTTATCTACCTCCCCACCTCTCTACATACCTACCTATCTATCTATCTACCCACATGCCTATTTATCTACCTACCTATCTACCTACCTGCATATTTATCTACCTACCTACTTACATATCTACGTACCTATCAGCCTACCTACCTACTTATCTACCTACCTACCTACCTATCTACCTACCCACCTATCTACATACCTACCTATCTACTTACCTACCTATCTACCTACCTGCCTATTTATCTGCCTACCTACGTACATATCTATGTATCTATCTGCCTACTTAACTACCTACCTACCTATCTACCTACCTACCTACCTATCTACCTACCTACCTACCTATCTGCCTACCAATCTACCTACGTTTCCCCCCTGGTCAAAGATCAGCTACGGGGGCGTTGACCCTCGAAAACCTCTCCAGGTATACTCCAGGTCTACCTATCTTTCCCCCTTTCCTTCCTACCTACCTATCTGTATTTTCATCTCAGCCTCCCCCACCCCCTTTCTCCCCATTTCTTTCTTTCCTCCCTATATACCCTCTTCCCCCATCTCCTTTCGCTTTTCTCTCCCTTTTCTTCTGTCCCTCCCTTCTCTCTTCTTTCTTTTTTCCCTGTGCCTTAGCCTCCCTCCTCCTCCCATATCCTCCTTCTCTCCCCCTAAGGCCAGAAGGCACTGTTGCACGAGTCACTATCTTGGCATCATATTTCCTAAGCGGGGCGTTCGAATCCCCTTTACGAAGACCTGACTTGGTCTTGCCCTTTCACGGAGGACCCGTAATTTTTAAAGAACCGGACGCCAGTAATAGTCAAAAAAACCATTAAAAGTACAAATTTGGAATATATTATTATATATATATATTATATATATATATATTATTTTATATATATATATATATTTTATTTTATATATATAATTTTTATATATATATATAATTTATTATTATATATATAATATATATATATATAAAATATATATATAATATTTTATATATTTTATATTTTTATGCAAAAAGATCACAGTAAACAGGTGATTTCAGGAATATGCAAAAACAACCACTCTGAAAGAATAGAGAATTCCCAAACGCTTTCGTGATACTCACATTATCTTGATAATGTGAGTAGTCACGAAAGCGCTTGGAATTTCTCTGTTCTTTCAGGTGGTTGTTTTTTCATTATATATATATATATAGTATATATATATATATATATATATTATATATTATTAATATATATATTTTAAATTTTTATATTTTTATTATATATATTATTTTATTTTATATATATATATAATATATATATATTATATATATTATATATATATATAAAATATACAAATTTTTTATATATATTTTATATTATATATATATATATTATATATATATATATATACTATATATTTAATATATATACAATCTTTTAGGAGTGAAAAGAGCAGAACTGTAAGTTTTGGCGGAGGATACGTGAGCATTTACGTAGAATGAAAGGGGGTTTAAAACGCTGGAACTGATGGGATCAGACAAATGTTAAAAGCAGGGGGGAATAGGTTGGGAGTGGTTGGTACTTTTGTTTAATAAATGTTGAAAGAGGGGAAGGTACCCAGTGGATTGGCGGAGAGCATGTTAGTCCCTTTATATAAAGGGAAAAAAAGGGACAAAGAGATTGTAAAAATTTATAGAGGAATAAGTTTACTGGGTATACCCGGGAAAGTATACGGTAGGGTTATAATTGAAAGAATTTTGAGGTTAAGACAGAAAGTAGGGTTGCGGCACGAACAAGGAGGTTTAGAGTGGGTAGGGGATGTGTAGATCAAGTGTTTACATTGAAAGCATATATGTGACAGTTTTAGATAAAGGTGGAAGTTTTTATTGCATTTATGGATTAGAAAAGGATATGATAGAGTGGATAGAGGAGCA
>NC_069425.1:36547113-36567113 GCF_026875155.1 Cherax quadricarinatus | reverse complement strand
AAACACACCCACGCATACAGCCTTCTCCTCTCTCCTTCCCCTCTTCCCTCTCTTCCTCCTCCTCCCCATCACTTCCCTGCACCTCCTCCTCCTCCCCCATCACTCCTCCCTGCCTGTCTTGGGCCCTGACTCATTAGGCTGCCACAACTTAGTATGACAAGTGTCATTACTGGTAGTCAGGTCACGGGGGAATAAGACCCGGTATAAGAATACCAGGAAGAGGTGTCACGGATAACCTGGTCACAGGAGAGAGAGAGAGAGAGAGAGAGAGAGAGAGGAGAGAGAGAGAGAGAGAGAGAGAGAGAGAGAGAGAGAGAGAGAGAGAGAGAGAGAGAGAGAGAGAGAGAGAGAGAGAGAGAGAGAGATCTGCTGTTAGACTACCCAAGTCTGTTATTGGTCTTCGAGGTCTTTTAAGAGGTTTCCGAGACTTTGAAGGGGGTTTTCTAAGACTTCTATGTTGCTCGTTAGGTTTAAAGCCAATCGACTTCCCATAGGTCATTAAGGCTGTTTTTCGCATGCACACCACAAGTCAACACTGCTTGATTCCCTAAAAAAAAAAATCAAACGTAAATTCACTCATATATACACCCTTCGGGGTATATACAATGAAGTTCTCATGTATATACACCGAGAGAAATATGCCCTTCTTAATATATATGTTTGATTTTAAGCGCTGGTAATTTTTTGTTTCAGGCCGTTTCTCAAAGACCTGTTATCTTTTTAATAGTAGTAGTAGTAGTAGTAGTAGTAGTAGTAGTAGTAGTAGTAGTAGTAGTAGTAGTAGTAGTAGTAGTAGTAGTAGTAGTAGTAGTAGTAATAGTAGCAGCAGTAGTAGTAGTAATAATAGTAGCAGTAGTACTAGTTTAGTAGCCGCCTAAACATCTGAGCAGAGAAACTATAGATGAGAAAGCGATGCTATTTTATTTCAATGTTTGGTTCACGAACTTATTGTCAGTTTACCGAGGTCGCGTTCCTCAGTCTGTCATACAAAGTTACCCATTACTCTGTGTGTGTGTGTGTGTGTGTGTGTGTGTGTGTGTGTGTGTGTGTGTGTGTGTGTGTGTGTGTGTGTGTGTGTGTGTGTGTGTGTGTGTGTGTGTGTGTAAGACATTTATTAACAAATTTACCTATTGAAAGCATCACCAACTGAAAAAAACCGATAAGCCACGACTTATCAAACAGGTTCACTTATTCCAATGCCTTATAAATTTAAGTCTAATTGGTTTGGATTAATATGAGCGCATTATACATATATATGTCTGAGTATAATGTGACTTGTCGGGCCCATGAAATGGACTAAAGGGCTTGATAATGAACAGAGATAATTGGCACGATAAGGCGGTTTAAAATGTTCACTAAACAGTATTATTTAGAGCCAGTTAAATATCACAGCCAAAGGTCGCTGACTAGCGTTTAAGAGTGAATGTTTTGTTTTCTAGATTGCCATTAGTTTTATTATATATATATTATATATATATATATATATATATATATATATTTATTTATATATTATATATATATATATATATATATATATATATATATATATATATATATCATATTTATCCTATCTTCTTTCATCTCCTTCCCTCTACCTTCCTCTCTTCCTTCTTCCCTTCTCTTCACATCAAACTTCTTTGATCAAAAGTCTTTGCTAGAATTATTTTAAAAATTATAATAATAATAATTAGACATAATAAAAATAAGATAATTATAAGAATATAAATAAAAGCAACTAAAATAAAAACAAAAAATAATAAAAATTATATAATAATAGTAATAAAATAATAATAATAAGTAATAATAATAATAATAATAATAATAATAATAATCTCGTGTTTTTCATGTTGTAAACATTCCCGTGAATAAAAGAAACTGCAAAAAATACATATGAAAAAAACGAGAGGACAAAAAAACACTAAGTAAACACACATCCGCGGTGATTTTTTTTTAATTTCAGAATGACGGAGGAAGAGAGATGTGTGAAGAGTTTCCCACAAGAGTGAAAATCCCTTTGTACAGCAATGTAAATTTCGACTGTATGTGCCTCTCGAATATTACGGACTTTTAATGCCTTTTTTATATATATATATATTTTGGTCTGTATGGGCAATATATGTAAATATGATTAGTGTGTGTGTGTGAGTGTGTGTGTTGTGTGTGTGTGTGTGTGTGTGTGTGTGTGTGTGTGTGTGTGTGTCACCTGTTGAGGTGTGCAGGGGTGTGTCGTGTTTATGGTCGTCTGTGTGTCTGTGTGGTATAATGCTTGTATGTGTGTGTTAGTGTGTGTGAGTGTACTTACCTTGGGCTGCAGGGTCATAGAACCAACTCTAACATCGTTCTTCATGATCACTCCCGTAATGCTCCGCGAACATGTTCTAGACTTGCCCGATTAGTCTATCCAAGGAACTGCCAAAATGAGAACCAAATAATAATCAACATTCATCATATACAACATCCGTACTAAACCTAAACCGAAACAAATTGGTTGCGTCTATACTGTAAAGCGCGCAATTATTAACACAAAGAAACTGGCCATAAATGAGAAGTTCTCAAGATGATACTAGTTGCAGAACATTTCGCTCTATGTAGAGCGAAACGTATCCCGTATCCTATCCTCACAAAGAAAGTTCAACTAGTTGTTGGTATAATGATTCGTGTCAGTAAATACATGTGAAGTATGTTCGCGGTTCTTATTACCAAGCGCTGACCCACTGTGTAATAGAAGGCAACTCTCTGTCCGCTATATTATGGGTTAATTGGGTTTAAATCCTATCGCCTGAACGATAGTTAGTAAGGCTGTATGCCACTAGTACACCACCAGTCAAGGAGATGTAATTCTTAAAACAGACCTCTCGGTGTATACATCGTCTTACCTTCTACTGTAGATTGCTAATTGAGATTCTAAAAGGCTTATGAGGCAAGATTTGCTAAGAGCTTTGTCAGAAAGTCACCATACATAAGAACGTGAGAATGGAGGAACGCTGCAGAAGGCCTACTGGCCCATACAAGGCAAACGTTTCTGTAGACTTCAGTCCGCTCTGAAAAACTTTTTTTCAGGTCATAAATAAGAGTCAGACCATGTTTACACTACGGTACTCCCTCATTTAGAGTCAGATCATGTTTACATTACGGTACTCCCTCATTTAGAGTCAGATCATGTTTACATTACGGTACTCCCTCATTTAGAGTCAGATCATGTTTACATTACGGTCCTTTAGCGTGTTAACACTGGTACTCCCTCATTTAGAGTCAGATCATGTTTACATTACGACTCTCATTTACGGTATCTTACTCACTCTCATTTAGAGTCAGATCATGTTTACATACGGTACTCCCTCATTTAAAGAGTACCGTAATCTAAACATGATCTGACTACCAATGCTGTAATCTCAAAGTTTTACTTTGAAGCTAAAATTTGCATATGTTCTCTGTACTGAGGTATTACCCATCTACATAATGTTTAACTCATCGTTAGTTTATACACATATTCTTCATTGAACCTATGTTCAACGTTTCCGAAGATTGCACATGTGTCATATTAAAATATCTGTGGGTATTACATACCTCGTGGGATATACCCTGTGGGTATGCACCTTGTGGGAAACACCTTGTGGGATGCACCTCACAATTGCAAGACCCCAGGTTCAGTGCCCTGGTATGGGGAGAAACATATGGGTACGTTCCCTTACACTCCTGCCCACCTAGCAGTTAAAATAGGTACCCATGGGTCAGCCCCCATGTTGTGGGTCTCATCGAGGGATGGGGGGAAGAAAATGTCTTAGAAAACTCCAGTTTTGCTGGTAAGTTATTTCCTGTGTAAGAAAACATTTCGCTCCTGTGTAAGAATCTCCAGTCCTGTGTAAGACAACACTCCAGTTTTGTGTAAGACAACACTCCAGTTTTGTGTAAGACAACACTCCAGTTTTGTGTAAGACAACACTCCAGTTTTGTGTAAGACAACACTCCAGTGTTTTGTGTAAGACAACACTCCAGTTTTGTGTAAGACAACACTCCAATTCTGTGTAAGACAACACTCCAGTTTTGTGTAAGAGACTCCAGTTCTGTGTAAGAGACTCCAGTTCTGTGTAAGAGACTCCAGTTCTGTGTAAGAGACTCCAGTTCTGTGTAAGAGACTCCAGTTCTGTGTAAGAGACTCCAGTTCTGTGTAAGAGACTCCAGTTCTGTGTAAGAGACTCCAGTTCTGTGTAAGAGACTCCAGTTCTGTGTAAGAGACTCCAGTTCTGTGTAAGAGACTCCAGTTCTGTGTAAGAGACTCCAGTTCTGTGTAAGAGACTCCAGTTCTGTGTAAGAGACTCCAGTTCTGTGTAAGAGACTCCAGTTCTGTGTAAGAGACTCCAGTTCTGTGTAAGAGACTCCAGTTCTGTGTAAGAGACTCCAGTTCTGTGTAAGAGACTCCAGTTCTGTGTAAGAGACTCCAGTTCTGTGTAAGAGACTCCAGTTCTGTGTAAGAGACTCCAGTACCTGATGGTAATATTCTTGTACATAACAAAAGGTAGACAAATGCCTATTGATGGTCATTAAAAAAATAACCTCAACTAAGTCTTTCTTCTCACTTTCCTCCTTCTTCCTCCTCTTATCCTCTATCCTGTTTCCTTACATTAATATTCAGGGAAAAGCGCTGAAACCATAGTGTCTCACAGCGTCTTGGGGAATAGGAAGTGCCCAGTCTCGATCCAAGGAACGGGAAGGAAGACTCCAAGACTTAGGATGAAGACCCCCTACACTTCTTAAAGGATTTTCCTCCTAACCTCCTCCTCCTCCTCCTCCTATTTTTCTTCTTGTTATCCTTCTGCTCTTCTTCCCTTCCCTTCCCTTCCTCTTTCTCCTTCTCCTCCTCCTACTTTTTCTTCTTGTTATTCTTCTGCTCTTCTTCTCTTCCCTTCCTCTTTATCTTTCTCCTCCTCCTATTCTTTCTCCTTGCTATCCTTCTGTTCTTCTTCCCTTCCCTTCCTCCTTCTTCTCCTCCTTCTCTAAATCTCTTCGGTGAAGTATTGAAACCTTGGTATTAAGAGATCCAATGCGATACAATCTTTACTAGTGTCTAAGAATCCTTTTGAAAGGGTGGCCCCTGGGGAGCAGGGGTGGGGGAGTGGGAAGGAGAAAAGGGTGGGGGGTTGTGAGGCGGTGAGGGGGGGAGGGGGAGGTGGTAGAAGGGGTGGTAGGGTGTTATGGCTATGCGGGTCACTAGCAGCAACAGTCTGGTTGTCAGAACCCTGGAAAGCAGTCACAGGGGAACCACGGGTATAATCTCTTCTCTACTGACCACACGTTTCGCACACTGGTCATATGTAACTGTTGATGTTTTGCCTGCGACGTCACGGGTTACCTGTCAGCCATGTTGAACGTACAGACATACTGACAACCACGTACAAGAGTCTTCATCAAGTACGTGTTGAAAATGTGAGTAGATACATATGTGTGTGTGTGTGTGTGTGTGTGTGTGTGTGTGTGTGTGTGTGTGTGTGTGTGTGTGTGTGTGTGTGTGTGTGTGTGTGTGTGTGTGTGTGTGTGTGTGTGTCATGAGTGGTAGGAGAGGATTTACATATGTGGTAACGTGAGCACACACACACACGCACACAAATACATAATTAACAAAATACAAAAACTGAGTGAAATATTGTATTAAAAATAATCTGCTTTACGTTATTTTGTATCAGTCGCAAGTGCTTACTACTGACGCAGTCTTGCTACACAGTCCTATACAAGGTACAGGTGTCTATCGAGGCGGCTTTTATAAGGTTTCAGATCCTTTTCTCATGCCGGAAGATACTGTTCACTACGTAGTGACATAAATTATAAGTTTCTTACCTTTGATATACCTTTGAAGAGTTTCGAGAGCTTCTCTACTCTCTGAGCCCGGCCATGGGCCAGGCTCGCCTGGTGCTTGCCTGTTGCTGCTGGAGGCCCGCTGCCCCACATATCCATCACAGCCTGGTTGATCTGGCACCTAGTGAAGATACTTCTTGTATGGTTTATCAAGACGATTCGTCAGGAATCGCGTCCAATATGGCTGAGAGGCATAAATCAGCCAACCTTAGCGAAGTGACTCCAGAATTATGAGCTGTGGTCGGAAGATCTCAAGTCCTTGATGAGAAACCAAGATGGTTATCACTGGGTTATCACTGACAAATGAAACACCACCTCCACCAAAATACCACCTCGGGGTAACTCCGTGCCCACGGTAACCAGAAACTTGACAATCCGTGAATTTCATACTAATATAGCAACCAGATTAGAGACACGATATTGTCATCCACTCGGTCTTTTACAACCCCCATCCCATCCCTTAAGCCTAAACACACACACACACACACACACACACACACACACACACCACACACACACAGCTAATGAACCAACAGTGGAATGTTTGATCTACAGATATCTTCATCGCTCTGCTGAAGTCTCCCAGATCAGGTTGACACATTTCATTACATTATAAGAAATCCATTCACTGTGATGGAATATGACAGAGAAACCCTTCCTGTGTGATGGAATATAACAGGGAAATCCATTCAGTGTGATGGAATATGACATGGTAAACCCATGCTGTGTGGTGGAATATGACAGGGAAACCCATGCTGTGTGATGGAATATGACAGGGAAACCCATCCTGTGTGATAGAATATGACAGGGAAACCCATCCCGTGTGATGGAATATGACAGGGAAACCCATGCTGTGTGATGGAATATGACAGGGAAACCCATCCTGTGTGATAGAATATGACAGGGAAACCCATCCCGTGTGATGGAATATGACAGGGAAACCCATCCTGTGTGATAGAATATGACAGGGAAACCCATCCCGTGTGATGGAATATGACAGGGAAACCCATGCTGTGTGATGGAATATGACAGGGAAACCCATCCTGTGTGATAGAATATGACAGGAAAACCCATGCTGTGTGATGGAATATGACAGGGAAACCCATCCCGTGTGATGGAATATGACAGGGAGACCCATGCTGTGTGATGGAATATGACAGGGAAACCCATGCTGTGTGATGGAATATGACAGAGAAACCCATGCTGTGTGATGGAATATGACAGGATAAACCCACCCTGTGTGAAGGAATATGACGGAAACCATCCCGTGTGATGGAATATGACAGGGAAACCCATGCTGTGTGATGGAATATGACAGGATAAACCCATCCTGTGTGATGGAATATGACAGAGAAACCCATGCTGTGTGATGGAATATGACAGGGAAACCCATCCTGTGTGATGGAATATGACAGAGAAATCCATGCTGTGTAATGGAATATGAGAGGATAAACCCATCCTGTGCGATGGAATATGACAGGGAAACCCATCCCGTGTGATGGAATATGACAGGGAGACCCATGCTGTGTGATGGAATATGACAGGATAAACCCATCCCGTGTGATGGAATATGACAGGGAAACCCATCCCATGTGATGGAATATGACAGGGAAACCCATCCTGTGTGATGGAATATGACAGGAAAACCCATCCTGTGTGATAGAATATGACAGGGAAACCCATTATGTGTAATGGAATATGACAGGGTAAACCCGTGCTAATGGGAGATTTCAACTATAGACAGATTGACTGGAGCAATTTGACAGGAAATTTAGAGTCGGGTGACTTTCTTGATTCGATCCAGGATTGTTTTTTAAAACAGTTTGTGACAGAGCCAACTAGGGGAAATAACCTCCTTGACTTGGTTCTTGCCAGTAGGGAAACACTAATTAATAATCTTGAGGTTAATGATGAGCTTGGGGAGAGTGATCACAAATCACTCAGTTTTAACATATTATGGAATTCCCCTAATAATGGCAATCAAGTCTCCGTCCCTGACTTTCGCTTGGCTGATTCATAGGACTGAAAAATTACTTAGGTGGGCTGAACTGGATAATGACCTGACTAAGGGTCAGGTAGGTGGTGATGGTTGCCGATATGATGCTTTCCAGGGCATAGTTCTAGCTGCTCAGTCAAATTATGTTCCAAATAGGGAAATCAGATCAAACAAAAATGATCCTAAATGGTATGAAACAATAGATTAAAATATCTGATTGGTCAAAGAGAGGCATATATAGGCAAATCAAAAGAGGAGAGGGGCAATTAAGAAATCGATATATTCAGTTAAAGAGAGAAATAAAAAAGGGAATTAGAAAAGCAAAAAGAGATTATGAGGTTAAAGTTGCAAGAGAATCGAAGACTAAACCAAAAGGATTCTTTCAGGTATACAGAAAGTAAGATCAGGGACAAGATAGGCCCACTCAAAAGTTCCTCGGGTCAGCTCACTGACAGTGATAAGGAAATGTGTAGAATTTTTAACACATACTTCCTCTCAGTTTTTACACAGGAGGATACCAGTGATATTCCAGTAATGATAAATTATGTAGAACAGGACGATAATAAACTGTGCACTATTAGGGTCACAAGTGACATGGTCCTTAGGCAAATAGATAAATTAAAACCTAACAAATCCCCAGGCCCTGATGAACTGTATGCAAGGGTTCTAAAGGAATGTAAAGAGGAGCTTAGCACACCTTTGGCTTAATCTTTTCAACATATCACTACAAACTGGCATGGTGCCAGTAAGTGGAAAATGGCAAATGTGATACCTATTTTCAAAACAGGTGACAGGTCCTTAGCTTCGAACTATAGACCAATAAGCCTAACCTCCATAGTGGGAAAATTTATGGAATCAATAATTGCCGAGGCAGTTCGTAGCCACTTGAAAAGCATAAATTAATCAACGAATCTCAGCATGGTTTTACAAAGGGGCGTTCCTGCCTTACGAATTTATTAACTTTTTTTCACTAAGGTATTTGAGGAGGTAGATCATGGTAATGAATATGATATTGTGTATATGGACTTCAGTAAGGCTTTTGACAGGGTCCCACATCAGAGACTATTGAGGAAAATTAAAGCACATGGAATAGGAGGAGAAATTTTTTCCTGGATGAGTCATGGTTGACAATAGGCAGCAGAGAGTTTGCATAAATGGGGAGAAATCAGAGTGGGGAAGCGTCACGAGCGGTGTTCCACAGGGTCAGTGTTGGGCCCCTGCTGTTCACATCTACATAAACGACATAGATGAGGGCATAAAGAGCGACATCGGCAAGTTTGCCGATGACACCAAATAGGCCGTCGAATTCATTCTGACGAGGACATTCGAGCACTCCAGGAAGATTTGAATAGACTGATGCAGTGGTCGGAGAAGTGGCAGATGCAGTTTAATATAGACAAATGCAAGTTCTAAATGTTGGACAGGACAATAACCATGCCACATATAAACTAAATAATGTAGATCTTAATATTACGGATTGCGAAAAAGATTTAGGAGTTCTGGTTAGCAGTAATCTGAAACCAAGACAACAGTGCATAAGTGTTCGCAATAAAGCTAATAGAATCCTTGGCTTCATATCAAGAAGCATAAATTAATAGGAGTCCTCAGGTTGTTCTTCAACTATATACATCCTTGGTTAGGCCTCATTTAGATTATGCTGCACAGTTTTGGTCATACCGTATTACAGAATGGATATAAATTCTCTGGAAAATGTACAAAGGAGGATGACAAAGATGATCCCATGTATCAGAAACCTTCCCTATGAGGATAGACTAAGGGCCCTGAATCTGCACTCTCTAGAAAGACGTAGAATTAGGGGGGATATGATTGAGGTGTATAAGTGAAGACAGGAATAAATAAAGGGGATGTTTAAAAAGTGTGCTGAAAATATCTAGCCTAGACAGGACTCGCAGCAATGGTTTTAAGTTGGAAAAATTCAGATTCAGGAAGGATATAGGAAAGTACTGGTGAGTTGTGGATGAGTGGAACAAACTCCCAAGTACCGTTATAGAGGCCAGAACGTTGTGTAGCTTTAAAAATAGGTTGGATAAATACATGAGTAGATGTGGGTGGGTGTGAGTTAGACCTGATAGCTTGTGCTAACAGGTCGGTTGCCGTGTTCCTCCCTTAAGTCAATGTGACCTGACCTGACTAGGTTGGGTGCATTGGCTTAAGCCGGTAGGAGACTTGGACCTGCCTCGCATGGGCCAGTAGGCCTTCTGCAGTGTTCCTTCGTTCTTATGTTCTTATGTTCTTATGTTCTTATGACAGAATATGACAGGGAAACCCATCCTGTGTGATAGAATATGACAGGGAAACCCATCCTGTGTGACTGAATATGACAGGGAAGCCCATCCTGTGTGATGGAATATGACAGGGAAACCCATGCTGTGTGATGGAATATGACAGGGAAAACCATCTGTGTGATGGAATATGACAGGGAAAACCATCTGTGTGATGGAATATGAGAAGGTAAACCCATCCAGTGTGATGGAATATGACAGAGGAAAATAGCTAGCTTTAGTTCTCTCTATGTAATATTCACATAAGCCAGGGTAGCAACACACTATGGGTGTACCCACAATGTAACTCATAAGAACATAAGAAAGAACGAACACTGCAGCAGGCCTACTGGCCCATGCGAGGCAGGTCCATGTCAGCCCCTACCCCCTCCCCCGGCTTAAACCAATGATCCATAGAATTCAACAGTCGAAAATAAACAAGGGGACACTGTCATTGTGTTGACAACTTGCTAAACATTCCCTTGCAATCGAGGCATTTAAAAATGTCATCTAGGTACCAGGAAGGAAGTTCGTCTCTCACCAGAGCGAACGAAATTAAACAAGGAGCGACATTTTGTAAGTTATTATCATTATTGTTATTATT
The DNA here is from genome assembly GCF_026875155.1 of Cherax quadricarinatus. NCBI lineage: Eukaryota > Metazoa > Arthropoda > Malacostraca > Decapoda > Parastacidae > Cherax > Cherax quadricarinatus. Next base: position 36,556,381 of record NC_069425.1, on the reverse strand, counting down.
AATATTGTTATTATTATTATTGTTATTATTATTATTATTATTATTATTTTATTATTGTTATTATTATTATTGTTATTTTATTATTGTTATTATTATTAATTATTCTAGTTATTATTATTATTATTATTATTATTATCATTATTATTGTTGTTTTATTGTTATTGTTGTTATTATTATTAATTATTATTCTAGTTATTATTATTATTATTATTATTATTATTATTATTATTATTATTATTATTATTATTATTATTATTATTGTTATTGTTGTTATTATTAATATGATTATTATTGTTATTATTATTTTTTTTATTATTGTTGTTGCTGCTATTATTATTGTTATTATTATTATTATTATTATTATTATTATTATTATTATTATTATTATTATTACTATTATTATAAAGTGCTAAAAATAAAAAAGTTCATTGAACTCAGTGATTTTAGTCAAGTTTTTACAGGTAGAGGTATCCCAGAAAACATTCACAGGTATATTTTAGGGATATCACAGTGAAAAGGTGTCAGGAGACGTCAGGAGGGTGTCAGGGGGACGGTGTCACAAGATATCAGGGGGTGTCGGGAGGAAAGGTGTTGAGGGGAGGTGTCACGGGGGAGGATGCAAACAACGCCACTTGCTGCACCGAAACGTACACATCACGAACGTGCGTGTGTCTGCGTTCGTGAAAAAATGTGTTCATTAGGAACAAATATACGTGCATCTATGTATGCGTGTCCTTATTTACGTCACTTCTTACGTACGTGTGTGTTAAGTACTACACGTACGTATCCACGTACGTGAATGCATATGTACCTGTTATTTTGTGTATGTTTAAGTGGGAACTATTTATTTTTTTTACACAGATTAATATTACAGGCTTTAGCCTGTAATATTAATCTGTGTAATATATTAATCTGCTATCCTACCTTGAATCAGCTCAAAGCCTCAGAAGTGAGGTATACTACCACCCCAGGATGCCACCCACAACTGTCGACTAGCACCCAGGTACCTACTTACCGCTAGGTGAACAGGGGAAGCGGGTATAAGGAAACACGGGAATCGAACCCCGGTCACTCGGTATGTAAGCCACTGAACACCCTGAGGGTGGCTCGTGGCCTGGTAGGCAAAGTTCGATTCCCGGGAAAGGTGGAAGCACTGGGCGTGTTTCCTTACACCGGTTGTCCATGTTCAACCATCAGTAAAATGGTTACCTGGGTATTAATCGACTGGTGTGGGTCGCATCCTGGGGACAAAATTAACCTAATTTGCCCTAATTCTGCATAACACCCAGGTATACTCTAGGTATAACAAGGGGCTTTCTGTATAGTAGTATGTCACTGATGTCAGCTAGGAGGCCTGGTCACAGACCGGGCCGCGGGGGCGTTGACCCCCGGAACTCTCTCCAGGTAAACTCCAGGTAGGACTGTATACCATGTACATGTAACTGTGAAGATATTATTATTATTATTATTATTATTATTATTATTATTATTATTATTGTTATTATTATTATTATTATTATTATTATTATTATTGTTATTATTATTATTATTATTATCATTATTATTATTATTATTATTATTATTATTATTATTATTATTGTTATATTATTATTATTACTATTATTATTATTATTATTATTATTATTATTATTATTATTATTTTATTATTCTCCCCTCGCTTCTCCCCCCTCAACAGCGAAGTGATTACCCCCCAACAGAGAGATAATTACCCCTTCAACAGCGAAGTAATTAAGGACCAAGCTAGCAAGGCTAATTACTACTCATTCCTGGAAATGTAAATGTTACCCGGGTAATTTGCATAAAAAAACTCGTTCTCTCAGACAACGCCGCTTAACACAGCTGAAAAAAAAATACTTTTAAATCTTTCCCCTCTCTCCCAATACATTAAACCTCTGTATTAAAAATACGTGTGTGTGTATATCTTTTATCACATAGCTGGGCGAAACGTGGCTATGTAGATTTTTTTTGTGGGGAGGGGGGCATGTGCTATGTCCAGCTATTTGGTCCTGCTGCTGGCCGCTGTCACCAACAACTCGGTTGACCAGGTGTATTTCGGATTGAATTAGGGAAACTCTCTCCGGGGGTGAAGGAGCACCTGTGTCTCTACATCAGGTTGCGTGGTTTTTGAGAGCCTGTTCAGCCAGGCTGTTGCTCTTTGCAGGTCGCTGGCCATGCACACACAGCCATAACAACGTGGTTGTTCTGGCACTTGGTGGAGTTAATTATCCAGTTTCTGAAAGCATTTTTGTCCCAGAAAGATTTGTGATATGTGATGGATGGCAGCAGTGACCGGCAAGCTGGTCACTGTATAAGGTCATCACTGCAGGCATCGTGACACACGGTCAAGCTAGTTAAAAAATTTAATTGGAAAGTGCCAAGAATGAGTTTGCCTAAACCTTTGGAGATCCCAACCCCCGTGGGCCAACACTAGCGATTCATTTGCCAAGAAAGAACTGGGCTTTAAAGCATTTTCCTAAGAAAATAGTGCTAATATTTAGAAACAGTGCCAAAGAAAAAGCACTGTAAACCCTGCAGTGATAAAGTTTTTTTTGCTATTAGGGGGCGCGCACAACAAGACAAAATTCACGGGTTAATTAACAGTGCCCGGAAATTAAAAACTTCCCCAGTGTGGGCACAAACCATTTGCCAAGAAGTTCGCTTTTCCACTAGGCCAGGATGCCATTTATAAAATCTTTTTAAATTTTGGTACCTTACCTATTTAGGGTTGCAAGGGCCCGATTAAAAGCTCCTGACAAGGGGTGTGTGTTGAATATCATCAAATTTGGGTGGTTGAAAGGGGGTGGGAGTCACAGCTCCGGGACTTTGGTGTGCGGTTCAGCGGGCAGACCTTTGGCCCAGGCGTTCCTTTCTTATACATTATATATATATATATATATATATAATTTATAATAATAATTTTTATATATAAAATATATATATATATATTATAAAATTTTTATAATTTATAAAAATTCCTTTTCGGGGAAATTTTTTTTTCCTATCACCCTTCTCTTACTGATTCCTTCGAATTTTTTTTTACAGTCTGTGTTCTTCTGGGGCCTAATTATTTTTTTGGCCCCCCTTTTTCATTACAACCATTTAAATTTTACATTACATTCCATCAACCATTTATCGCCCCGTTTTTTAACTTATCCGGTCATTTTGAAAAAGTTTTTACACCCTTTTCCCCTTTTTATTTTTACCCTAAGTTTTTTGGATCATCCGTAAAAAAAACGCTTAGTTTTGTGTTTTCCTTTCGGGCAAAACTTAAATTTTACACAAAAAATTTTATTGGGGAAAAGAGAAATGACAGAATTTTGGAGGTGCTGAAAAAAAACGCAGGAAGGGAAAAACCCCATTTATCTTTTAAAACGTTTTTGACAAATACGATTATGCACACAAGGGGAAAAGCAGGCAAAGGGAAATATTCAAATTTTTTGAGAGAGAGAACACAAAGAACATAATTAAACGAGCAAAATGCAACATTAATGAGGAAAAAAGCACTTTCCCCCAAAGGCACTGTCCTGGGCCCTTAAACTGCTTCTTGCCCCCTCATACCAGATGTACATAAAAACATTCGCCACGATTTCACGTCTTCTGCAGTTTGAAAACCAAATTTAAAAGCAAAAAAACCCACCTTGGTAGAAAAAAAAAAATAAAAAGAAGTTTCAAAAAGGGAAAAGCCCCTTCCCAGTAGGCGGTGGGAAGGGGGCCCAAAATTTCCCCCAACTGTTTGATAGGGGGAAAGAATAAAGATTTAAAAAGGGACCCTGTTTACATTTTTAACATAACGCAAGGGGGATCTTCAAACGAAGACCAGCAGGGTTACGGGATGCAGTAATTTATGTTAGGAGACCTAATTTCCCTAAAAAAAAATTTCAGCAAAATTTCCCCGCAGCCAGGAAAATGTTTGGGGGGGATAATGAGAATGTCAGAACTGGGGAAAAACAGTCCCAAATGGGGGTGGTCTATTCAAATCATTTTTGCCCCTCTCCTCTTTTTAGAGTTTTGGTTTAGTGTTTACTTTAAAAAAAAAAATGGGACATCCTAATTCGAGGGGCGAGGGAAAGTAAAATTAAGAGTGAAAGGGAGAAATTTTAAACCCAATTTAAAAAGAAAAAATTTTTTGAAAAAATTTGAATTCCCTTTTAAATTTCAGGACAAAACACATATTCGTCCCCCTTGCTTAACGACTCCAGTATTTAATGGCGGGTTTGGTGTCTTAAAGCCGGAAAATATTAAAGAACTTCCCTTTTTATTTTACTGAAATCTCAAAAATTTTAGCGCCCCGGGCCCACACACCACCCCATTTGCCAGTTTAAACACCAAAAAGAGAAAAGAAACAGGGAGGGAAGAAGAAAGGATTTGTTCTCAATCACCTTCAAGACTCCCAACAAAAGGAGATTTGGGCCCTTTAAAAAAGGTTTCCCAAAAAAAAGGATTTTGGCTGTTGGCTCGGGGCACCCCCCAGAAGAAAGGCCGGATTGCCCGGGTCCCCACCCCGCCCCCCGTGCCCCCCACACACCCCCTTTGACCCCCATAAAGGGGGCATTCATGGCCAGGGGGGGGGAACTGGCGGGGGGGATAGGGGATCCACTTGCTGTGCGCGCGGCGCACACCCCCAAAACACACCACACCCACACCCCAACACACACACATCACACCCCAAAACATACACACCCCCAAAACACACACACACCCACACACACAAAAAACACACACCCACACACAAAAAACCCCACACACGCACGCCCCAACCCCAACAACAATCCACCTCTTGTGGGGGGGGGAAAAGGCGGAGTGATGGAGGGGGGGAGAGAGAGGAGAGCGAGAGAGAGAGAGACGGGAGAACGGGGAGGAGACTAGAGGGGGGGTGGCCACCAGGGGCCAAACTTTCCAAAAAGGGAAAAGCAACAATAGGGCCTGAGGGACAAAATGGGGGTTGCTTTTTCCCCACCCTCGCAGACAATTGCGGGGGGCCTGGGTATGCCCCCCGGGGAGTTTTAAAGGGGAGGGCGATGGGTCGTGCCATGGGATGTGCCACGGGGGGGTGTCATGGGGAGTTCCATAAGAAGTGCCAGGGGGCTGTGCCATGGGGAGTGCCAGGGGGGCCGTGTCTTTGATGCCATGGGGGAGTGCTAGGGGGATTGCCAGGGGCCGTGCTATGGGGGATGCCATGGGGGTGCCATGAGCCTTTGTTTCGGGGGGAGGGGCCAGGGGGAGAGTGTCCATGGGGGGCCGGGGCATTTATTAGGGGGTTTTTGAGTCCCCAGTTGGTGCCAAATTGTGCCTGTTTTTTGTAGGGGGCCCGGGGGTAGGGGGGGATGCTTGTTGTTTTTGGGTTGCGTGTTTGTTGTCAGGGTTTTGATGGGGTTTTGCGGGTGATTATTTTTGTAGTATAGTAGAAAGTAGTAGTAGAAATTTTAGTATAGAAAGACTATTTTGTAGTAGTAGTGAAAGTATTGTAGTGTAGTAGTAGAAATATTGTTTTAGTATTTTAGTAGTAGTAGTATTTGTGAAAAGTACTATTATTAGTATTTGGGGTAGTAGTAGTATATATTTTGTACTAGTAGTATTTGTAGTATAGTAGTAGTATTTTGTAGAAACAGTGAAGTAGTAGTAGTTAGTTTATTAGTAAAGTAGTAAGTAGTAGTAGTAGTAGTAGTATTTGAGTAGTAGTAGTAGTTGTATAGTATTATTTAGTAAGTAGTAGTAGTATTTTATATTTTGTATTACTAGTAGCAGTAGTATTTAGTATTTCTAGTGTAGAATAGTAGTAGTAGTAGTACTAGTAGTAGTAAAGAGTAGTAGTAGTAGTAGTAGTAGTTGTTTTAGTGTAGTAGTAGTAGTAGTAGGAAGTAGGAATTAAATTTGTTGAGAGGGAAAAAATGTATTTGTTTATAATTTGTGATAAAAAAAATTAATAATAAAAAAATAATAATAATAATAATAATAAAAAAATTAATTATAATAAAATAATAATAGAATAATAATAATAATAATAATAATAATTAATAATAATAATAATAATAAAAAATAATAAAAATTTAAAAATAAAAAAGGGGTTTGTATAGAAGAGAAGAAAAACAAGAAGACAAAGAAGAAAAAAACCCCGAAAAAATTTTTAAATTTTTATTTTCTAAGATAAAAGGGAAAAATTCTGGAAAATCTGGAGGGTTTGGGTTCGGTTTTTAAAAAAGAAAAAGCCCTTGGGAAGATGCCGAAAAATTTTCCCACGGAAAAAAAAGAAATCGATGCCCCGGGAAAAAAACCAAGAGATGATTCGGGAAAGTGTATGGGGCCCAAAGGGACTTTTTTAACCACCCTCCTTCATGAAAAGGGGAAAAGTAGAAACGCCCCCCGGGCTGTCTTCTGGGAGGAAACTTTTTTAATTTTTTTTTTTTAATTTTATTTTTTTTTTTACCCGGGTTTGGGGGTGAAAAATTAGTGATCTTTATGTGGCGTTTCCCAAACCCAACCGGGTTGACCATTTTCAGGGGGCCCTTGGGTTTTGGGACCGGCCGTGGGGGGGGGGGGACCCTCGAAATCGTCTTCGGGAAAAACTTTAAGTAAATACCCCCGGGACAACGGAAGAGAAAAAGGGGGGGGGGTTAGAAAGAGGATCAAGTGGGGGGGAGTGCCCAAAAAGACTATTGGCAAATGGCACCCAGGAAAAAATGAACGTCAAGTTATATATTTGGCCAAAATGAGTTTCCGTTTAAGGGGTTATCGTTTGGCAGCCACCAAAGGGCAGGGAGGGAAGAGAGAGAGAGAAGGGGAGAGAAGAGAGAGGGGAGAGAAGAGAGAAGAGAGAGAGAGAGAGAAGAGAGAGGGGAGGGAAAAAGGGGGGGGGGAAGAGGAGAGAGAAGGGGGGAAGGGGAGAGAGAGGGAGGAGAAAAAAAGGGGGGAGGGGGAGAGAGGGAGGGAGAGAAGGGGAGGGGGGAAAAAGAGAGGGGAGAGAGAGAAGAGAGAGAGAGAAAAGAGAGAGAAAAGGGGAGGGGGGAAGGGAAATTTTAAGAAGAGAAGGAAAAGGGGGAAGAAGAAGAAACAAAGGGGGGGGGGAGTAAGAAAAAGGAAAATGGGGGGGGGAAGAAGGGGAAAGGGAAAGGAAAAGGGGGAAGGGAAAAGGAAGAGGGAAAGGTGGGACAAAGAACCCAAAGAAGGGAAAAAGGGGAAAAAAAAAGGAAAAGAAAAAGGAAAAAAGGAAAAAAGGGAAAGGGGGGAAAAAAAAGAAGGGAAAAAGAGGAAAAAGGAATGCGGAACGAATTAAAAAAAAGGAGGAAAAAAAGAACAAAGGAAAGGAACAAAGGGAAAAAAGAAGGGAAAAAAAGTAAACATGGGGCCAGTTATTGGAAAGCGGGCCCAAAGACCTTCTTAAAACTCCCTTTTGGGGCCAAGCCTTTTTCCCCTGCATTTTTAAAGACTATGTACTCTGAGGTTTTACTTATTTCCCAAAAGGGAAAGCCCGTTTTTCCCCTAAGTTTCTCAAACCCCCAGCTTTCGCTGGGATCAACCTGGGGAAAAAACCCATGGCGGTTACATTTGCTTTTTTAAAAAAATAAAAAATGATTTAAGTCTCTAGAAAACCCTGATTTGGGAAACTGAAGAAAATTTGGGAAGAATAAGGGAGAGTGTTGGTACCCGGGGGTGAAAGGGTGATTACTTGGATGAAATTCGATTTCAAACTGACTATGAAGGGAAACCCGTGATAAATCTCGCAAAAAAGAGGCCAGGGAAACCGACAACATTAGGGCGTATCTCACAGCTGTTTTTACAGTAGAGGTTGCGAGTACAATGGCACAAGTGCGCGAAAATCCTTGAAAATTTTCCAGTTTCTTGCGCTTTCCTTTTCTCGTCTCCCCCTCGACTTTTTTAAAAAAAAGAGAGAAAAAACAAGAGAAACCCCCTCTCGTCTGGGCCGGGTTAAGAGATCTGGGCCTTCTAGTAAAGACTTCAACACCGAAGGGAAAATTTTTTGGGGCCTTTCTGCTATTTACAAAATCGTGTTGTTTTTTTCCACACTTTGGGGTCTACTTGGGTCCCGCTAGGGAAAGAGCTTTGCACAAGGGGCGGGCAGCCCCAACAGCAGCTACACTCTGGCTGTAACCTTTTCAAAAACATCACTTTTTTTTTAATCATTTTATTCCCAGAATTTACCCAGTCCCCGGGAAAATGTTGTTTAAAAATTTTTTGGGCCCAAGAAATAAAGTCCCCGGTTTACCAAACGTTATTACGGCCCCCCAGGGTGGCTCCAAATTTTCAGACTAAACTTGGCCCCGTTACAGACTATCCTGGACACCCCTTTTCAGACTATCCCGGGGCACACTTACATACGGAAATGGTTTTTTTGGTCCGAACAAGAAGTCCTTGTTGGGCCAAAAATTTTTCCCTTAAAAAAATGTCTTGATCAGCCCCCTACTGTCCCCCCTTACCCACAAAAAAATATTAATGGAAGCCTCGTAGAGTTTTTTGAAAAAGGGAAAACCAAAAATCCCCCTTTTCCGCAGGGGTTTCTTGATCAACTAGGGGGTTTTGATGATGTTGTGGGGTGCTGGGCCCGGGCCCCCCCAGAGGGAACAGGGCCCGGTCGACCAGGAGGTTCAAGGTATTTTAAAGTTTCTCACTTTTCCATTCATTTTATGCAATAAAATCGCAAAAGACGATTTTAAAAATGCAGAACATCCACATGGGGGGGTGGAAAAACTTTTTGGATTAGATCCTTTACACCTCGGGGCGTCGTCAGGAGCAAAAAGCAGTGTTTTCGGACAGCAACAGATAAGAAGGAAATTTTATGGGCTAGGCCCGAACGTAAACAGTGGCGGCCCCTGTTGATACCCTTCTGCCTTGACTCAGAGAATTTTTCCCCCCTATCCCGTTTCTGTCTTGAAATATTGCTACTCCTGACGACGCATGAAAAGTGTGGGAAAAATCCAAGCTAAAGACTTCCATCACCGAAGGGCTTGTTTTTTTCAAAGCCCAAGGGATGGTTTTCATATGGTTTTCAGTTTTCTTGCACGATGGTACACAGACAAGAAAAATTTGTTTTAAAAATAGAACAGAGATTCCCCAAATTTTTTCCCAAAACCCATCACACTTTTTTTTTTTTTTTAACTAAAATCTTTGAAACTCTGGGAAAAAACCTTCTATAAAAACTTTATCTATTTTTGAAAAAAAAAAAAATTTGAATGTACTGGAAATTTAAAGTCAGAAAAAAAAAATTGACAATTTTATCTACTTTCTGGATGAT
>NC_069425.1:36517113-36542113 GCF_026875155.1 Cherax quadricarinatus | reverse complement strand
GTTTCGCTCCAGGAGCTTGGTCAAGCTAGTTGGCAGTAAAACACGAGACATTAGTTGCAGTTGTGGCCATATCCTAATGATTTTATTCGTTGTTGGGATATTTCTGCCCTCCTTTTCCTCTACTCCTCCCCTCTTCTCTCCCCTCCTTGAAACCACACCTTTCTCTTCTCGCTCCTTCTACCAGTCCATCTCACCGCCTCTCAATCTCGAACCCTATATCTTTCAATTCTTACAATCTGTCATGATTTTTTTTGCGGGAACTTGTCGCTCTAATTCTTGACGTAATTGTTATGATTTTTTTTTAAAATTACATTGTTAATTATTTGATGTTATAGTTTGCAAGGCATAATGTTTCGAAGATACTTAAATGTATGTAATATATATATATATATATATATATATAATATGTATGATGTAATGTAGTAGATGTATGAAATGTATGTATGTATATTGGAGAGCCAGAGGGAGGGTAGTAAGATGTACAGTGCGTAGGAGTCAGTAGTGGGCAGAAATATGGGGAGATAAGAGCGGATATGAGTTCCACATTTGAGTCCAATACACAGACCAAAGTCCCACTTTTTTGCAGTTTGCGGAGTGGACAAGAGTCACTTCCCCCCCTCATTCTGGAGTACGTGGGAGGGGTGGCTAGAGGTTATAGAGGAGTCAAAGAAAGAAACCATGGGGGTTTGCCAAGGGGTTAAACCCGAGTAAAGGCAATTCCTGCGATGGTACCAGTGAGGTGGAGAGAATTTCTAATCTCCACGAGCTGTTGCTGTCTACTCGCAGGGAACCATTTCTCACACCACCTGTGGCCCCTACGGGTTTAGCAAAATTTTTAAATACACACAATGATAATAATAATAATATATAAAATAATAATAAATAATTAATATAATAATAATAATAATTAAAATAACGATCATAAAGCTAATAATAATAATATTATAATAAACGTTTATAACCGTTTAAATAATAATATATAATAATAATATAATATAAAATAATAATATAATAATAATAATAATAATCATATAATATAAACGTTTAACGATAATAATTAAAATAATAATAATAAAATAATAATAATAATAATAATAGCGCTTATAACGTTAATAATAATAATAATAATAATTTCAATAAAATAATAATAATACTATAATAATAATAATAATAATAATGTATAATAATAAAAAAAAATAGTAATTAATAATATTAATAATAATAATAACTTAATGTAACAATAATAATATAATAATAAAACAATAATAATAATAATAATAATAATAATGCTTAAAATGATTAAGAGCAATATTTATTAAGAGTAAATAAAATACTAATCATAATAAATACCTGTCACAAATTATAAAATGTCTCGGTCTGACTGGTAAACTCAGAGAAATAATAAAAAACAACAACTGTGTTGTCCGTCCATTTGTTTGGTCAGCTTTGTAAGAAATCACTTGTTTTCCCCCACCGGGGACCCGTCTACAACAGTGCTGTCACCCGTCTACCAACAGTGCTGTTCACCCGCTCACAACAGTGCTGTCACCCGTCTACAACAGTGCTGTCACCCGTCTACAACAGTGCTGTCACCCGTCTACAACAGTGCTGTCACCCGTCTACAACAGTGCTGTCACCCGTCTACAACAGTGCTGTCACCCGTCTACAACAGTGTGTCACCCGTCTACAACAGTGCTGTCACCCGTCTACAACAACAGGTGCGTTAAAACCCGTCTACAAACATGCTGTCACCCGCCCTACAACAGTGTTGTCCCGTCCACAACAGTGCTGTCACACGTCCACAACAGTGTTGTTACCCGTCCAGAACAGTGCTGTCACCCGTCTACAACAGTGCGGTCACCCGTCTACAACAGTGCTGTCACCCGTCTACAACAGTGTTGTCACACGTCCACAGCAGTGCTGTCACACGTCCACAACAGTGTTGTTACCCGTCCAGAACAGTGCTGTCACCCGTCCAGAACAGTGCTGTCACACGTCCACAACAGTGTTGTTACCCGTCCAGAACAGTGCTGTCACCCGTCCAGAACAGTGCTGTCACCCGCCCACAACAGTGTTGTCACCCGTCCATAATAGTGGTGTCACACGTCCACAACAGTGTTGTCACACTTCCACAACAGTGTTGTTACCCGTCCAGAACAGTGCTGTCACCCGTCCAGAACAGTGCTGTCACCCGTCCACAACAGTGCTGTCACCCGTCCACAACAGTTCTGTCACTCGTCCATAACAGTGCTGTTACCCGTCCACAACAGTGCTGTCACCCGTCCACAACAGTGCTGTCACCCGTCCACAACAGTGCTGTCATTCGTCCACAACAGTGTTGTCACACGTCCGAAACAGTGCTGTCACCCGTCCAGAACAGTGCTGTCACCCGTCCATAATAGTGCGTCACACGTCCACAACAGTGTTGTCACACGTCCACAACAGTGCTGTCACTCGTCCACAACAGTGTTGTCACCCGTCCACAACAGTGCTGTCACCCGTCCACAACAGTGCTGTCACCCGTCCACAACAGTGCTGTCACACGTCCACAACAGTGCTGTCACTCGTCCACAACAGTGCTGTCACACGTCCACAACAGTGCTGTCACTCCGTCCACAACAGTGCTGTCACCCGTCCACAACAGTGCTGTCACTCGTCCCACAACAGTGCTGTCACCCGTCCACAACAGTGCTGTCACCCGTCCACAACAGTGCTGTCACTCGTCCACAACAGTGCTGTCACCCGTCCACAACAGTGCTGTCACTCGTCCACAACAGTGCTGTCACCCGTCCACAACAGTGCTGTCACCCGTCCACAACAGTGCTGTCACTCGTCCACAACAGTGCTGTCACTCGTCCACAACAGTGCTGTCACCCGTCCACAACAGTGCTGTCACTCCGTCCACAACAGTGCTGCCAACCGTCCACAACAGTGCTTCCACCGTCCACCAAACAGTGCTGTCACTCGTCCACAACAGTGCTGTCACTCGTCCACAACAGTGCTGTCACCCGTCCACAACAGTGCTGTCACCCGTCCACAACAGTGCTGTCACCCGTCCACAACAGTGCTGCCACCCGTCCACAACAGTGCTGTCACCCGTCCACAACAGTGCTGTCACCTGCTCTTTTGGGGGGAATAGGGGGGAGTGGGGGTGGTTCAGTATCTCACTTTTTCGCTTTTCCATCACTGCGGCCCAACAGTGACCGGAAGAAACGTTCACTGTGCTGAACCTTCGCGGAGCAGCGGTCACTGTCACTGACAAAACGGCACAGCAGTGATGAAAATTACACAGCAGAGCAGTGAAGGAAATAACACAACACAATACAACACAACATTGAGCAACCCCAACACCACACAACACAACACTAAACCCCAACACAACACAAGAAATCGCACAGAGCAACACATACCACAATTAAGCACAACCCCAACACAACATACTGCAAAACACAACATACTAGAACACATAACACCAGATACCACAACACAAACCACAACCACAACCACATACCACAACACAACACAACAACAAACCACATACAACATACAACACAACACAACACACCACATACCACAACACAACACAACACACCACATACCACAACACAACACAACACACCACATACCAAAAACACAACAACAACACACCACATACCACCACATACACAACACACCACATACCACAACAAACACAACACAACCCCATACCAAAAACACACACACAACACAACACAACCACACACATACCAACAACACACACATACCAAAACCAACACAACACACCACATACCACAACACACCACATACACAACACAAACGCACACCACACAACCACAACACACCACATACCACAACACAACACAAACCACAACCACAAACACAACACACCACATACACAACACACCACAACCACAACACACCACAACCACAACACAACACAACATACCCAACACAACACACCACATACCACAACACACCACATACCACAACACAACGCAACACACACAACGCACAACACACCACATACCACAACACAACACATCACCCCAAATACCACAACACAACACAACACAACCCCAAACACACTAACAACACCACATACCCAACACAAGCAACACACCACATACCACAACACACCACATTACACACACACAACAACATACCACAACACACCACATACCACCCAACACAAAAACGCAAACACAGAAACTACACATCCACAACACACCACATACCACAAACAACGCAACACAACACATACCACAAACACATAACTCAACAAGAGCGGGCCACATACCACACACCCAATAACCACAACACAACACACTACATAACACACAACAACCACCATATACCACAACACCACACCACACACCACCTCCACACATACCACATCACAACACAACACACCACATACCACAAAAAACGCAACCACCATAATACCACAACCACAACCACATAACCACACAACAATACGCAACCAATCCATACCACAACACATAGGATATACAATGCACAAACCCAGTGAGAGAGGGCAACCATGACCACAACAGTAGGCCAACAATCCATACCTTTGAATATACCAAGTGGCCAAAACACAACACGCACAGCACCACATACCAAACACACACACCCCACACAACACACACACACACAACACACAACACACAACACACACACAACACACACACACAGCACCCCACAACACACACTGCACCCGGCGGCGCGACTGACCACACAAACAACAAAACAGTAAATATTGCTATAAATTCGTACCTCTCTGAGGTCCTCTTAGCACAAGTTGTTCCTGTGACGCGGCGTCTGAAATGGTTGGGGTGCTCTGGCCTCCGCTTCATCTGCGCCTTTTGCTTCACCTGTGGTTGCAAGATGAGCAGTGGAAATACATCTTGGGAATAGATTTAGTTTTAAAGAGGCACCAGGTGATTTAACGAAAGTGGGACCGAGACTCTGTGTGACCCCTGGGGACCCCTGCTGTGTGGGACCCTCTTGTTAGGACCCTGCTGTGTTGGGACCCCCTCCTGTGTTGGGGCCCCCCTGTGATGGGAAAACCTTCCTCTGTTGTGGCGCTCTACGTGTGTTGGGACTCCTTCCTGTGTTGGGATCCCCTCCTCTGATATGAACCCGTCCTGTGTTGGGACCCCCTCCTGTGTTGTGGTACTCAACCTGCGTTGGGACCCCCTCCTGTGTTGTTATTCTTTCTGTGTTGTGGTGCTCCACCTGTGTTGGGAGAACCACCCTCTTGTGTCGAGGACCCCGCCTGTGCTAAGATGACCCCGTCTGTGTTAAGAGGACCCCGCCTGTGTTAATTAAGAGGACCCCACCTGTGGAAATGTTGCGAGTGGACTGACATTAAGCCTAGAGCGCTAAACCCGTGTGGGGCACTTCAGCGCAAAAGTGTCGAAGGCTGGATGTTCCCCTGTCTGTGCGTTGAGCTACAAGCACTACCTGTACTCACCTGGCGCTACCTTACTGCTTGGCGCTACCTGACTCACTGCCGTCCTGTATTGGCGACCTCACCTCTTTGATGATGCAGGCTTTCACACGCTCTTCTACTCACTTTGGGGGATGAGTGCTGTACTCCACCTGGTTGATGAGTGCAGGGCTTCCTTGCTACTGTACTCACCTGGTTGATGTGCAGGGTACACACTACCTGTACTCCCTGGTTGATGAGTGCAGGGTACACCGCTACCTGTATCCACCTGGTGATGAGTGCAGGCTACACACCTCCTGTCTCACTGGTTGATTGAAGGCTACACACGCTACCTGTATCACCTGGGTTTATGAGTGAGGGCTACCTGACATTAACCTAATAGGCTAAACCCTGTCTGGATGAGTGCAGGGCTACACTGCTACCTGTACCACCTGGGTTTATGAGTTTCAGGGCTACACACGCTACCTGTACTCACCTGGTTGATGGTGCAGGCTACACACGCTACCTGTACTCACCTGGTTCGGCATGACCTGCTAGGGCACACACCCGCTACCTGTACTCACCTGGTTGATGAGTGCAGGGCTACACATGCTACCTGTACTCACCTGGTCGGGCACACGTGGGCAGCATCTGCCTGGCTATTCATAAGTGCGGCATACACAGCGCCTATATTTTTTTCACTCGTGAACGCGAGAGTGGCGTTGCCGGAGCGTTCATTACGCACGCGTGCGTTCAGTATACGCTCTTTCTCTCTTCGTGTAGACACACACGCGCAGAAACGGACACAGACACAAATACACACACACACACAACACATCACACACACACACACACACACACACACACACACGAGTGATGTAGTGGAGGCAGGAGCCATACATAGCTTTAAGACGAGGTATGATAAAGCTCATGGAGCAGGGAGAGAGAGGACCCAGTAGCGTTCAGTCAAGAGGCAGGGCCAGGAGCTGAGTCTCGACCCCTGCAACTACAATTATGTGAGTACGCACATGTACAGGCTGTAGCGGGACAGGACGGCAGAAAGCAGGGTAATGACAGATAGTAGCAGGAACTGCAGGCAGTAGCAGGATTGGCAGGGGTGGCAGGTAGTAACAGGGTTGGCAGGGGTAGCAGGTAGTAACAGGGTAAGCAGGATTGGCAGGGATGACAGATGGCATTAGTGGCAGGCAGTAGCAGGAGTGGCAAGTAGCAGCAGTAGGGTTAGCAGAGGTGGCAGGGGATAGTGGCAGGAGTGGCAGGTAGCAGCAGGGTTGGCAGGGTTGACAGGTAGTTGCAGAATGACAAGATGTAGCAGCAGATTTAGCAGGGGTGGCAGGGGATAGTAGCAGGAATGGTAGATAGTAGCAGGGTTAGCAGGGTTGGCAGGGGTGGCAGGGAGAGCTCTATCACACACTTCATAGACCGGTTGATATATCTTAACCAGGTAAAGAGTTGACTGGCATTCCCTCCGTCTCTATTAATACCTTCCCGGCGGCCCCAGCGAGAGTGGGAGGGTGAGTGGGAGGGTGAGTGGGAGGGTGAGTGGGAGGGTGAGTGGAAGGGATGAGTGGAAGGGGTGAATGGAAGGGATGAGTGTAAGGGATGAGTGGAAGGGATGAGTGGAAGGGATGAGTCGGAGGGTGAGTGGGAGGGTGAGCGAGACAGTGAGTGGGAGAGTGAGTGGGAGGGTGAGTGGGAGAAGAAGAAGAGGAAATAATAAGCATAGTTACATTGAAGATAATAAAAAAATCTTACATGTAATCGACACCTCAGACATGGGTCTTGCTCCTAGGACGCCGCCGGCATTACCTCTCTAGATAGCAACGCTGAGAGATCATCGAACGACCCAGTGGTTCACTGGGTCGTTCGATGGTACCATTGCATCACTGAAAAAAAAAGTGAGGCAGTCTGGCTGGGAGATTAACATATCATTCTGGGTGGTTTGTAAACGGAGGTGAGGGTACCATCTAACGCCCCGAATGATTGCAGATCAATGGCATTAGTGCAGTCAGTCAACAGAGTGGCATGCAGTAGGGTTAGCAGAGGTGGCACGTGATAGTGCAGGAGATTTGCAGAACAGTCAGGTGCAGGGACAGTATTGCAGAATACAAAGAGCAGCGAGTTTTAAAGAGCAAGGGTTGCAGGGGATAGTAGCGAATGGTAGATAGTAGAGGTTAGCAGGTTGGCAGGTTCAGGAAGCTCAAATCACACACTCAATAAGACATGGTGATATATTCTCTGAAACCAGGTAAAGAGTGACTGCATTCCCTCCGTATATATTAATACCTTCCCGTAGGCCTAACCACGTGAGTTTTGGGAGGTGGTGAGGTGGGAGTTCGAGTGGAGGGTGAGAAGGATCAGTGGAGTGATGGAAGGAAGACTGTAAGAAGTGAAGGGAAGTGAATTGGTGATTGTGTAAGGATATGAAGGATGCAGTTGAAGAGACTGTCGAGTGAGTGGGGTGGTACCCATGATACCATATGTGAGATTGACGTGGAAGGGTAGCACAAAAGGAGTAAAATAAGAGTAAATAATAAATAGTTACATGAGATAAAAAAAATCTTCATGATAATCGTAACTCACATGGTGTTCTCTACATACCCGCAATAACTCCTAATAGCAAAAGCTGAAGATCATCGAATTACCCAGTGTTCACGGGTCGTTCGATAGTACCAAATGCATACTGAAAAAAAATGAGAGCCAGTCAGGCTGTGAGATAATCATTAATTCTGGGGTTGTAAACGGAGGACTGAGTCCCACATTCCATGCCCTACATGAATACAATCAATGTGAATACCATACGAGCATTGAAAGGAAATGGCCCAAACATGTAGCACTTTGGCATGAGTCAGGGCTTAGACCTATGTAAAATCCGAGACGTCTTAGCCATAGAAGGAAGTAGATCTCTGGCAAAACATCTATAGACGGACAGAACTAACATTACACAACGTCAACGTCTTTGAAGATTTACAGAGCGCCAAGTTACTATTTGAATGGTGAAGTATGATTCGTACAACCGCAGCCAGCATGGATTTAGAGCGGGATGATCATGGATGACACAACTCTTTAGAGCATTATGAACACGACTTAACGGATTAGGGTTGAACCCACGGTGAGTGAATCGTGAAATTCCAGCCAGTGTGCCATTGGTTCAAACTTCACCCGTTCCCTGGTTTGTTTACAATCGTTTTATTACGATTTCGTGAATTATAACAAAATTTTGGAAGATTAAGAAGAAACTCAAACGCTTTCCGTTTGCCATTTGAGAAATGCCATCATGGGGTGACTGCCCATGAAATACTGCCGATAAGTATAACAGAGATGGTAGGAATATTTTTGTAATAATATTGGTAGAATTACCCACAATATGTAAAGTAAAAGGACACAAGTGCAGCTAATGTGACATTTTATTGTGGCAACGTTTCGCTCTCCAGGAACTTTGTCAAGCCGTTACAAACAATATATGGACACATAAGGTACATATCCCCTATATACATACCCTCCGTGTCCATATATTGTTCGTAACTGCTTGACAAAGCTCCTGGAGAGCGAAAAGTTGCCACAATAAAAATGTCACATTAGTTGCACTTGTGTCCTCTTACTTTACATAGGAATATTTTTATTCAATTTTCTACCAAAACAAAGAAGAGGCAGTAAACAAAGAAATGCAAAAATTTCAGTACCCCTAAACAAGGTCCTCTTCTGGTAACAAACAGTTAAAAACACTTACCATAACTTCGTATCATCCTCTGTTGACTTCACCAAAATGAGGATGAAAGTTGTCTCGGTAGAACACACGTAGAATTTGACATCAAGAAAGTAGATGTCAGGAAAGTCGTCCAGTGGACACTAAAAAAAAAAATAGCATGATTTTTCAATAGTGACAAATTCCATCTGCTCAGATACGGAAAGAATAAAGAACTGAAACGGAGAACTGGATACAAAACACAAGAGAACCATCTCAGGACGATAGAAACATGTGAAAGATTTGGGTACAATAAAGTCAAATGACCTATTAGTTAGAGAATACAGTGTGATAAATGCCGTAAAGACCTGAAAAAATAAATGATTGATAACGAGAACTTTCAAAAAAATGAATAATTCCATTGGTGATACTATTTAAATCTCCTGTGCTCTCTCCTTCAGAACACTGATCTGTGTTGAAGGTTCCAGTCTGGAAAAGACAGATATTAGAGCTGGAAAAGGTAGAGAGGTCGTTTACTGCCAGCAGAAAGTTAACAGAGTATTTCAACTACTAGTAATATAAGAACATAAAGAGGAACACTGCAGCAGGCCTACTGGCCCATACTTGGCAGTTCCATGTCAAGCCGAATAACAGTTGGAATGTATTCTCTGGAGCAAAGATATTCAGTCACCAGATATCCCCCCCGCGTATTGAACAAGTGCGGTGTTAAAATATCCCAGAAAGGGTAGTGGATGCCATTGGCAATACTGAAGAATATACAATTCTTAAGTAAAATTCCGGCTACCTAGTCCCCGAATTTAATCATAGACACACAACGACGTTTTGAAAAGTGATAACAGGTTGATGAATAAAATGGCCATGAAAGTAGGGGACCCAGGGGCTAATAGAAGAATATCGTAACATCTCAGGTAACATTTCTCCTGGCTACCATAGATTTTCCATAATATAGGCCGGAATAAGTATTATTTTTCATACAGACATGATCAAAGCTTTTGTTAAGTGTTAATCAAACAAGGTTTTTTATACTAATGAGATGTCGTAAAAGCGCAAGCCTTTAGAAAGTTCTTACCCCAGCCCGCGGATGGTAAGGAGAAAGTCTCTCGTTTAACCGCGTTCCCTCAGGTACGTTCCTGAAGCAGCTCTTAGGTGAGTTTCCTTAATTGAAGGCCGTCGATATTTTTCTTTTCTTTTAGTTCTCATGACATGATTCAAGGAGCTGTTGTTATGGTATATACCTAAACTAATGTGCTTCCTTCCTTCCTTCCTCAGACTGACGATGTCGTCAAAGCGCAAGTCGCTCCCGACGAAGGTACTCGATTCTTACCCCGACCCCAGCGAGATGTTAATGGAGGAAGGTCCTCCCCTCGTTTCCACCACCGCCGCTGACTCCGACAACTCAGCTGGCGGCTCTGAGTACAGCTATGGCGACGAGGGTACCGTTGGCATGTCTCCGCCCGCACGCTGGTCCGACTCCGAGATACAGGCGTCCGGGGACGCTAAACGAAGCCGGCGGGAGAGCTCGGCCGATTCCGACGACCTAGCGCAGCACCTGCACCCCTTCGCCAACCCTTTCTTCCAGGCGCGGCTGCAGGAGGCGCGGCTGCAGCAGGAACACGCCCGGCTGCTTCAGGAAGCTGCCGTGGTTAGACATGAACAGCAGCAGCAACAACAGCAGCACCACCAGCACCATCAACAGCAGCAGCAACAGCTGCAGCACCACTCTACAGCAGCAACATTTTCAACACCAACAGCAGCAGCAACAGCAGCAGCATCAACATCAGCAGCAGCAGCAGCAACAACAACAAGTTCAACAACAACAGCAGCAGCAACAACACACAAGGAACTCTCTATCGCCCCTGACGGAGGCTGAGAGAGGTGGCTTGCTTGCCAGCGCTGTGGCCAGGAAGTCTATGGACGATGTGTTGAAGCGACTCACTTCGAAGATGAGCCACAGTTCAATCGACGACGCCGAAAGAGCCAAACGAGAACGAGAGAGGTAATTATCCATCCATCCACCCGATTATTCATCCATGCACCTTCACATCCAATCATGCACCTGATCATCTAACCATGTACCTGATCATCAAACCATCCACTTCTACGTAAAGAATAGAAAAAAGACACAATACTCGCTCTTGGGAGAGGACACGTGTGACAATAATTCGCTAATGTTTCCAGCACTCCAGCACTTCCAGCACTCTCTTCCTCTAACTCTATTTCTTCCACTCTCAATCATTTACGTTTTCATCCACCAGTTATAACTCTTAAATAAATGCACACCCTCACTCATATGAGTTCTCACCCACCATACTTGTAACTAAACCAAGGTACGGGTGGGAATTGAACTCGCGGTTAGTTAGCCACTGGCCCAGCTGGCAACAATATTATTCTAGAGTTTTACGACTCACTCACCGCGACTTTAATTCCCGTTTGCAATCGTGTCATTACTGTTTCATGAGTCATACTAGTAACTCATAGTCACTCACATGAGTTCTAACCCGCCACATTCATGACTCACAAAGACTCACCTCGCTAACACCTGTGTTCCCCACCCCACTCACTACTTTTCATTTCAGGCAACACTTGTCTAAATATTTTAAGTTAATTCTTGCATGTGTTTCCCAAGTAAGTCGAAAAACATAACCTTAAGTGCCAATATATTTGAGACACAAGATAATTCATGTAAAATTTTTCCATAATTAAAGATGACTGAGTGAAAGGTTTAAGTAAATATTTCTTTGGGAATTATACATGCAGTTATATATGTGCTTTCGTGCTTACTTGGTCAGTTCTATTATTTACCTCCCCCAGCCTTCCTCAGTAACTATTTTTCTTATTACCCAATTCGAGTTCATCTTGATTTTTCCAGCATTTTTTTTCTTATAGTGGAGGTCTCTCTCTCTCTCTCTCTCTCTCTCTCTCGCTCTCTCTCTCTCTCTCTCCTCTCCTCTCTCTCTCTCTCTCCTCTCTCCTCTCCTCTCTCTCTCTCTCTCTTCTCTCTCTCTCTGTCTCTCTCTCTTCTCTCTCTCTCTCTCTCATCATCTACTCTTTGTATTATTAAACATGTAATCTTTCCTTATCTCTGCGTAACTCTCTTCATCCTTTATCTATAACAACTACCGTTCATCCCTTTCCCCTCCCACTACTTTCCATTACTACCCCTATCATCACCCCTCCTCCTACTCCTCCTCCTCCTTCTCTTCCCTCCCCCTCCACAACAACTGAACCCATCTCTCCATCGCTCAATACCTGACTCAACATCTTGTGTCTTTGGCGTGTCTCCCTGCACAGCGGGAAGCCCCTGGAGTGCCGCACGTCTCCTCCCAGTCCTCCCGTCTCCTCCAGCGGCGGAGGCGGAGGACCGATAGGAGACCCCCTGGCCTCCATGAACCAGCTCCTCAGCGCAGACCCGGAGGCCCTGCACAACCAGGAGAAGCGCATCACGGAGATTATCGGTCAGCTGCAGAAGCTGCGGGACTCAATCAGGCAGCAGCAGCCGCAGGAGCCCCAGCATGATAAGGTAAGTGCCAGGTGGTGCCAGGTGGTGCCCAAGGAGGGCGTCTTTGTGTCTTCTCTATTTTATTGTTGTGTTGTCGTGAGAGGGTTTCTCCAGGGTACGCATCCCTATAAGAAGTGTATATCCCACTATCACACTCCTGTAACCCTCTTTCCCCCACTGATATTTGTTCCATCAAAATTGGTTTCTAAGACAGGGGAAAGAATAGCAACGCCAGCAGCTCCTTAGAGAACTGTAGCTGTTGGCTATTATTCTGCAGTTTGAGGACCTTCAAACTGAGTCCAGTCCCCTAGTCATTGATAGCAGTATGACCTCCAGTCAAAGCAGTGTAACCTCCAATAGAAGCAGTGTGACCTTGAGAATAAAAAAAAAGACAGTGGTGAAAAAAAAGCATAATTTGGAGAACAGGCTTTGGTTAGCACAGGGTTTCACTCTGTTAAGATCTCTATCAAGACTTTGATAATAGAGTTTAACAGAACGAAACGTTGCTCCAGTAAGAGCTTGCTCAGAAAAGTGAGACTTTACTTCACTAGCATCAGCAGCACGTCTTTACTGCTATGAGAACGTTGCTTGAATTCTTTGGCGTCGAAATAGATCATTGGCTCTTGGATTCAATTGCAAAAGCAAATGCAACAACAATAAGGTAAATACAACTTAGTACATGAAGACCCCGCTCAGCCTCGCGGGATGGAAGTGAAACTGTCTCCGAAATCAACAGGTATTTACCCTCATTTGCGTTCTGCGGGTGTTAATAGGTATTTACCTAACGCTCTGCCTCGCGATTAGCGGACAGAGAACCGAGCCTCCACCGGTCCTAGCGCTGGAGGGCCCACACGTGATTATCGGTCAATGCAAATTCTATGTTATGGGGGTTCGATAGGAAAAGTGATGGTAGAAACGACTGTTGACTGTTGTGGAGGCGTTGTACTGATAATTGTAGCTAGCCCAGCCTGTCCCTCTGCTACGCCTGGTCGAGAGTGGGAGGCCTCTGGCCGACGGCCTACGTGCGTAGTTCGAAGGGCTTGCCCAGGGAGCCTAGGCTTGGCCAGGGAGCCTGCCTATAAAATACTGCACAAGTATTACACTGTTGACATCTTTCTAGATACCTTAAGTCATTCTGATGGTGCTATAGTTACTGAGTATTTTGTTTTGGCTTGGATTCTGGGTGTGGTGCGACGTGACACAACATCACCACTGGCACCACCACCACTGACACTTCACTGGCACTCACTCCCTCTAGCACCACCACTAACACTCCCACTACCACCACCACCAATGACACATCACTGGCATTCCCTCTGGTACCACCAGTGACATTCCTACTGGTATTGGCACTGGCACTCCCACTACCACCACCATCACTACCACCACCACCACTAACACTCCCTCTGGTCCCGCCAGTGACACTCCTACTGGCAGTGGCTTTCCCACTATCACCACCACTAGCACTCCCTCTGGCCCCACCATTGACACTCCTACTGGCACTGGTACTACCACTGGCACTGGCACTGCCACCTGTGATCTGGAAGCATGAACATTAAATTGGTATTCACTGGTGTTTCTTTGATCCAGATTTATTCTTTGTCGTTCGTTTCCTCTCGTCTTTTGGCTTTTCCTCTTTTGTCTCACTTGTTTCTTTCCCACTACTTTTCTTACACCCCTCCTCCCCCTGGCGGCAGGGGGCAGTGTGTCAGTGGGCAGGGCAGGTGACCAGGGTGTAGAACATTGGGGAGGGGGATAGTTAACAGTAGGAAAAGGCAGGGAATTGGACAGAGTCTAGGGTGAGGAAGATTGCAGAGCAAGGGACAGAAGGCAGGGGCAGGGGAAGAGGACAGTGGGCAGGGGAAAACGGCAGGGGGCAGGGGAGGACAAACCCACCCACCCCCAGGGAAAGGTGATGGTCTCACTGGAGACAGACAAGTCAATAATGGCTGATGGTGCATCAAAGTGCCTAGCCTTCATTACCTATTCCCTCAATCTCCTCCCGAGGAGACGGTAGGGTCCTCCTCCTCCTCCTCCTCTTCTTCGACTTACTCCTCTCCTCCTCCTACCTGCACCATCACCATTGCTACCACCAACGACATCACCTATGTACTCACCCAGCCGCACTGGAAGGGATATCAAGTTATGCCTCCTGGTTCCCATCTCTTCATTACTCCCGCAGGGTCATACATAATTCCTGACCTCAGTGACACTTTCCCTTAAAAAGTGCCACATCTGAGCTAAGCTCTTGGCTTCATCACCTCGGCACTGAGATTGTCAAAAGTCATTTTTTTTATAATATGTTTTCAGGGGTAGTATCACACACTGCTTCCTCTTGGATCCCATTCCAGCAGCTTCCAACTCCATATGAAGAAATACTATCGTTATGCTCTTTGGGCATCTGTATTTCCTCAGGTCACAGATGCAGAGATGGAATTTGATTATAATTTTGGTTGGTAAACTGTTTTCTTCTGAATATGAGGCAGGATGTGTTGAATATGTAAATAATATATATAGAAAATAGGTCAGAAAGGTCGAGAAACGATGGAAATTAGGTGTAACGTTGAAATGTGAAGCAAATGAGTTTTTTTTTTCATTGTTTCCCTAATATATGGTGTAAGGAATTTTTCTCTTAACCATATATATGGGACGGTTATAGTGTTTACTCCGTTTATCCTTCCAGTGTTGACCAGAAGGTAGTCCCTCTCTCTCTCTCTCTCTCTCTCTCTCTCTCTCTCTCTCTCTCTCTCTCTCTCTCTCCCACACTCTTGTTGTCTCTGCTGTTGTTCTCGACCTTTGCAAAACATTTTAATTTATATCGACAAACTCTATCAAAAATTGATCAAAGTCACTTCGTTGTTCCCTCCCTCCACCTTCTACCTCCCTCCCCCCCCACCTCTGCCTCCCTCCCTCCACCCTTCTCCTCCCTCCCTTCACCTTCTCCTCCCTCCCTTCACCTTCTACCTTTCCCTCCCCCCCCTTCTGCCTCCCTCCCTCCACCTTCTGCCTCCCTCCCTCCACCTTCTGCCTCCCTCCCTCCACCTTCTGCCTCCCTCCCTCCACCTTCTTCCCCCCCCCCCTCCACCTTCTGCCTCCCTCCCTCCACCTTCTCCTCCCTCCCTTCACCTTCTGCCTCCCTCCCTCCACCTTCTGCCTCTCTCTCCCTCCACCTTCTGCCTCCCTCCCTTCACCTTCTGCCTCCCTCCCTCCACCTTCTACCTCCCCTCCTTACCACCTTCTGCCTCCCTCCCTCCCTTCTACTCCCTCCTCCTCCTTTCCCGCCTCCCTCCCCACCCTTTTCTGCCTCCCTCCCTCCACCTTCTGCCTCCCTCCCTCCACCTTCTGCCTCCCTCCCCTCCCTCCACCTTCTGCCTCCCTCCCTCCACCTTCTGCCTCCCTCCCTCCACCTTCTGCCTCCCTCCCTCCACCTTCTGCCTCCCTCCCTCCACCTTCTACCTCCCTCCCTCCACCTTCTGCCTCCCTCCCTCCACCTTCTGCCTCCCTCCCTTCACCTTCTGCCTCCCTCCCTCCACCTTCTGCCTCCCTCCCTCCACCTTCTGCCTCCCTCCCTCCACCTTCTACCTCCCTCCCTCCACCTTCTGCTCTCCTCCCTCCACCTTCTGCCTCCCCCCTCCACCTTCTGCCTCCCTCCCTCCACCTTCTACCTCCCTCCACCTCCCTCCTTCCCCGCTGCCTCCCTCCCTCCACCTTCTACCTCCCTCCCTCCACCTTCTGCTCCCTCCCTCCACCTTCTGCCTCCCTCCCTCCACCTTCTGCCTCCCTCCCTTCCACCTTCTGCCTCCCTCCCTCCACCTTCTCCTCCCTCCCTCCACCTTCTGCCTCCCTCCCTCCACCTTCTGCCTCCCTCCTCCACCTTCCCGCCTCCCTCCCTCCACCTTCTAGCCTCCCTCCCTCCACCTTCTGCTCCTCCCTCCCTTCCCCCTTCTGCCTCCCTCCCTCCACTTTGCTCCCTCCTCCACCTTCTCCCTCCCTCCACCTTCTGCCTCCCTCCCCTCCACCTTCTACCTCCCTCCCTCCACCTTCTGCCTCCCTCCCTCCACCCTTCTGCCTCCCTCCCTCCACTTCTGTCTCCTCCTCCCTCCACCTTCTACCTTTCCCCCCCTCCACCTTCTGCCTCCCTCCCTCCACCTTACTTCGCCTCCCTCCCTCCACCTTCTACCTCCCTCCCTCCACCTTCTGCCTCCCTCCCTCCACCTTCTGACCTCCCTCCCTCCACCTTCTTGCCTCCCTCCCTCCACCTTCTACCTCCCTCCCTCCACCTTCTGCCTCCCTTCCCTCCACCTTCTACCTCCCTCCCTCCCTCTCTGCCTCCCTCCCTCCCCCCTTCTGCCCCCCTCCCTCCACCTTCTACCTCCCTCCCTCCACCCTTCTGCCTCCCTCCCTTCACCTTCTGCCTCCTCCCTCCACCTTCTGCCTCCCTCCCTCCACCTTTCTGCCTTCCCTCCCTTCACACTTCTGCCTCCCTCCCTTCCCCCTTCTCCTCCCTCCCTCCACCTTCTACCTCCCTCCCTTCACCTCTGCCTCCCTCCCTTTACCTTCTGCCCCTCCCTCCTCACCTTCTGGCCTCCCTCCCTCCACCTTCTGCGTCCCTCCCTTCACCTTCGCCTCCTCCCTCCCTCTACCTCCCTCCCTCCACCTTCTAATCCTCACCTCCCTCCACCCTTCTGCCTCCCTCCCTCCACCTTCTGCCTCCCTCCCTCCACCTTCTCCTCCCTCCCTCACCTTCTACCTCCCTCCCTCCACCTTCTGCCTCTCCCTTCCCTCCCTCTCCACTCTTCTGCCTCCCTCCCTCCACCTCTGCTCCTCCCCTCACCTCTACTCCCTCCCCACCTTCTGCCTCCCTCCCTTCACCTTCTGCCTCCCTCCCTCCACCTTCTGCCTCCCTCCCTCACCTTCTACATCTCCTCCCTCCCCTCCCCCACCTCTGCCTCCCCTCCCTTCCACCTTCTGCCTCCCCCCCTTCCACCTTCTACCTCCCTCCCTTTTACTTCACCTCTACCTCCCTCCCTCCACCTTCTGCCTCCCTCCCTCCACCTCCCTCCCTCCCTCCCACCTTCTAACTCCCTCCCTCCACCTTCTCCTCCCTCCCTCCACCTCTGCCTCCCTCCCTCCACCTTCTTCCTCCTCCCTCCTTCTGCCTCCCTCCCTTCACCTTCTACCTCCCTCCCTCCACCTTCTCCTCCCTCCCTCCACCTTCTGCCTCCCTCCCTCCACTCTTCTGCCTTTCCCCCCCTCCACCTTCTGCCTCCCTCCCCCCTTCACCTTCCTCTCTACTCCCTCCCTCCACCTTCTGCCTCCCTCCCTCCACCTTCTGACCTCCCTCCCTCCACCTCCTTGCCCTCCCTCCCTCCACCTTCTGCCTCCCTCCCTCCACCTTCTACCTCCCTCCCTCCACCTTTCTCCCTCCCTCCCTTCCACCTTCTACCTCCCTCCCTTCACCTTCTTGCCTCCCCCCTCCACCTTCTGCCTCCCTCCCTTCACCTTCTACCTCCCTCCCTCCCACCTTCTGCCTCCCTCCATCCACCCTTCTGCCTCCCCCCTCCACCCTTCTCCTCCCTCCCTCCACCTTCTTCCCCCCTCCCTCCCTCCACCTTTCTGCCTTCCCCTCCCCCCTCCACCTTCTGCCTCCCTCCCTCCACCTTCTACCTCCCTCCCTCCCTCCACCTTCTGCCTCTCTCCTCCACCTCTGCCTCCCCCTCCCCTGTCCCCCACCTCTAACCCTCCCTCCCTCTACCTCCTCCCTCCACCTTCGCCTCCCCCACCGGGGGGGCTACCTCGCCCCTCCCTCACCCACCCACCCTCCCCACCTTCCTACCTCCCTCCCTCCACCTTCTGCCTCCCTCCCTTCACCTTCTGCCTCCTTCCCTCCACCTTCTGGCCTCCCTCCCTCCCTTCTGCCTCCCCCTTCACCTTCTCACTCCCTCCCTCCACCTTCTGCCTCCCTCCCCCTTCCCCTCCCTCCTTCTGCCTCCCTCCCTCCACCCTTCTGCCTCCCTCCCTCCACCTTCTACCTCCTCCCCTCCACTTCTAACCTCCCTCCCCTCCACCTTCCTGCCTCCCTCCCCCTAATCAAGATGCCCCTTCCCCCTTCTGCCTCCCTCCCTCCACCTTCTGCCTCCCTCCCTCCACCTTCTACCTCCCTCCCTCCACCTTCTGCCTCCCTCCCTCCACCTTCTGCCTCCCTCCCCTTCCCTCCACCTTCTGCCTCCCTCCCTTCACCTTCTGCCTCCTCCCTCACCTTCTGCCTCCTCCTCACCTCTGCTCCCTCCCTCCATCATCTGCCTCCCTCCCTCCACCTTTCCTCCCTCCCTCCCCTTCTGCCTCCCTCTCCTCCACCTTCTGCCTCCCTCCCTCCACCTTCTGCCTCCCTCCCTCTCCTTCTACCTCCCTCCCTTCACCTGCCCTCCCTCCCTCCACCTCCTGCCTCCCTCCCTCCACCTTTTGCCTCCCTCCCTCCACCTTCTACTCTCCCCCCCTCCACCTTCTGCCTCCCCCCCCTAAACCTTCTACCCCCTCCCTTCACCCCCATCTTCCTGCCATTTCCCCACCCTTTCTTCCCTCTCTCTACCTCTTACCTTTCTCCTCTCCTTACCTCCTACCCTTCTTCCCTCTCCCTACCTCCTACCCTTCTTCCCTCTCCCTACCTCCTACCCTTCTTCCTTCTCCCTACCTCCTACCCTTCTTCCCTCTCCTTACCTCCTACCTTTCTTCCCTCTCCCTACCTCCTACCCTTCTTCCCTCTCCCTACCTCCTACCCTTCTTCCCTCTCCCTACGTCCTTCCCTTCGCTAGCGGATAATTAAATGGCAAGACAAAATGACTCTCAACTACCCTCCTCTTTCCCCTGAGATGCACAGAGGGAAGGAAGAAGAGGAGGAGGAGGAGGAGAAGGAAGAGAAGGAAGAGAAGGAAGAGGAGGAGGAGAAAAGAGGAGGAGGAGAAAAGAGGAGGGAGACACATAGGTAACATTTGACAAAGCTCTCCAGCCCGCTCTTCTCCCGCATCATCTCCTTTCTCTATTTTCCTCATCCATTCCCATTTTTTTCTTCTTTTCCATCTCTATATTTCTTTTCCACGACGTTGATTTCAAGATAACTGGAATAATGTTGTGTGTGGGTGTGTGTGTGTGAGAGAGAGAGAGAGAGAGAGAGAGAGAGAGAGAGAGAGAAGAGAGAGAGAGAGAGAGAGAAAGTGAGAGAGAGAGCAGAGAGAGAGTGAGAGAGAGAGAAGAAACTATAATATATATATATATAAATATATATATATATATATATATATATAATATATATATATATAATATATATATATATATATATAATATATATATCAATAAATCATCAGTAACAGTGATTTCAGAATATGCAAAAATCAACGACTCTGAAAGAATAGAGAAATTCCAACGCTCTCTGACTACTCACATTATCAGGACACATTAGATCCAAGATCCTTGATAATGTGAGTATCACTTACAAGCGCTTGGAATTTCTCTATTCTTTCAGAGTGGTGTTTTGCATAATGGTATATGAATATATATATATATATATATAATATATATATATATATATATATATATATATATATATATATAATATATATATATATATATATATATATATATATATATATATATATATATATATATATATATAATACATGCATACATACTTACACTACATACACATGCACACATATAACACATTTTATAATTAAAGCTACTCATCAGAACTCATGTATCACTGTCCATAAGACACATAAAACAGAATGCCCCTTCAAAATTGTATAACAGTGTCTTTATCAAAAAAAGGGAAGGGGGGTGGGCTAAAAGAATAGGTTTACTTAGTGTTGGAGCAGAGAGATAGACACACTCTTAAAGCCGAGGTAAACACACTTATCCTAACACCCCACACACACTTTAAAACGTAAATAAGTCAACAAACATACATACTTCTCTTCGAAAAATTCCCACTACACCCTTCCATTAGTTTCCCAGCTTCCCTATTTTCCCTTCCACTATGGTTTTTACCTTCATATGTTTTCCACTATGGTTTTTTCCCTTCCACTTGTTTTGTCTTCCCTGGTTTTTCCTTCCACTGTTTTTCTTCCATTGTTCTTTACCTTCCATATGGTTTTGCCCTTCCTTGGTTAACTTTTGGTTTTTACCTTCCATAGTTTACTTCCCTAGTTTTCCTCCACTAGGTTTTACCTCTGTTTTCTCCACTATGTTTTCCTTCCATTGGTTTTTACTCACTGGTTTTCTCAACTGTTTCCTACTAGGTTTTCATTCCCATGTTCCCTCATGGTTTTTACCCTTCCACTATGTTTATCTCACATGTTCTCATCTTCCCCATTGTCCTTTCTCATCACCATACTTATTTAAACCTTTTTTTTTTCCTCAAAATGATTTTCCTTCCTTTTCTTTTTTCAACACCCGATGTTCCTCCATAACTACCCATCTTTTTTTTTTAAATTCAAGCACCTCCTACCCCGAACGCCATTTAAGGCGTCCGTAATTCTCTTGAGTAAGGGGCAAAGTGATTGATATGGCTCTTTACCTAACCCCCCGGTCGTTCCCACACAGGATTTAACTTTCATTATTAAATTTCCTTTCACATGGTTTCACGGGCGGACCTCAAATATCAAGATTGCCTCGTTTTTGGCCACACCGGATTACCTTCTATGTTTTTGAAACACATGTTTCCCTTTACAACTAGTGGTTTTTTTACTTCCACTGGCTTTGTTTCCCTTCCCTAATGGGGCCCCATGTGTATTTTCCCTTTGTTTCTCCTTCTGATTCAGATGGTGACACTGGGGCGCGAAACGTTTCGGGAAAAATACAGTCAAAGGTTTTACTGTCCATTTTACACCTCATCTTTTTTCCCAGCATTTATCTGCATTACCCTTTTCCCTTTTTACATTGAACACCCACCTTCCCCATTCCTTTCTCATCACTCTATACCCTTATCAAACCTTTTTTCTTATTCCTCAAAAAAATCTCCTTCCTTTTCTTT
Organism: Cherax quadricarinatus; assembly: GCF_026875155.1. Taxonomy (NCBI): domain Eukaryota; kingdom Metazoa; phylum Arthropoda; class Malacostraca; order Decapoda; family Parastacidae; genus Cherax; species Cherax quadricarinatus. Next base: position 36,520,431 of record NC_069425.1, on the reverse strand, counting down.
ATGTTTTCAACACCCCGAGATTTCCTCTCCCATAGACTACCCATCTTTTTTTTTTAAATTCGAACGCACCTCCTACCCCGAACGCCATTAAAGTGGCGTCCGTAATTCTCTTTGAGGAAGGGGACAAAGGTGATTGAAATGGCTCTCCTTCTAACCCCCCCTCACTGTTCCCACACAGGTACACAATGGTATTATTAAAATTTCTCTTTGATGCGGTCAGCAGCGGGCGGACCTGCAAATATACAAGATTGCCTCGTTTGTGGAGCGCACCCGGAGTCCTGTTTGTTTGTGTTTGGGGAAAAAACACATGCATGTTATTTACATACAGTGTTTTGTTTGATTAATTCCAGCTGGCTTTGTTTGTACATGAAATGGATGAAACTGTTGGGGCAGAGGAGTTTGTAGTTTGTGGATAGTGTTTTGTGTTCGCGTGCATGGTTGGTTAGTCTGGATGGTTGTTAGTTTGGATGGTTGTTAGTTTGGGTGGTTGTTAGTTTAGGTGGTTGTTAGTTTGGGTGGTTGTTAGTTTGGGTGTTGTTAGTTTGGGTTGTTGTTAGTTTGGGTGGTTGTTAGTTTGGGTGGTTGTTAGTTTGGATGGTTGTTAGTTTGGGTGGTTGTTAGTTTGATGGTTGTTTAGTTTGGATAGTTGTTATTTTGGATGGTTGTTAGTTTGGGTGGTTGTTAGTTTGGATGATTGTTAGTTTGGATAGTTGTTATTTTGGATGGTTGTTAGTTTGGGTGGTTGTTTAGTTTGGGTGGTTGTTAGTTTGGGTGGTTGTTAGTTTGGATGGTTGTTATTTGGTGATTGTTAGTTTGGATGGTTGTTAGTTTGGATAGTTGTTATTTTGGATGGTTGTTAGTTTGAGTGGTTGTTAGTTTGGGTGGTTGGTAGTTGAATGGTTGTTAAGTTGATGGTTGTTACTTGGATAATTGCAACTCGGATAAAAAAAATAGATGCAAAGAATGATTAGATGGATAGTTAGCCAGATGGATGGATGTTTAGCCAAGAGACTGAGTTGATGAATGGATGGTCAGCTGGATAGTTCAGTGAATATGAAGGTGTATAAATAACTTAATGGATGGTAGCTTAGATGACAGGTTAGATGGATGGCATATGGTTCTACTAGACATTAACACTAACATATTTGTCCATCCAATACATGAGTCTTCGCTTCGTGTGTCTCAGTGATATTTGATAACGTATCTTAAATATCCATAACACACTTTCTCATTCTAGGTTTTTTCTTTTTTTTAGGGGGGGTTCTCCAAAACTAAGTTTTGTCATTTTTGTATTCAACAGAGTTCCACCGAAGAGTGGAATTCTTTTAGCGTCCTCCAGCTCGTACTAGTGCGTCTGGATACCAACGTTCTTAAGATATATCCCTCCAAACGTTATCTGTCCGTTTGTGGTACTTTGTTATTGTCGATAAACGCTACGTAAATATAGATTTGTTTACGGTAATCGTAACCTAACGTAATAGAATCTTATCTGGTATACAAGTATTAAATCTTTGCAGAAGTTCATATCAGGCGGAAATCAACGAAAATGCGCGCGGAAATGTGTTTCTCATTTATAAAACAGGTTGGGGGTAAAAGTCAGATGAAATTATATATCTTTTGCATGTATGTTGCTACGGCTGCTTTATTTCGCAAGTATAGGCCTTGTTTGCTAGGCTTCTGATCTCTAGCGTTCATCACTCTAAGATTCTAGTCACGATGTGTCTTATTATTTTTTAAGTTGTTTTGATGATACCGCACCACCAGTCATTACCACCACCACTACAGCCTCCCCCACTACATCACTTCCCCACTAACACAACCACCACCACCACCACCAACAACAACAACAACAACACCAACCACCACAACAACAACAAAGTATTCAACCATCCGCCCCCAGAAAAACTCGTCCAAGAATGGCGGTGAATTACCGTCCAGCGTCTTCCAGAGAGCCATAATTGACAAGAAAAACATCTTGGTTCACAAAGACAGGCATAGAGAGCACTGTGGACTCCCGGCTCCTTAGCGACCCGCCTGCCCCTTGTCCCAACATTCTCAAAGCACCGAGACTTTTACGAATTCACGTCGTCGTCTCCAGTTTAGTGGGATGGGTTTTCGGGTGTTGAGTTGCCGCTTAGACACTAGGAGTGTTAGTATGCCAGTTCCATTTTTGTTACTGTTTTGAAGGGGAAGTGGAGAGAAGGTAATAAAAGAGAAGAGAGGAAATGTGGGGAGAAGGAAAAGGAAGTAGAGAAGGGAATTAGAAAGGAGAGAAGAAATGTGGGAAGAAGGAAAGGGTGTGTTTAAGAAACATAAGAGTGGGATGAGGGATTCTTGAGTGAGTGGCCGGCTTGGAGAAGCGTTGTCCATCGTGACGGAATACCACACTATCTCTTCATTGCCGTTTTTGTTTTTTGTTTGTTTGTTAGGTTTGGTAATGCAGGGAAAATAAAAGAGGAAATATAGTTACATCCTTAGGCAAAAGCTAGAAATGCCGAATTTTCTACAAGCGGATGAGCACTGCGCAAGGCAGAGGGCGTTAGCAAGAACTCTCGAAGCTTCAGGATAACCGGGACGAGTTCGAAGCGTTCTGAACCCGACCGGCGACCCTCTCCCCTCTTCAACCCTCAAAAACCTCTTCTCTTTCTCCTCCTCCCCCTTCGACCCTCCTTCCCCTCCTTCCCCCTCCTCCTTCTCTCCCCTAGTGGAGCGGAGCTCGACCTTAAGTAGGCCACAATGGCGGTAACAAGCATCAGTTTGTGTACACCCGGAGGCCCCTCGCCCTCCCACAATGCCACTTCATTCATAATGAACCCGTCGAGGAGTGAAATCAGATTAAGCTCCATCCGCCGACGCCCGCGGAACTTCGAACCTTCCCCAGGGATTCACTACGGGCCACACTGGGTCGATATCTCTAGCCACGGCTTCAGTCCTTGTAGTTCGGGGACCCGTGGATATTTTTTTCCCCTCCTTTCGGGGGTTTTAAGGGTTGTTCATCGGGGAAACAACGGAGGTGAAAGAAGAGGAGAGGAGGAGGAGGAGGAGGAAGAAGAAGAGGTCGAGGAGAAGAAAGAAGAGGATTCACAACTCTATAGAATTTAGGATGAGTGGTCCTGCCGTGTACTTCACAGGCTAAAATCTATTTCACGAGCCACGGCTTATATTCAAGCCCAGCAAATGATTTATTATAAGTAAATCTGAAGGAGCGTGCACTTAATTGGATTTTAATAAGTGTACATTTAACTGAAATTTAAGCAACATTCTCAATAATTACATATTGATGTTGAAGCCATCTGTGAGCCGTAGTCGTCACCTTCC
>NC_069425.1:36487113-36499613 GCF_026875155.1 Cherax quadricarinatus | reverse complement strand
ATTTGTAGGTTCGAACCTCCAGCGTTTCATAAACATACATTTTCTTGAAGTTAAAAGAAAAAAATATTACGAACAAAATTTTGACTTCCAGTAGCAGTAGCAGCAGCAAATAGGTAATTGAAGAGTTTTTTGTAGCATACTTGTAGATAAGTTTTACTTCTCTGACTATACTTCCGGTGCTCTTCACTCGATATATTCTGCACTTCCTACCATTTTCCTTCGGCAAGTTGTAATGGTAGTGTGATGAGTGAGGACATGACGCTCGAGTATTTTCCATGGGTATATTATCAGTCATACTTCGTGTACTTCTGATGCACCATCCTGACTCCTTCCGGCATCAGTGCCAGCAGAGTGCCAGCGCCACAGATTACGGATGCCGCAGATATTTTGTGATATAACTAGCAGTCCATTTATCATCTGCAAGCTTCAATATTGCCTCTTTTAAACCGCTTTTCAAGACGGTCTAAATCAAAACAAACGCACCTTGAAACGTTTTCACTTCTAGCTTCTCTACCGAGAAGACGTTTGGCCATATAGATGACGCAGACGTTCTTAATATTAAACGAGATACGTTTGGCATCGACAGATTTCGAGAAAATCCCATTTGGGCCAATTTTAAGAGAATCTAAATCAAATCAGAGTTGGCCAGCAGTATCCCCGATCCTCCTATCGTCTATATCAAGGGTCGGCCGGCGATATAGCATATAGATGACGTGGATATTTGGCGATGTAGTCAGCAAGGGACTCCGAGCCACTAACTTTGCGGGAATCTCACGCCTAGGCGAGCACAAGCGGCAAGCGACTTGCGGTGTGTATGTACTCACCTATTTGTAGGTGTACGTTTCGAGTCTAAGCTCATGGTCGACACATCACCGAAGGTCTTGCCTTCATCGTCATGGGTGCCATGAGTGAAAAACAGTGCCATGGGTGAACAACAGTGTCGGGATTAGACAATAATACCAGAGGTGAACAACACTGTCGAGATGAACAATATTGCCAAAGGCTGAACGACAGTGCCAGGGGTGAACAACAGTGCCAGTCGTGAACAACAGCGCCACGGGTGAACAACAGTATCATGGGTGAACAACAGTGCCAGGGGTGAACAACAGGGCCAGTCGTGAACAACAGTGCCACGGGTGAAAAACATTACCATGGGTGAACATCAGTGCCAGGGATGTACAACAGTGCCAGAAGTGAACAACAGTGCCAGAAGTGAACAATAGTGCCAGAAGTGAACAACAGTGCCAGGCAATATTGCTAGGAATGAATAACAGTGCCAAGAGTGAATAACAGTGCTAGGAGTGAACAACATTGCCAAGGGTTTACAAAAGTGCCAACGATGAACAACAGTGCCAGGGGTGAACAACAGTGCCAGGGATGAACAACAGTGCCAGGGATGAACAACAGTGCCAACGATGAACAACAGTGCCAGGGATGAACAACAGTGCCAGGGATGAACAACAGTGCCAGGGATGAACAACAGTGCCAGGGATGAAAAACAGTGCCAGGGATGAACAACAGTGCCAAGGATAAAAATCAGTGTCACAGGATGAACATCAGTGGATGACAAAGCTCAGGAAGCAGAGAGAGAGAGAGAGAGAGAGAGAGAGAGAGAGAGAGAGAGAGAGAGAGAGAGAGAGAGAGAGAGAGAGAGAGAGAGAGAGGACCTAGAAGCGATCAGTGAAGAGGCGGGGTCAGGAGCTGAGTCTCGACCCCTGCAGCCACAATTAGGTGAGTACAGTTAGGTGAATTAGGTGAGTGCCAAGAGTGAACAACAGTGCCATGGGTGAGTAACAGTGCCTGGAGTGAACATCAGTGCGTGTCATGGGTGAACAGTGCCAGGGACGAACAACAGTGCCAGGGATGAACAACAGTGCCAAGGATGAACAACGGTACCAGAAGTAAGCAGCAGTGCCAGGGGTAAACAGAAGTGCCAGGGATAAACAACAGTGCCAGGGATGAACAACAGTGCCAAGGATGAACAACAGTGTCAGATGTGAACAATAGTGCCAGATGTGAACAACAGTGCCAAAGGTGAACAACAGTGCCAGGGGTGGCACCGGATGCGACACAGAGAGTAGTCTTATCTCACAGAGTCAGGTAGCTGCCAGATTTAAAGCCAGAAATTTGCATAAGTGTTGGACTGCTGTGGGGAGAGTGGGGGGAGTGAGGAGCGGGGAGTGGGGGAAGAGAATAAGGGTGAGTGGGAAAGAGGAGAAGTGAGAGCACGGCAGGTGAAGAGATAAGAGGGGCGAGTGGGGGGGAACATGGGAAGGTATGGGATTGTGAGTGGAGAGATGGGGAGATGCGTGGAGTGAATGGGGGAGAGGAGTGAATGAGTGGGCAGCCCATTCACACATAAACAGCGACAAACGGTCAGATTTTAACATTTCCCCATCTATCTACTTGTAATTAAATATAAATTTTAAGAGTCTTACCTAACCTAACCTAGCATATTAATATTGGTAGAATTGAAGATTGAGACACTTATGCAACATATGGGAATCTTCATTCAGGAAACGTTTCGCCACACAGTGGCTTCATCAGTCCAATACAAAGCAGAAAGGTGTAAGGAGAGGAGAAGTTTGAGGTAATCAGTCCCTCAGCCTGGAGTCGATGTGCTCAGTCCATCAATCTGAGGGACTGATTACCTCAAACTTCTCTCCTTACACCTTTCTGCTTTGTATTGGACTGATGAAGCCACTGTGTGGCGAAACGTTTCCTGAATAAAAATTCCCATATGTTGCATAAGTGTCTCAATCTCCAACTTGTCGGTTTTCCAAACCATTCGTCACAATTGGTAGAATTACCGACAATACGTTAAGTAAAAGGACACAAGTGCAACTAATGTGACATTTTATTGTGGCAACGTTTCGCTCTCCAGGAGCTTTGTCAAGCCGATACAAACAATACATGGACACAGAGGGTATATATAGGCTTAGAGTGATGTGTAATACTAGTGGTAATATTAGTTGTAGTAGTAGCAACAGTACAGTGTGGTAGAGCAATCAACTTGCACATGAGTAAAAAGTTGTTAAATTAGACACATGTGCAGCTCTTGGGTATCTTTATTGAGGAAACGTTTCGCCACACAGTGGCTTCATCAGTCCATACAAAGGATAAACTTGAAGAACAGGAGGAGAATGAGGTAATCAGTCCCTCAGCCTTGAGTCGATGTGGTCAGTCCATCCTCTCCTGCCATAAGGTTTATGAGCTGCTTCTCCGCTCCTATGCCGTATTCTATTCAAGATTGATGGACTGACCACATCGACTCAAGGCTGAGGGACTGATTACCTCATTCTCCTCCTGTTCTTCAAGTTTATCCTTTGTATGGACTGATGAAGCCACTGTGTGGCGAAACGTTTCCTCAGTAAAGATACCCAAGAGCTGCATATGTGTCTAATTTAACCTGGTCACAGACCGGGCCGCGGGGGCGTTGACCCCCGGAACTCTCTCCAGGTAAACTCCAGGTAAACATGTCGGTTCTTTGAACCATTCATCTACAATGAGTACAAAGTTATAAAAGTTATTAATTGGGTAGCATAAAAATAGGTTACGTAAATATTTCTGTAGGTGGTTGGATTTGAGAACGTCTTTTTCAGTGTTCCTCCTCTGTTATGTTCTTGTTTAGTATTATCAGCAGAGACTATGTGATGGCAGGGTTTACTGTTTTGAGGAGGATTTTTGCTAATACTTCAGAGATGATGAAGCTGCCTTTATTTTGTTTGATTGCGTGAGAAGCAGCGATTAGTGATGATTCAAGGCATTTACGTCTGCGGAAATTAGGCTCTCTGATCACTAGTCTGGCGTCGTTGAATTTCATGAGGTGATTGGTGGAATTCCGGTGTTGTACGCAGACGTTGTTCAAGTTATCGTTCCTACATGTGTTAAGTTAAGTTAGATTAGGTTAGGTTAGATTAGGCTAGGTTAGGTTAGGTTAGGTTAGGTTAGGTTAGGTTAGGTTTGGTTAGGTTAGGTTAGGTTAGGTTAGGTTAGGTTAGGTTAGGTTAGGTAAGGTAAGGTAAGGTTAGGTTAGGTTAGGTTAGGTTAGGTAGGTTAGGTTAGGTTAGGTTAGGTTAGGTTAGGTTAGGTTAGGTTTGGTTAGGTTAGGTTAGGTTAGGTTAGGTTAGGTTAGTTAGGTTATGTTAGGTTAGGTTTGGTTAGGTTAGTTTAGGTTAGGCTAGGTTAGGTTAGGTTAGTTAGGTTAAGTTAGGTTTGGTTAGGTTAGGTTAGGTTAGGTTAGGTTAGGTTAGGTTAGGTTAGGTAAGGTAAGGTTAGGTTAGGTTAGGTTAGGTTAGGTAAGGTTAGGTTAGGTTAGGTTAGGTTAGGTTAGGTTTAGTTAGGTTAGGTTAGGTTAGGTTAGGTTAGGTTAGGTTAGTTAGGTTATGTTAGGTTAGGTTTGGTTAGGTTAGTTTAGGTTAGGCTAGGTTAGGTTAGGTTAGTTAGGTTAAGTTAGGTTAGGTTTGGTTAGGTTAGGCTAACCTAACCCAACCTTTATGGAAGTGCATCCAGCATTTCCGTAAGGGATCTAACCAGGGCAAAATCGAACCACCATGAACCACTCAATGCTGGAGAATACACTATACCTGGTGGCGGCTGTGACAAGATACATGTAGGTGAAACAGCAAGGAACCTCGAAACAAGCCTCAATGAACACATTAACCTAACCAACGTACAGAAAAACCGAGGTAATCAAAACGTATAAACTGACGTTGTGCAAAACGTAAAACAAACGTAAAAAAATGACGTTTTTATTAAGAATTCTGTATCTTCATGGCATTGTCAAGTTGGCTTGATTACTTATTAAGGTATGTGGTACCTTTCTCTCTCTCTTTCTTCCCCATATCTTCCTTGTTCACACCTCCCCTCCTCCTCTTTCTTATCCTGTCTCTTACTATCTCCCCAGCTCCCCTTTCTCCTCATTCTCTCCTCTCCCCTCGCTTCCCCTCTGAACCATACGGTGTCAGGTGATGGGATGATGGGTGGTGACGGTAGTTGGATGGAAATCGTCGCTTTGGAGACGGTATGACTCCTGTCTAGGACCTGACTTAGGATGACCTTGTCTGACCCCACATCCGAACAAACCGGGTTCAATCCCGGGGTGGATGAGAACGTGGGGTGAGGGTTCCTAATTTCCTTATGCCTGTTGCCCTTGTTCACCTAGTAGTAAGCAGGTACCTGTGTGTTAGCCGACTGTTGGTTGGTTAATGGGGTTTAAAGTCTATACATTAATCGAGGGTCATTAAGGCTTGGGATTGAAGTCAATTCTCAGTATTTATAGGCTAAGAGACCTGCATTTCTCAGCGTATATACACCAAAAGACATGCGTTTCTTGGCGTATATACACTAAGAGACATGCACTTCTCAGCGTATATACACCAAAAGACATGCGTTTCTTGGCGTATATACACTAAGAGACATGCACTTCTCAGCGTATATACACCAAGAGACATGCGTTTCTTGGTGTATATACACTAAGAGACCTGCACCTCTCGGTGTATATATCTCGTTGTGACTGTTGCATGTGGCAGTGTACTTTAGACAGGGCTGGGTTTTACAACGAGAGGAGGTATGGCACCAGTTGTTAGCCTCAGCATATCAGTGGTATACAATACCGACAAGGTGATGAATTAGACACATATGCAACATCTCGGTATAACTGTAGATGTTGCACTGATAATCTCACTGGTTGGAGCGTCTACAAATAAAGACACGTAGATGTTGCACAGGTGTCTAATTTTATCCGTTCCGAAACCGTACATTTCAGTTGTTAAATTAACCAGGGCTGATAAATCCGAATGGGTTATTCAGCACTCAACTGTAGAAAGTGAAGATAGGGCTCTAGTTCTGGTCTCCTGTGTGTAAGGCAGCCAAGGAGGACTGTGAATTGAACCAGCGCTCACACCGTGGTCCTTCACACTGTAATTGCCACGCAAACAGGTTAAAAACAGGTGAGAAATTATATCTTATACTTGCTTGGGAAGGGGGAGGGGGAGGGGGGAGGCGGAGAGTCATGGTCCAAGAGTGATCGGAACGAGGTCTTAACTCCTGGTGGTCAGGTCTCGTGTGACAGTAGCGAGGTTTTAACTCCAGGTGGTCAGGTCCCGTGTAACAGTAGCGAGGTCTTAACTCCAGGTGGTCAGGTCTCGTGTAACAGTAGCGAGGTTTTAACTCCAGGTGGTCAGGTCTCGTGTAACAGTAGCGAGGTTTTAACTCCAGGTGGTCAGGTCTCGTGTAACAGTAGCGAGGTTTTAACTCCAGGTGGTCAGGTCTCGTGTAACAGTAGCGAGGTTTTAACTCCAGGTGGTCAGGTCTCGTGTAACAGTAGCGAGGTCTTAACCCCAGGTGGTCAGGTCTCGTGTGTAGCACACTCAGGGGGGAAGACAGTGCCGGTTGAGAAATTAGAAGTGACAGAAAACAAAAAAAACAGCATTCCTGATACATTCCTCACTGGTGGACTAATAAGTTGCAAATACCTGAACGAGAGCAGAGAGGGGAAGGCCCTGAGGTGGAGTGACCCACCACCCACGCCCACGCCCTCCATACTCGACGGCACTCACGCCCACACTTGCACACACGCTTAAGCCAAAACTCGCACTCCAACACCCAGACACTTGACGTTGTCAGCACTGGAGCTGATAATTTTGTGAGTTTGTGTGTGGGGAAGGTTGCAGGGGTCGAATCACAGCTCCTGGCTCCGCCTCTTCGCTGGTCCCTACTAGGTCCACTCTCTGATGCAAAAGCTTTATCGTACCTCTTCCTTATGAATGTATGTGTGTGTGTGTGTGTGTGTGTGTGTGTGTGTGTGTGTGTGTGTGTGTGTGTGTGTGTAAGAGTGAGAGAGAAAGAGAAAGAGAAAGAGAGAGAGAGAGAGAGAGAGAGAGAGAGAGAGAGAGAGAGAGAGAGAGAGAGAGAGAGAGAGAGAGAGAGACAGACAGAGACAGAGACAGAGACAGAGACAGAGAGAGAGAGAGAGAGAGAGAGAGAGAGAGAGAGAGAGAGAGAGAGAGAGGGGAGAGAGAGAGAGAGAGAGAGCACTGAAACAGATATATAGCCACAGCTTCCAACATAACATTGTCATTATGTCTAACTATTGTCAGTAACAGACAAACAAAACAACATAATGACGCAAACAGGACAAGAAACCCTTGAAAAAACACAAGAAAATAACAAGGGTGGAAAAGAACAGTTTTCATGTTTTTTTTTTTTAAAACCTCCAAATTGAAAAGCCCGACCAAAAATCTTTTTTCTGGGTAAGAAGCCCGAGTGTCTCCTCCGTCTCAGAGGTTACGAAGCCCAGCGCCGCCACCAGCCAATCACAAGACAGAACCACATCAATACTTCCTTCTCACTGGTCCATTAGCCACGCCTGTCGTCCAACGCTGACAGCCAGGCCAGATGAACAACCCCACTGAGATTTACCCCTTCCCACCTCCTCTTCCCCCTACCTCCTTACCTCTTCTCTCCCTTCTCCTCCTCACCTCTGCTTTATCTTAGCCTTCCTGTTCCTGTATCATGCTTCTGCGAACATCTTACAGTTTTTTTTTTTTTATGTATCTCGTCCTCTACTTCCCTTCTGCCTTTCTCCTCGCCTTAAGTTCTTATTTCTTTCTGCTGCTGCTCTTTGCTCCCTGTGCTCCTCTTCCCTACTCTTTGTGCCACTTCCATTACCATCACATCACAACCACTGACTTGCCACCATCCACACCTCTAACTCCCTCCGCTAGCCTCTAACCTCCTTCCCTCTCCACCAGCCTCATCAGGATCAGGACCATTCAATTAGTGATGATGAGAATATTATCCAGGTTTATGGGAGCAGAGGGAGGGGAAGCTGAAGGTAGAGAGGGGATGGGGTGGTGGTAGTGGGTAATGAGATAGAGAGGGGGGGGAAAGGTGACATTCCTACTGTCGCACCTTCAGTTCTGTTAGTGGAAATAATATTGGGAAGGGAAGGAGACAGGAGCTGCTAGGTAAGTACAGGACAGCTATAGATTAAATTTGGTCTAAGGGAGGGATCCCGATCATACGTAGCATTCTGACTAGAAGTTAAGGGGCACGTAAGTTTCCCGGTCTTCTAATAACAATCTCTGGGGTAATTGTCCTCAAAGATGTGTTAAGCTGCACCATGAATTAAGGGAAGATCCTGGACTTCCTGGAGTTACCTGGAGAGAGTTCCGGGGGTCAACGCCCCCGCGGCCCGGTCTGAGACCAGGCCTCCTGGTGGATCAGAGCCTGATTCACCTTAAGAATCAGACAAAGTAAATGCGACAGTAATTATGGATAAGGGAGATTATAGTAGACAAAATTAACATGTTATTACAATACTGATTTGTCCCTTAAATGTTGACTACACTGGCGAGATACCAGTGTCTGCCTTAAATCGTCACAACCCAGGTACCAGCAGCCTCTCCCTAACACGCTTCGGGATTAAACTTGTTGCAAACCTGAAGATTGACCAGGTGTGTGTGCTCCATCCTGGTGCTGCATACTCGGACGAACCTGACAGAATTTCCCATTTTTGGATGCTAAAGGATTCCAGCAGCAAGTGATAGGATTCCTGGAGGCCTTTATACGCCTCGTCCACCCCTTGTGGCCTTGTAACTGTAGCATCGTAAGAGGACATTAGCATGCAGGAATCATGGCTTTCCTCTGTCAAGGATATAACGAGGTGTGGTCTTAGACCGGGCAGTGGAGGCGATGATCCTCGTAATCATAACCGGGTAAACAGTTTGAGTGCCATGCATATGTGTCTCCACTTGTCCATCTGGATGATTCATCTCCAATTATAAGTCACTGTTTTAGATTCATCATGGCTAAAGGACTAAGCACCTATCAAGGCTGAGGGACTAAACTTTTTATCGAGACTGAGGAAGTGACCACCTCATACTCCCCTCCTCTCTTCTTCCACCATCTCCAGTAATATCTGTGTGATAAAAAAAAAAAACACTGGCTGGGGAAGCGTTTTGCTAATGAAGATAACCATATTTTATACATGCGTCTTATTCAACAACTCGTCGATATGTGATGAATGGTTTGAAAAACCGACATGTTGAAGATTGAGACACTTATGCAGCATATGGGAATCTTTATTCAGGAAACGTTTCGCCACACAGTGGCTTCATCAGTCCAATGGACTGATGAAGCCACTGTGTGGCGAAACGTTTCCTGAATAAAGATTCCCATATGCTGCATAAGTGTCTCAATCTTCAACTCGTCGATATAACCATTAACGTAATGACGCTGTGTTCTGTCCTGTGCTCAGGCAGGGAGTCTCTCTCAGTCTCTCAGTGGGTGCAAGGTCTTACTGGAGTCGAGGAAAATGCTGTCCACCTGTAGTGCTGAACAGCGTGCGAGCGACGTGCTGTAAACAGCCTGGCTGATCAGGCCCTGATCCACTGGGAGGTGTTGCTATCATTATTAGCGAAATGTTTCGCCTATGCAATAGGCCTCTTCAGTCAGTAGAGAGGTGAAGTTGACGTGATCAGTTAGTCAACCTTGAAGTAGTAGTTTTAAGTCCAGGTATATGGCTCGTCCAGTACTACTGCAGTGGTCTGTTAGTAGACCAACACCTAGGTAACTATCCCGAGGCTAAAACAAGGGTGCAGTAAGAGCAAGGAGACGTGTACATACTTCTTCTGCCCCGAGAAATGAACCAAATTTCTTCAAGCTGTTTCCCATTTCCCCTGCCACACTGGCACCGGATATTTATTATTATTATTATTATTATTATTATTATTATTATTATTATTATTATTATTATTATTATTATTATTATTATTATTGTTGTTGTTGTTGTTGTTGTTCTTGTTAAAAGCGGTAAGTTGTACTCGCTCGATCATCCTTTTTCGTTAATTGCCCAAGAGACAGTTGATTTCTTGCGCCAAAGAAGACAACGGTTACACGCTGTCTATCTTGCAGCAGCAGTGCCTCCTCCTCCCTGCAGCAGCAGTGCCTCCTCCTCCCTGCAGCAGCAGTGCCTCCTCCTCCCTGCAGCAGCAGTGCCTCCTCTTCCTTGCAGCAGCAGTGCCTCCTCCTCCCTGCAGCAGCAGTGCCTCCTCCTCCCTGCAGCAGCAGTGCCTCCTCCTCCCTGCAGCAGTAGTGCCTCCTCCTCCCTGCAGCAGCAGTGCCTCCTCCTTCCTGCAGCAGTAGTGCCTCCTCCTCCCTGCAGCAGCAGTGCCTCCTCCTCCCTGCAGCAGTAGTACCTCCTCCTCCCTGCAGCAGCAGTGCCTCCTCCTCCCTGCAGCAGCAGTGCCTCCTCCTCCCTGCAGCAGCAGTGCCTCCTCCTCCCTGCAGCAGTAGTGCCTCCTGCTCCCTGCAGCAGCAGTGCCTCCTCCTCCCTGCAGCAGCAGTGCCTCCTCCTCCCTGCAGCAGTAGTGCCTCCTCCTCCCTGCAGCAGTAGTGCCTCCTCCTCCCTGCAGCAGTAGTGCCTCCTCCTCCCTGCAGCAGCAGTGCCTCCTCCTCCCTGCAGCAGTAGTGCCTCCTCCTCCCTGCAGCAGTAGTCCCTCCTCCTCCCTGCAGCAGTAGTGCCTCCTCTTCCCTGCAGCAGCAGTGCCTCCTCCTCCCTGCAGCAGCAGTGCCTCCTCCTCCCTGCAGCAGTAGTGCCTCCTCCTCCCTGCAGCAGTAGTCCCTTCTCCTCCCTGCAGCAGCAGTGCCTCCTCCTTCCTGCAGCAGTAGTGCCTCCTCCTCCCTGCAGCAGCAGTGCCTCCTCCTCCCTGCAGCAGTAGTACCTCCTCCTCCCTGCAGCAGCAGTGCCTCCTCCTCCCTGCAGCAGCAGTGCCTCCTCCTCCCTGCAGCAGCAGTGCCTCCTCCTCCCTGGAGCAGTAGTGCCTCCTCCTCCCTGCAGCAGCAGTGCCTCCTCCTCCCTGCAGCAGCAGTGCCTCCTCCTCCCTGCAGCAGTAGTGCCTCCTCCTCCCTGCAGCAGTAGTGCCTCCTCCTCCCTGCAGCAGTAGTGCCTCCTCCTCCCTGCAGCAGCAGTGCCTCCTCCTCCCTGCAGCAGTAGTGCCTCCTCCTCCCTGCAGCAGTAGTCCCTCCTCCTCCCTGCAGCAGTAGTGCCTCCTCTTCCCTGCAGCAGCAGTGCCTCCTCCTCCCTGCAGCAGCAGTGCCTCCTCCTCCCTGCAGCAGTAGTGCCTCCTCCTCCCTGCAGCAGTAGTCCCTCCTCCTCCCTGCAGCAGCAGTGCCTCCTCCTCCCTGCAGCAGCAGTGCCTCCTCCTCCCTGCAGCAGCAGTGCCTCCTCCTCCCTGCAGCAGTAGTGCCTCCTCCTCCCTGCAGCAGTAGTGCCTCCTCCTCCCTGCAGCAGTAGTGCCTCCTCCTCCCTGCAGCAGTAGTGCCTCCTCCTCCCTGCAGCAGCAGTGCCTCCTCCTCCCTGCAGCAGCAGTGCCTCCTCCTCCCTGCAGCAGTAGTGCCTCCTCCTCCCTGCAGCAGCAGTGAATCCTCCTCCCTGCAGCAGCAGTGCCTCCTCCTCCCTGTAGCAGCAGTGCCTCCTCCTCCGTGCAGCAGTAGTGCCTCCTCCTCCCTGCAGCAGTAGTGCCTCCTCCTCCCTGCAGCAGTAGTACCTCCTCCTCCCTGCAGCAGCAGTGTCTCCTCCTCCCTGCAGCAGTAGTGCCTCCTCCTCCTTGCAGCAGCAGTGCCTCCTCCTCCCTGCAGCAGTAGTGCCTCCTCCTCCCTGCAGCAGCAGTGCCTCCTTCTCCCTGCAACAGCAGTGCCTCCTCCTCCCTGCAGCAGCAGTGCTTCCTCCTCCCTGCAGCAGCAGTGCCTCCTCCTCCCTGCAGCAGCAGTGCCTCCTCCTCCCTGCAGCAGTAGTGCATCCTCCTCCCTGCAGCAGCAGTGCCTCCTCCTCCCTGCAGCAGCAGTGCCTTCTCCTCCCTGCAGCAGTAGTGCCTCCTCCTCCCTGCAGCAGTAGTGCCTCCTCCTCCTTGCAGCAGCAGTGCCTCCTCCTCCCTGCAGCAGCAGTGCCTCCTCCTCCCTGCAGCAGCAGTGCCTCCTCCTCCCTGCAGCAGCAGTGCCTCCTCCTCCCTGCAGCAGTAGTGCCTCCTCTTCCCTGCAGCAGCAGTGCCTTCTCCTCCCTGCAGCAGTAGTGCCTCCTCCTCCCTGCAGCAGTAGTGCCTCCTCCTCCTTGCAGCAGCAGTGCCTCCTCCTCCCTGCAGCAGCAGTGCCTCCTCCTCCCTGCAGCAGCAGTGCCTCCTCCTCCCTGCAGCAGTAGTGCCTCCTCCTCCCTGCAGCAGTAGTGCCTCCTCCTCCCTGCAGCAGTAGTGCCTCCTCCTCCCTGCGGCAGTAGTGCCTCCTCCTCCCTGCGGCAATAGTGCCTCCTCCTCCCTGCAGCAGTAGTGCCTCCTCCTCCCTGCAGCAGTAGTTCCTCCTCCTCCCTGCAGCAGTAGTGCCTCCTCCTCCCTGCAGCAGCAGTGCCTCCTCCTTCCTGCAGCAGCAATGCCTTCTCCCTGCAGCAGGCGGGCAGGTGCCACACTGAGTCTAACAAACTGGCCCCATTACGAGACTTGGGGAGC
>NC_069425.1:36474613-36479613 GCF_026875155.1 Cherax quadricarinatus | reverse complement strand
GTGCTGGTGCTGCTGCTGCTGCTACAGCTACTACTGCTGGTGCTGCTGGTGCTGCTGCTGCTGCTACAGCTACTACTGCTGGTGCTGCTGGTGCTGCTGCTGCTGCTACAGCTACTGCTGCTGGTGCTGCTGGTGCTGCTGCTGCTGCTACAGCTACTACTGCTGGTGGTGCTGGTGCTGCTGCTGTCTGCTACAGCTACTACTGCTGGTGGTGCTGGTGCTGCTGCTGCTGCTACAGCTACTACTGCTGGTGCTGCTGGTGCTCCTGCTGCTGCTGCAGCTACTACTGCTGGTGGTGGTGGTGCTGCTGCTGCTGCTACAGCTACTACTGCTGGTGCTGCTGGTGCTGCTGCTGCTGCTGCTACAGCTACTACTGCTGGTGCTGCTGGTGCTCCTGCTGCTGCTGCAGCTACTACTGCTGGTGGTGCTGGTGCTGCTGCTGCTGCTACAGCTACTACTGCTGGTGCTGCTGGTGCTCCTGCTGCTGCTGCAGCTACTACTGCTGGTGGTGCTGGTGCTGCTGCTGCTGCTACAGCTACTACTGCTGGTGCTGCTGGTGCTGCTGCTGCGCTGCTACAGCTACTACTGCTGGTGCTGCTGGTGCTGCTGCTGCTGCTACAGCTACTACTGCTGGTGCTGCTGGTGCTGCTGGTGCTGCTGCTGCTGCTACAGCTACTACTGCTGGTGGTGGTGGTGCTGCTGGTGCTGCTGCTGCTGCTACAGCTACTACTGCTGGTGCTGCTGGTGCTGCTGGTGCTGCTGCTGCTGCTACAGCTACTACTGCTGGTGGTGGTGGTGCTGCTGCTGCTGCTACAGCTACTACTGCTGGTGCTGCTGGTGCTGCTGCTGCTGCTACAGCTACTACTGCTGGTGCTGCTGGTGCTGCTGCTGCTGCTGCTACAGCTACTACTGCTGGTGCTGCTGGTGCTGCTGCTGCTGCTACAGCTACTACTGCTGGTGGTGCTGGTGCTGCTGCTGCTGCTACAGCTACTACTGCTGGTGCTGCTGGTGCTCCTGCTGCTGCTGCAGCTACTACTGCTGGTGGTGCTGGTGCTGCTGCTGCTGCTACAGCTACTACTGCTGGTGCTGCTGGTGCTGCTGGTGCTGCTGCTGCTGCTACAGCTACTACTGCTGGTGGTGGTGGTGCTGCTGCTGCTGCTACAGCTACTACTGCTGGTGCTGCTGGTGCTGCTGCTGCTGCTACAGCTACTACTGCTGGTGCTGCTGGTGCTGCTGCTGCTGCTGCTACAGCTACTACTGCTGGTGCTGCTGGTGCTGCTGCTGCTGCTGCTACAGCTACTACTGCTGGTGCTGCTGGTGCTGCTGCTGCTGCTGCTACAGCTACTACTGCTGGTGCTGCTGGTGCTGCTGCTGCTGCTGCTACAGCTACTACTGCTGGTGCTGCTGGTGCTGCTGCTGCTGCTACAGCTACTACTGCTGGTGCTGCTGGTGCTGCTGCTGCTGCTACAGCTACTGCTGCTGGTGCTGCTGGTGCTCCTGCTGCTGCTACAGCTACTGCTGCTGGTGCTGCTGGTGCTGCTGCTGCTGCTACAGCTACTGCTGCTGGTGCTGCTGGTGCTGCTGCTGCTGCTACAGCTACTACTGCTGGTGCTGCTGGTGCTGCTACTGCTGCTGGTGCTGCTGGTGCTGCTGCTGCTGCTGCTACAGCTACTGCTGCTGGTACTGGTGCTGATGCTGTTCCGTTTATGATCGCTTCAGAGTATATATTTTATGATATGGATTATTCCTGAGTCTTTTTCTAATCGATTCTCTAAGTTTTTCCTCATATATATAACTGAGCTTGATCATATTCACCAATTCACAGCTTGGTTTTAGCCGAGGCTATTTGCCAGTAATTATTTACTCGACAATTCTTGAGATATGCCCATATCTTCTGAAACCCAGTTTGTATTCTCAGTTAGTTTCCTGTCACATGTGACGCATCACTGATTCTTTGGGATAGCATTTCCCTTTATCCCAGCGTGCATCTCTAGTTTGTCCAGTTACCATCTACAGTCTAGAAATTTGCAGTTCTCCCATCCCTGTTTTCCCTCCCCGACCTTAGTTTACCATGTCTCTGTAAGGTTTAGAAGGCGTGACCTTCCATTTCTGAATCCTTGCTGGTGTTCTTTGGGGAATTTAGCGCTTTCTGTGTTCAACAAATCTGTCTATGTGAGCTAGTACCTTTGTTCCTGTTTGCGTTAGTTAATGCTCTTCTGCCTGTCGGTCTCTCTCTCTCTCTCTCTCTCTCTCTCTCTCTCTCTCTCTCTCTCTCTCTCTCTCTCTCTTGATAAACGTGGGAAACCCTGAGAGGCGAGAGACAGGGAGATAGGTGCAGTGATAGTGGCTGGCTGGGTGACAATGGCTCCAGCCTTAATCCCTTGTCCCGCACCTTTGGTATCGTCCGTCGCATCTCTTTACCCCCGTTGTTCGTCCGGTTTCAAGGGACGCTGGAAAGGGGACGCCAGCAGAAGGGGACGTCCCTAAATGATTACTAGTGCGGCTATGCATTGTGTTTTCGGATGCTGGAAAGACTCTGCTTCAGAAACAAGATGATGAAGATTGAGACGTTTTCGGAGAGAAAACCGTCTGAAGGAGAGACTCGGAAGACTGGGTGAGAGCAAATAGAAAATGGGAATGTTGAAGAGAGTAGAGCGTCTATGGAAGGCGAAAAACTAAGAAGAGAGTCGAAGTTTTCAAGAGAAAACTGGACAACTCCTCATCCAAGTGGCAGATCACCTGTGATTACTATAATGGTCTGCGAGCTGTAAGCATTAACAACCTGGGTGATCAGTCAACAGAACAGCCTAGATTCAGGCTGTTTTGTTGATTGTGACCGGTTGCAAGGGCTCCCTCGCAGCTCTTGAAACCGGTCACAGTTTTATCACACAAGGCGAGAATGGTTGCGCATGACATGAGAAATACCTGCTAGACAGGGACTAGGATATTTAAACACCTGGAAGGAACGTCTAGGTTCTTTGGTAAACAGGGAGGTCTGGGAGAAACAGCGAATTCCGAAAGTGAGACTTACCTAAATTTTACCTAGGACAGTCCTGCATTGTCCTTAGAGAGTAGAGAAGCTCTCGAAACTCTTCAAACGCGACCTGGAGAGGTCGCGTTTAACAGACGTTTAGAACAGAGATCAGGTACTGGACACATGACTCCTCTGGGAGGACATACCAGACTTCTACAAAAGGAGATACTGGATTCCTGCGGGATGCTGATGAGAAAGGGCCAAGAAGGGACTTTTTAAGGATGATGCTCTAGGAAGGGGCACTGATGGTCAGTGATGGGAACTAAGAAGCAACTCGGAGGTTGTTTACAAGAAACATCTTAGCGTAGTGATCGTGTCGTCCCAGGCTGTTTGTTCTCTTTGCACACCTCACTGTGTGTGTCCAGTATATTTCAGCTTCTACAAGTACTTGTAATACCTTCCTTCTATTATGTGTTAAGGATTGATTATTAACCCCACATTTCAGAAGGGTTATTTGTGAGTTATTCCAGCCACGGTACTGTGAATTAGTTGTGAGTTGTTCCAGCCACGGTATTGTGGGTTAGTTGTGAGTTGCTCCAGCCACGGTATTGTAGGTTAGTTGTGGGTTGTTCCAGCCACGGTATTGTGGGTTAGTTGTGGGTTGTTCCACCCACGGTATTGTGGGTTAGTTGTGGGTTGTTCCAGCCACGGTATTGTGGGTTAGTTGTGAGTTGTTCCAGCCACGGTATTGTGGGTTAGTTGTGGGTTGTTCCAGCCACGGTATTGTGGGTTAGTTGTGAATTGTTCCAGCCACAATATTGTGGGTTAGTTGTGAGTTGTTCCAGCCATGGTATTGTGGGTTAGTTGTGAATTGTTCCAGCCACAATATTGTGGGTTAGGTGTGAGTTGTTCCAGCCACGGTATTGTGGATTAGTTGTGAGTTGTTCCAGCCACGGTATTGTGGGTTAGTTGTGAGTTGTTCCAGCCACGGTATTGTGGGTTAGTTGTGGGTTGTTTCAGCCACTGTATTGTGGGTTAGTTGTGAGTTGTTCCAGCCACGGTATTGTGGATTAGTTGTGAGTTGTTCCAGCCACAATATTGTGGGTTAGTTGTGAGTTGTTCCAGCCACGGTATTGTGGATTAGTTGTGAGTTGTTCCAGCCACAATATTGTGGGTTAGTTGTGAGTTGTTCCAGCCACGGTATTGTGGGTTAGTTGTGAGTTGTTCCAGCTACGGTATTGTGGATTAGTTGTGAGTTGTTCCAGCCACAATATTGTGGGTTAGTTGTGAGTTGTTCCAGCCACGGTATTGTGGGTTAGCTGTGAGTTGTTCCAGCCACGGTATTGTGGATTAGTTGTGAGTTGTTCCAGCCACAATATTGTGGGTCAGTTGTGGGTTGTTCCAGCCACGGTATAGCTCGCGCGCACACACACACACACACACACACACACACACACACACACACACACACACACACACACACACACACACACACACACACACACACACACACACACACACACACACACAACGGGGGAAGGGGGGCCAGGAGCTGAGATTCAACTACAGCAACCAACAACAGGTATACAGTAGACACTGCTCATCTACGCAACTCGGATGAAATGAACGGGGACTAGAGTGTGTGAGGAATAGTGGGGGGGGGTGAAGTGTGTGAGTGTGTGGGGAATTAGTGTGGGGGAGGAGTGTGTGGGGGATGAGTGTGGGGGTGAGGGGTTTGTGGGGAAGGGGTGTGTGGGGGGGGAGATGTGGGAGATGGCTGGGTATCTAAATAAAAAAACGAGCTGTAATCGCACAAAATACTCCATTTGATAATCGGCTTACGTCTGCGGTGCGTCGGGCGTACAAAGGCGCCGTAGCGGAACTTCAATGAACTAGGGAAACGCACCTTGTGGTATTATTCCAGGCTGGAACGTCCCAATCTGCACGCACACAAATTAACTCTGTGGACGCAGGTATCATAGTGATGTAAAGGGGGAGGGATGGAAGGGGTGATTAAAGGTAGGGG